>JAQMYK010000003.1:21163017-21180844 GCA_030014345.1 Clarias buthupogon
TATATACTACGGAGCAAGTACAGGAGAAGGTGTGCTACCACTGGTGTGGTGTGGAAGAATAAAGTCCAGGAACCTGGTAGCTTCTCAAACACTGACTGAACACCATATTTTACTGCTTTGTGAAGTTGCGATGAAACTTGTTTTATGGAGGAAATATTCATTAACAAAGCCCTTAGGATTAGTAAAATCATAATCAGATCGACAGATGCAAGTTCTGTACAAAGTTCACCGTTGCTGTACAATCCTCACCGACTAAATTAAACATAAAGCTCTTCTGTAACGTCCCTGCCTTTCACATTGGAACAATCATTAAAAAAAAAAGAAAAAAAAGTTACTATGATAAAAGATCAATCAAATAATACATTCAATGAAGGCCTAGCTGCAGAGTTCAGCCCGGCCCTGTGCCGCATCCAGAGAGCCGGACTTAGAGGAACTCGAATACCTGAATCGATGACGAGACCCACACTGCAGGGAGCATGGCGAGAAGCTCCCGGCAAGAATCTGCGGCAACACCATCAAACCCACAAATCCAGAAAACGTAATCTCAAAAAAAAATATTTAAAAAAAGCAGCCAATTAACGACAATATAAAGCGTAATTAATATTCCATTGTGTTATCATGAATCTGGAAATAAGGCTTGAGGAATCTGCAACTGCCTTAAAAAAGATATTAGAGTTCACATGAGGCGATAAGACAATGCTACACAGAAACTGGCCTTTTAGTGGCTCGTTGAGAAAACAAGAGCCAGAGGTGCACACCACAGCAATGGAGTGAGCTTTGTCTGGAGGTATTTACACATCCCCTAGTCTTTCTGCAACATCAACTAGCTCCATCTCACCTTGTCCCTTTTATACATTTCGGTTCTGACTGTCAAAAAGACAACAGTGTAAGCATAAAATCAGTTTGCATCAACGAGAAGTGAAATACTTTCACAATTATTAAGACCATTAAAAGGGCATGCTTCGCAAGTCCTGCAGTATTCTCCCAAGATAAAAGAGAGTACCCACCCTAAAGAGAGAACACTCCTCAATATGTCTGTCTCTTATCAGGTCATTATCTCTTATCTGCCATGACAAATGATTGGATTCTTTGAAGAATTAAAAGATGGAAAAAAACAATTGTTGAAGAAGGCACCACACTGTTGATATTTTAAAAATGTACATGACAGACATCCATGGGAAGTCTAGAAATTCCATCACAACAACATTCCTTGTGTAGGAAATAAGATGTTACCCTAAGGAGTGACGCAAAGAGCTAAAACAAACCGTTGAGAAAAAAAAAAAACACACACACAAAAAGAGCACATCTGTGTGCTTTAAATGGCTAGCTAGAGCGTCCATGCAGTGCCAAGGCAACATGTGTCAAGCTGGGAAGAAGACTGATGTTCAGTGCACAAAACAGGGAGAATGAGTTTTTCCTCTATTCTTCCAAATATAGTGCTTTAGAAGAAAGTTTTCATGGGCTAGCCTCCGTGGCAGATTCCTTCAGGTATACTCGTATCTATGAAAATATTTTTTTTTACAATAATAAAATAGATGAAGTAAACTTTGCAGCTGCTTAAATGTAAAATGATTTCAAGCTATTTTTTTTATTTATTTTTTTTTTACTATATTCATTATTTCTCCCCATAAAACTGTTGTCCTTTGCTTGAAAAACAGCAAAGCGGGGACTTTAAGGGGAGCTTGGTATTCATGTGTGTGATATTAAGGCTGCCATTGGAGGAGACATGCCGTTTCAACAGATGAACGCATAGAACTAAATGCTTTACAGCCAACGACGCTAATTATATACTATCGTCTGAAATGTTTGCGACTAACTTGGATCGGCAATGAGAGTTACTGGTGGACTGCGCAATATGGGAACAACTACGGCTTTCAGTCTTTGGAATAGAAAAAAGAGGATAAGGAAGAAAAAAGCCAAACTTGTTTAAAAAAAGTACACTATTAAAAAAATAATGACAAGCATTAGTGTTGTAAACCACCATCCACTACAAAAATGTTGGTAAAATAAATACAATATTTTATTAAAAATATAAATATCAATAAGTGCTATTCACTAGTGAGTGCTTTTCAGTTTTTTTTATATAGAAAAATATACATATTATTTACATATGAAAGGAAATAATGACATTTACCCATCTACGACAAAAGAAACAGGAAACAGAAAGCTAACTTTCATCCGTCTTGAGAAAACATTTGGATGCCGTTGATTTTCTCAGTAAATACTACCAGCTACAGGCCTTAAAACATGCACATACTAAATTTCCTCGTTATAAATATTATCAGTCCAAGTTACTATAAAAATCGATTTTAAGTAAATTTAAGCAATCCCACCCACCCATTGAATTTCTTTAGTCCCTTGGCTGTCAGTCCACCAGGATCTCAGCACATCCAGCCTCCAATGATATACCCCCAGGCGTTATTACTTCTTAAACAGTTCAGGTACACTCATGGTTTTTTCCCCCCTACCCCTGCTCTGATAAAAATGTCCAAATGTCCATCACGGGGAACAAAGCGCTCCCTCTAGCGTTCTCTATCTGCCATCTCAGGGCTTATATACAAATAGACCGCATCACCAGAAGGAGAAGGCCCTGATGTACATTCAGAAAGGGTACGAACAAACAAACAAACAAAATCTAACCAATCACGAAACAAAACGAAACAATGGACCCTTCACAATTCGTCTACCTAAAAAGACAGTGTACCGTTCCCTTAGAAAAATTGCACTTTGGTGTCAAAACAATGTGGCAATTCCATTGTACTAGATAACCCCCCACCCCCCAGACACCCCCCCCCACATTCCATAGGCATGGGCAAATGAGACTCAATATTACACATTTGGAATTTGTAAAAGACGATTTGGGCTGAATAGGTCACACAATTTGCTAAGAAGCAGACTGCTTATCCTCGACTGGCCTGTTTCGGGATGCGTGGGAAAGCTCCACTGAAGAAGTCCTTTTCTCCTTTTATTCATCATGACATTGCTCTTAAAACCTTTCCTGAATCAACATGAGGCACAGTGCCATATTCCCTCTAAAAACCTGAGCCTGTTTCAATAAATAACCATATTATTCAAAATACACACATCGACAAAACACAGTTTTGTTTGGAAGGACAGCGTTCAGTTTAAAGTAAGAAAGGAGGAGGTCTTAATTAAGGAACTTGCGACACTTTTTGGCCCCACAGTTGCAAGGCAGCTTATTGCCTGGTTCCTCGATGGGGAACTTGTAGTCGTATGTGAGCTCTTCGCCCCTGTAGATTTTCCGCATTGCAAAAATGACTATGTGCTTCTGCCCGTCGATATTGACCACACGCGAGTAGCAGTTGGGCTCACAGGAGTGGTTGATGAAACGGGCCGAGTTGCCGTGCATGGTAGCGTCTACCACCTCATAGTCATCGATGCGAAACATGTAGCAGCCAATTCCCTGGGGACAAAAAAAAAAGTTTAAGAACAACTTTCACATTCAGGTGAGAAGAATATACTGGTAGTACAGTGCCTTGCATAAGTATTTACCCCCTGTGGAGATGACAATATTTTGTATTTTTCAAACTGAAACAATTTTAGGCTGCTTTCAAGAAAAATGTATTTTATTATTAAAATTTTTTTTTTTTACATTTATAATAGAGATGCATCACTCGATCAGCCTTGGAGATAACCGATCCTGTGCCAAGCGCACAAGCTTCTAAGTGGTGCAACCACAGTTTTATGGCAATATATTATCAAAACTTGCACGCATTAAAAAGCCTCTGCACATTACTCTGTCTTTTCTTCTCTTGAAAGTGAATTAGTCTCAAAACCCACTCATTGCACATGCTTATACCAATCTCCCCAAGCATGAATTAGTCTCGAAACTCACATGCCACGCACACGCGTTCTCACAACTGATCAACCCACGCTCATTTACAAGTCGAGTTTTGATTCACTGGAAAGAATTTGGGGCGGTAAAACGTCATTGTTTCTAATGACTAGTCATACTAGTCTAACTAGTCTAACTACTAGCTTCTAACTAGTCATACATTGCCCTCATGTGCGGTAAGAGTGAATTAGAGTGAATAAGAAGTTATTTTGTACCGTTTAAATGCTGCCCTTTGTTCTTTGTGAGAAAAGGGAGAAATATAATGCTATAAGGAATGGGCTACATTTAATTACTCATGTATAATTCAGTTGTGAAGCTGGTGAATAAAGTCTTTTAAAAGGTTCAAGGTCTTAACAGCATTTAGGTATTGTGATAATATCGTATTGGATGATCTACAGTGATTCCCATCCCTATTGCTTTCACACTAGGCATGAGTGATTCATACTGTGTCTAGGTTTAATTGGTCCACGTTCTCCACACAGCGTGAGTAGGACAAAAAGCTGGGTGGTTGGGTAGTTTCATGTGCCTCAGGTGGCCAAATTGGGGAGAGACCTTGTTTCCCAGGCAAAGCCTGAGAAAAAAAACAAAAAAAAGTGGCTTCCTGACTTTTAGTTCGGATGTACTTGGGGTAGAAATATTTGCCAAAACCAGGAACCCTGATACTAAGCAGCGTCTCAAATTAGCAGCTGTAAACCTCCCAACTGGCACAATAATTCATTTACCTGGGGTTGAATCAGCCGTGAAATGGCATCAAGGGCACGTTTTGTAGTCTACGTGATATCAGCACGCATGTAATGATACGAGGGCTGTACTGAAAGTAATGCAAAAGTGTATGCATAACTTTAATAACTGACACAGGTGGTTCAAATTGCATCTGTTCATAGTCTAACTCTTCCTCTATTTAAAGGTACTACTCAACATAGTCTCCTTCACAAGCAATGCACTTTGCGCCCTCGTTGAACCCAACCCCTGATCCTGAAAATCAAGGGAATTTGGAAATCCCCTTTGTCACGGTTGGTGGTCTGCCATTGCATGGTTTATCTTCAACAATGTTCCCCCCGGGCCCCCCCTCCCCTTCTTTGTACTTCTTCATCCTTCTGTGCACGTTGCTCTTGTCGGTGGTGTCATCTCTGTAAACATTCTGTACCGCTGTGGGAGACCATCAACTGTGACAAACGGGGTTTTCAAAGAGGATGTGAGAGTTGGGTTCAACGATGTGCAAATGCATTGCTTGTGATGTTTGTATAGAGGTACTTATTCTACCGACATGTGCAATAACTTATGTCACAGTTAATAAAAAAACGTTATGCCCAATTTTGCATTACTTTCGGTACAGCCATCGTTTTAACATCAGCTAGAATGGTATTGTTATAGCTTGTGAAACTTCATGCGTTTTTTAAACCTTCATTGCCACTCCTGATCAGAGGTACAAGAGAATCAGTGTGTGTTTGATTCATCGTAATCAATTAAAGCAGTATTCAATGAATCATGCAGTTTGTTAAATATATTATGTGAAAAGCTGATGGATCAAATCGAGAGACTTTTTAGAGAACGATTTGAAACGCTGTATAGTTAAACCCTTAGTGAAAACATATGCACAGTATGTGTATACTGTATACACACACACAGAAGTACACTTTATCATCCACATGTTAGTCTGAAAGTGCAAGTGCTTACCTTGGCATTGTAGTACTTTTCTCGTTTGTCGGTTAGGACAGATCGGATGACGTTGCCTGAATACTCGATCACCATCTCTCCAGCATCTATGTGTCTCTTACAGAACAGACCCCGGCCATGTATGGCTGACCTGCCAACAGTAACGCATTTGCATTACAACACTACACCATATTAAAGTTGCAGAGCCACCAGAAGTTAGGAAAAGGTAGAACGTTGTACCTGTACACGCCCACAGAGTCTCTGGATGTTTTCTTTAGGTGTCTGAACCTCGCAGCCAGAGGCACGTCTGTGATGCTGCCCCGTCTGTAAGGCGAACAAAAGGAATATTATTCACCATGGAATAGACAAAAACCGAAAAGTTAAGGTAAGGCTGGTAAGGTAAGGTAGGACAGACCGAGCAGATCTGAACTGTTCCTCTTCATTCTCCTCTTGAGGGCTGTACTCAGGTGGTTGCCGATATTTGGAAGCCAGGAAGTTAAACATGTCCAACACCGACCTCCTTCAAGAATAGTCATGAAGAATCATGAACATCATAAATCAGCAAATTACTAGTCTTCAAAATAGACATAAAATTGTTGTAAAACAATTGTTATAAAGCATGAATTGTTCCGAGTATAAGATTAAATGCACAATTACGCATTTGATTTACTGCACAATTTATTCAGCAGATTGGTCTTTACAATGCAAGCAATGCGATACAATTTTTTTTACAAAGTCTTTTTATACCCTGTCCAGGGTGTACCCTGCCTCGTGCCCTAAGACTCCTGGGATAGGCTCCAGGTCCCCGCGACCCGAAATACAGGATAAAGCGGTACAGAAAATGAAATGAATGAAGTCTTTTTATACATTTAATATGTCGTGCTGCGCTTTGTTCTTTACACTAAAGGCAGAGTAACATATAGTTAGCAAAGGCTACACATTTTAACACCCTTTTCTTCATTTGTCTGTTGTCTGGTTGTTGAATGAATGAAGACGTTGTTTAATTTTGAATTATGTATATGAATATGCCTCCACCTCTGTTATAATGACCGTCCATACCATTCCTGCTTTGTGTTCAATCACTATTTTGGATATGATTGATCAACTGATCCCTTGTTTGTAATGTTTTGTTTTTAACCTACGCGTTCAAGTTCAAGTCAAACCGGGACTTGTGACAAAAACTTAATTGTGCGATGGGTTTAAAGAAGGCTGAACATCTATGAATGGCAATACCAGTTGAGATGGCTTGGAGCTCACTGCAGTCGTTCCATTCAACATTCAGCAAGTAGACACCCGATCCTAGAAAATCTTTTGATGGACAACTTGTTGCCAAATTGCAGAAGAGATGCATCTGTCTGTGGGAACTCGGCTGGGAGTTACTGGCACATCCCATGCAGTTCTGACCTCGCTCCAAGCCATTTCCATATGTTCTGGTCATTAAAAGGGTTCATGGGAGGCCGGGGTTTCAGATGTGAAGCTTTCACCTTTTTGGTATACTGTGAAAACTTTGTACCTTGATGGTATCCAAGCACTAGCGAAACATTGGGATATGTGCATTCGTGTAGCAGGGGATTATATAGAGAAATAAAGGGAGTTTTAGTTCTGTGTCCTGTTATTTTTCACAATCAAAAGTCCCAGTTTGACTTGAACACCCCGTGTATTTGCTCTGAGTCAATTGTGGAGGATTTGTTTTGTTCTGTGAAGAATTTTCTTTTCTAATTGTAACAAATTAATAACTATTACTCCATTTAAGCTTCCTTCAATTAATAAACAAAAAAAAAAAAAACTCCGTTATTAATCCAAAGCACAACAGCAGGTTAATGAAGGATAACAAAACGATATTCAGTTGAGAAGACGCAAGGAACAACTATCCATTCATCTAATACTCACTAAACTATTGTGAATATTTTGAGGCAACACAAAACAATTGTCATTAATAGTCCTAGAGAATCATATTAGCAATTTTTGCACAACTATTATACACCACTTATTATACACAATAAAGAAAGAGTGAAGCTTAGGAGTGAAAAAAGCTTTAATCCATGCCTCAATAAGCTCCAAATATGACTCCGTTGAACTGTACAATCACAATACAAGGCTAAACCACAAAGGCAGTGCGCTACATACCTGTGGTGGACCTCGGCACGAGCAGATCCATGAGGGTTAAGAGGAGGTTCATCCACGTCCTCCGGTTTGTGGAAGCGGAACCTGTAGTTTCTGCAGTACCTGGCACCGTATAGCTGCTCCAAAAGAAAAACTACAGCATCATGGACAACACCCAGCATCCGCAGCCCATTCACACCTGATGAAACCATGAAGCAAAGCAGAAAGCAAAAAAAGTAAATAAATAAGTAACAGGAAATGATGATATACAAAAACACTGACTTCTGAAAAGTTTCTGTAGAACAAATCATGTGGTGTGTATGTGACTACCATCAAAAGACAGCTCTTTAAGTTTGGCGTTAGAGCGCGCCTCCTGGACCTTATCCGTCAAAGATTTCCAAGCCTCTGCAAGAAAGGAAGCAAATATCAAGTTAAATCACAACGCTTACTAAATTAAACGTTCCATGAAACCACCACTGATTAATACAATTACTTGTTAATATGCTGTTTTATTACCATCATTACTAGTGATAATTACCAATATTTCTTGTGTTACATATTAGCAACTAAATTATTACACTGTCGTGACATTCAGTGACATTTCGTCATTTGCTAATATTAAAAGATCTGTATGACTTTACTCTTTTTTTTAATATATATAGTTGCGCTTTAAATTAGTTTAGGAACAGCCTGAGATGAGCCACATATAAATTTGGAATGATCTGCACATGTTTAGAACGCGCTGGTATTAACTGACAATTACTAAATTGACCCCAGAGAAAGGGTTAAGGGCCGTGCTCAAGGGCCTAACAGTGGGAACGTGGCGGTGCTGGAGCTTGAACCACCAACCTTCTGATCAGTAATCCAGAGCCTTTACTGTGTGAGCCATCACTGCCACTAGCCTATCATTGATGTGGAATAAAATCTATCAATTTACCTTAGCTACTGTACTTTAACATGAGTTTAGGAATGCCGGTGAAAGGTTTCAGACCAAAATGACCAAAAACAGAATTTTCCATTTTGAAACAAAATAAACAATAACAAGAGGAACATTATAGGCCAAAAAAATTCAGCCACCTACAACGTAGGGCTGCACCAATTTATTCAGATTTTTTTTTCTATTGCAATTTTTCCTCCGAGCGATGCTCCATATTGTCTTCTTTTTGCACAGCCTGCCCACCTATGGTAAAAAGGCCCACATGTGCAAAAAGTCTTGAGCCACCCCTCATTTATTCATATTTTGCTTTCAAATAGCCACACTTTATTGTACTTTTTTAAATGTGCTCTTGAGGAATAGTTTTACAGGCAAGCTTTTGGTTCTCATTTTCAGTCCACTCCCTGTACCTGACCCGTTTAGGAGGAATGTCTTTTGTTTGTTAAGCCACACAGTGATCTATGAATCATTCAAGCATAAAAAAAACATCCAAGTGAAGGCATGAACCAGTGAGAAACGGGTACAGAAGATCAGGCCGGTGATTAGTATACTGAAAGCAGAGTGTTTGGAATAGACGAGAGGGGAAATAAGATTGCTGCTGAAGTGGTTACATAAATGACCAATTTGTAAAGGTCATCTTTAGGTATTTTGCAGCAAGTTACAGTAAAACATTTGATTTCATTGCTTTAATTTAATCATAATTTTATTTAATATGAAGAACTAAGGGGTGGCTCAATACTTTACTCTTCTCATTAACCCAAAATTAACCAAATGCTTCTTTTCCTGGCTTTTTTTTAGGCTACTGGTTCTAAGTAATTACACTTCATTTATTACCATATTTTAAAATAATAAAAACGTTTTTATTTTTATAACCTTAGTATGTTTGTCCTAAACTATTAAAACGGCTCTATGCAATATAAGCAGGAGATCTTAGTTTCAGATAAACTAAACTGCAATAAAAGCACAAATCAATCAAGTTACCTTCAATACTTTCACAGCAGACCTTAAATCCATCATCACTGCAGATTTCAAACAGAAGGCCTTTTTTGGGCTTGTAGTCTGAGGGAGAATTTTGTCCACTGTCCTTCTGATCAGGAGTGGCTACTAGCAAAGAAGCAGGTGTTTGGTCAGCATTCTGACCAGAAAGACCTGAAATGAGCAAAGAATTTTCTATATCACACATATTACGGAAAGAAAACTATTTACTTAGAGGATTTAAACAAATCATCTAAAAAAATTTTAATCACTGTAGCACAGGTATGTCTTCTATAATTAAAAGTATACCCACTAGCAGTCCTGAGTTTTTCATCATGGGATTCTACAGCCTTCTGATTAAGAGGAGAAGGTTCACACTTTCTAGAATTACTGCAAGCAAGAAAAATTTAGTTTAGACCAGTAGTAAAACATTTGAAATTACAAGTGTTTTTTAAATTTTTTTTTTGGAAATTCATTATCTTGAACGTATGTACCTCTTTCTTGAACTCTTTTCATTAGGCTTTGCCATATTCGTCAGCTCGAGGGCCATATGCTCTTTACCCCTATTGATAAACAAAATATCGTACTTTACTTAGATAAAGTAGAGAAGGCATACTTGGCAAGGCAAGGTTGCAAAAAAGGTGATTACCTTTGTAAAGATGTCTGATTTGCAGACTCAGGAAAGCCCCGTGATGCTGCCAAGGTGTCTGATGGCCCACCTTTGTGCTTCTTTCCACCAGTATTGGCTACACTTGGTAGAGTCCTTTTTGCCTTTTGCTTTACCTTCCCAATGCCTGTACAAGCTTTGGCAGCGGGTGACTTCAGTGTTTGCTGTCGGCTTGGGACTTGTGAAATAGGTGAGGTTTGTGGGCTCTGGGTAAGCACTCCAACTGTATGACCCTTATCCAAGTCTTGGGTGATGTGACTGGGTACAAAAGCCACTTGGCCAGACGCGTTTGTACTGGGATCAATGGTCGTATCTGCTAGAAGTTTGGTGACAGGATTCTGAAGACTGCTTTCTTTTCCAACATTACCTTCTTTGTCTTGGTGCTGGCTGGGTGACATGTTGATTTGATTTGGTGGAAGAACGCAGATGCTACTAGCAATGGAAGTCTGGCCAGGATTGGCAATTTGTGACACCATGGGGGCTCCAGATTGGAGAACCATTTGCTGCTCTGAGAGGGCCAGGTTATGTGGACTGGCTTTAAAGACAAGGTTACTTATGGGACCTGTAATCTCGGAGCTAATAAGCCCTGGAGTACTTAAAGACACTGAATTTGCTCCCAATAGATTCCCAGGTGCTGTATGAGGCATTGATACCACATTCAACAATGACTGACTGGAGTTGAGTCCTGAAACAGTGCACGGCAATAAGTGGGTTGAGGAATCGTGTCCAATGATACCAGCCTGAGCAGGAGCTGTGATTGGCATTGGTTGCGGAAGGAAAGCAGGCTCAAAGTAGACTACGCCAGACTTTGAGCGTTTTATGATGTTGGGCATTTTGCGGTGAGATGTGGCAGCTGCAGCTGTTATTGTGCCAAGTTCAACTATTCCTGGTTGAGCGGGGATTCCAGTAGCAATTTGTGGAGAAGACAGATTGATAAAAGTCATGTTAGGCCCAACCTCTGATGGTGCTAGTGTGGGCTGGCTCCTGGATCTGGCTAGCTTCTTGTTTTTACGAGGCTGTAGACGCGAAATCGGCCGCTTTTTGCCATGTCCAGTGGTAAGAACAGTAGGGGTTGGGGAAATGGATGATGCACTGGATACCATAGCAACACTCGGGGCCAGATCATGTCTATGTCCAGCTTCTGATGCAATAATTTGTGGATCATGAGAAGGAACACCAATAAAAAGGCCAGATGTAGTACTAGGAATAATTGACTGGAAACCTGTCTGAGTGGTGTTAGTGAAGGTGTGAAGCTGAGGATGATGAGGCACAGGAACTAAACCTTTGGTAACAGCAGGAAAAATAGAAGGAGAGGGGGAAATTCCAGCACTGAGGCCAGTTAATACAGGTGCAGTCCCAGAAGGTGCAATCTGTATCTTTTGAGTCACGCCATTGGGAAGAGTCTGAAGTACGTAGAGAGGCCGTAAATGTTGATTGAGCACTATTAATTTCTCTGGACCAGCTTTTAAAGGAGAAGGAGCAGACTGAACAGCAGGACTGACAATCTGAGAGTGACCTGTACTGACTGTGGCAGAAGGAATAAACTTCTGACCCTGCGAAGCCACTGTAGGGGAACTTGGCAAGCCTGGTGTACCAGATGTTCTGGTTAGATCTGGATTCCCAGATTCTGTTACTTGGTTCATTCCATGACTTGAAATGTGATCTCCATCAATGCGGGCAGCAATGAAATGATCAGCTGTCATGTTATCTTCGGTCGCCTGTGAATCTCCACCATCATCTTGAGGACTCTCATTAGATACAGCACTTCCTGCTCTCTGCTTGTCCCCAACCTTATCGACTCCTGCTTCCTCTGCAGCCAGGGCCAGCATATTGCGCTCAGAGCTCTCCGAGATAAGCGAACCATGATTTTGGTTATTTACAGATGGACTACGAGTTGTGAGCACAGAGAGGTCAGACGGCAGCTCCAAGGGAAGGCCAAAGGATTCTTCGACTGGAATTGAGGTGCTCACTCCACTCTCTACAGGTTCTGTGCTGGCGAGTGGCTGGGTAAAATCTTCAAAGAGGATAGTCTTTCTTCGATTTACATCAACACCGTAGCCCTCGTCCAAAGAAAATGGTTCAGTGGAGGTAGCCTCTGGCTGTTGTCCCAAACTTTGCATTGATGGCGTGTTTAGCACAAACTCCATAATGTCAGAAGGTAAAATGTTACAGTCATCACTGTTGTTAATGTCTGAATCAGACTTAAGAAGATCAGACAGCTGGTTTTCAAGAGGATCCTGTCCCTGTGATTTTACGCTTCCTAACTGCAGACAGGTATCCTTAGTATTTTTACGAACATCGCGGCTATGGCCGCTTCCATCATTAGCAGTGTTTTCAGCCTCTTTCCCGGAGTCAGCATTTAACTTCTCAGCTCGGCTCTCTCGACCTCTCTTTTTGGTTGAGTTTTTATGTGTAGAGGATGTTGTAGCAGTGGTTGTGCTGCTGGTGTTTACACTGGCATCACTTTCAGAATCATCATCAACTCCATCCAGCTGACCGATCTGTTGGCATTCTAAACTTTTGGTCGCTGCTGTTATTTCATCGCTTTCATCATCAGTTTCCTTTGCTCCGTCCATCATGAACCTGTGGATCTGTGATCTTCTTCCCAAACACTGATCTATACCCTCAATAGAAGGAAAACTTGAGCTGGGGTTTATGATGGTTCGTGTGAAATTATAATAGTATGAATCCTTGTTTGGGCGAAAGCCTTCCTCATCCTCTCCACTGTCTGCAGATGATGATGTGCTCATGTCATCGGCACCATCTACTTGTCCTTCAGCTGACCGCTTGCTGCCACCCGAGCGCTTTCTTATAGGGATGTCACCAGTGGTGTAGAAAGGAATATCTTCTTCTCCATAGGAACGGACACCGTAGAAGGGAGTAAGCCCAAAGAACATGTTGGAACGAGCCCTGGCACTACGCCTAGGATATCGCCTCTTTGTGGAACCATCACTGTCCTCCTCATGGTGCTTCTCTGGAGAGCTTTCATCTTCTAAATGATGATCGGCCCCGTCACCATCCTCCTCAGCACAGTGGTGGTCCACGCTCTGCTCTTCAAGATGTGTGTGGCTATCAGACTCTGAGCTTTCAGAGCTTGCAAATGGAGAAAAGAGCATTGCATGGGAAGACTTTCTCTGTGAAGAATGGCTGCCAGGGGATCTGGAAGTGGATGTGTTTGTATTAGAGCATGTGCTGACAGCTTTGGTCCCATTAGGATCCATTTTTTGGGATACTAGAGACATTCTCTCTGTGCAGTGCTTCTCAACTGATACAGATTCTTCTATTGATTTAGGGAGAACATGTGGGGGGCCTGAACTCTGTTGTGAACTTGGCATCGACTGAATTGCTTCCACATCAGAACCGTGTTTTTTTTCTGCACTAAATCTCTCTCTAGACTTGACGTGTTTTTCACTTCTTTGATTCTGTGATTTAGTGATTTCCACAGAGCCTGTAGTTTTGTTACTGATGACTGTTGTGCCTTTACTTGTATTATTTCGTGAGGATGACACTTGGCCCTGGGTTTTGATATTACTGCCTTTAGAGCTGCTAGAGTTACTATTGACAATTTGTGCCTTACTGTTTTGAGCCACGTCTTTCCTTTCTTTTGAAACATCCTTACCCTCTGCTAATTTCACTTTGGAGGTCTTCTCTTTGGTGCTAGGGGTCACGTGACTAGCTACCACACTGGGAATTGCCTGAGTTCCTCGTTTTATGTCCTCCTCTCCCGTAATCACTCCATGTGACCAGATAGGCTTAACAGCTGCAGCTGGAGATGGTCCTGAGACACAGTCATGGGATTTCCTACCAGTTTTATGGTACAGTGCCTGGGGAGAACCAGTCTTTCGAAGATCTTTAGATTCTGGCACTGATGTAATGACTGCTTCTTTCCCTGGAACACCATTATCTTTTGAATCGGTATTAAGTGGATTACTGGTCAAAAGAGCAGCTCCTGCTGGTAGATCAGTGTCTTTTGTCACAGGTTTCCCCTTTTCTACCCTCATGCTGTCGCTGCCCCTTTGATGCCCAGTCAAAACTGCTGTTCCAAGTGGAGGCGAAGCCAGGACTGCTGATGGAGCAGATTTAAAACGATCTCCTTCATGTGGCTTTTTGCCAGAATCTCTACCACTACCCGATCTCTCTGTAACGCCATAGACGGGCCTGTACTGAGCTATGGTCTTTACAGTAGCTGTCTCTCGGCACAGAGGTTTCTCAACACTAAACATGTTCCCTTTTACAGAATCTCCACATGCATGGTCCTGGGAAGTCAAAGCAGTTGACGGAGAAACTGTTTTGATCTGACTGGATGAGCTACTGCCTTGTGAAACGGAGGACATTTTCTGTCTTGGCTGCTGATG
Organism: Clarias buthupogon; assembly: GCA_030014345.1. NCBI lineage: Eukaryota > Metazoa > Chordata > Actinopteri > Siluriformes > Clariidae > Clarias > Clarias buthupogon. The sequence goes on from JAQMYK010000003.1 coordinate 21,177,564, forward strand.
TGAGAGTGAGGAAGTGCTGTGGCGACGAGACCCAATACTAAGTAGACTGGAGCTCAGCAGGGGGTCACCAACTGTTACAATTTCATGAGCTGAACTGACAGCCTCTGGGATGAAAACAGAAAAAAAATTATTGTTATAGATAAAATGCCATAGCCCAAAGAATAAATAATAGTACATGTTTAAAATAAAACACCTGAAGTGGACAGATGACTAGAGGAAGGAGAACGATGACAGGGTGGGTAACTGGGGTGTCTGTTTCTAAAGTAAGCCCTTGGTTTTGGCATCATGGGCGAGATGTTATGATCAACAGAAACGGAACCAGACATCAACGATGGGTCCACCTCTACTGAAAGAAGGGAAAGTTGTTACATGTTTTGTAAAAATTAATTAATTAATTAAACTCAATTTCATAGTTAAGCAAAACTTCTAGATCTTACCTGAGACTGGAGGTGGGCTGTGGGCGATAGTATAATTGTTCTCTTGTGCGACTGTGCTGTTACTGATACTGTCTGCCACTAGAGGGCGGCATGCCAGAATTCTACAGGTGTAGACGCATCGTTTGCGAGCATCCAGTGTACTCCAGTAGACCCTTGAGCATCTTAAAATAGGAGATATAACGTTCACTTTTTAATCAGCACACAAATAAACATCATGATCGGTGACCTGATGAGTAACTTACTGATATCCAATGGGAAAGAGTTTTCTTTCACAATCTGAGAGTTCCGTTAACATACCAAGGCAGTCAATAGTCATAGAACCTTGGTTCAAAAGAAAGATAGTGAGGTTCTCCATGAGATCAATTATACACCCATTTATTATTTATCAAATTTGTAAAAAATGTGAAAAAACTAAGCATTTTTTTTTGTAAATACCTATCATCATGTGGACATTATTTGGTTCAAGGCCATGGAGAAACTTTCTTTTTAAACTCATCCCCTCAAAGTCCACCAGAATCCTCCGGGTCACTTCAAATCCTGTGTCTGACAGTACCTAAACAACAATACCGATATGGTTGATACTCTGGATTTCTATTGCACTGGTGTTAACAATTCTAAATGTCAACTAAGCAATGATTTTCCTACCTCGCCTTTGATTACATCTCTATGTTGCTGACAATACATTTTTTTGTCTTCCAGAAAGACACAGTGGCACTGACGAGCACACATGAAGTGGTAGTTACTCGAGCAGGACGTAAGACAGCAGCTTACAGTGGCTCCTGGCTTTTGACAATTCTCACAGTGCTAAAAAAAAAAAAGAGAGAGAAAAGAAATTATTGTTAAATGGTATTAAAGAATTGAAACTACTTGTAAATATACTGAGTACAAACACAGGGTTAACATTGCCTTACCAGCTGTCGGCCGCGGGTTACGGCCGTATGGACATTTTTAAGGGAGCCATCATCATCCTCAAATACCTCTGCTGACCACAACGCGCAGTTCACATGAGCCCACTCATTTTGTCCAACGTAAAGCAGCCTTCCACATTCCTGTGAGAAATAAAAACTCAGTAAAGCACTTAACAGTATAAAAAAAAAATGACAGTATAACATTTCTAAGTAAAATACTGAGTTATACATGCACATGTTGCAACCTTTCAAACCAGAGTAGTCATATATTAAAAGGTTCTGTAAAAAGGTCTAAAATGTACAGTATAAAGGTCAATTTATACTTCCGTATGTGCTTTTGAAAGTGTATGTAGTTAAAATCAATCTTAAAACTGCTCACAGCAGCCCATGACAGAAACGGATGGGGAAAAAAAATCTCAGTTGAAGCATAAACAGTGCTGTGCAAAAGTATTGAGCCAACCACAATTATTCATATTTTGTATCCAAAGAGGCAGAACTTCTTATATTTTAATGTAGTTTTGAGGAGTAGTTCTCCAGGCTTCCTGAAGGACTGTTTTGGCTCTCACCTTCAGTCCTGACCAATTTCAGAAGAATGTAAATGTAGAAGATTGTATGCTTAGCCACGCAGTGACCTAAGAATCATTCTAGCACAAAAAACATCTAACTTAGGGGATGGACCAGTGAGAAACAGGTGCAGATGGGGATGGACCAGTGAGAAACAGGTGCAGATGATGACAGATGATCAGGCCGGTGATTAGTATACTGGTGATGCTGAATGCTGAGTGGTTGGAACAGACAAGAAGGGAAATGAGGTTGCTACTGAAGTTGTTACATAAACAACCAATTTCTAAATTGTATCTTTAAGTGCTCTGCACAGTCTGTCCTAGTAAAATATTTGTTCCCCCTTTCTTCAGTTTAAACAACATAGTTAAATTTAATTTACTATGCAGAAATTAGGGGATACTCAGAACTTTTGCACAGTACTGTACAGTCTATTCATTTCTCAGACCAGTGTCTTTAAGATGTTTCTCCTCTACGATAAAACTCTCACACTTCCCGGCGAGTATTACAGTTCTGTGTTTCATGTTTGCGTCACACATGATAATATAATTACATTATTGTATAATGGATTTATCTGAGGAAATATATTATCATGATATTGCATTAATATAAATAAGTTATATAAAGTGTAAGGCTTTAAACCGACTATAGTTTATTATAATGGACAGTTTAATCCTGCAGGGCCGGGCACTTTACTTCCTCTTTCTTCTAATGGACTTCCAATAAACACAGGTTAGGTGATATAACACACCTAAAGGAAATGGCTGAGGAATTAAAAATGTACTTGGACCATAATGATAATGGGAAGTCAGTCCGGCCATATCATGGGATACTGCCAAAGCTTTTCTGGGAGGAAAAATTATAGTAGAAAAACTTAAAAATCTGGAGCAAAACACAGCACCAATAAAGACTGTTCCATACTAATACAAATGAGATCCTTTAAGCGGAAAATCGACAAAATCTATCGTGAGGATACTTCGCAGGACCCAAAGCCTCTGAGTTACTTGCTTGGAGACTTAGGAAACGGCAAGCGGAAATACAATTCACAAAATCAAAAACCCTGTGACAAACTAGATAACTAATAAATTGGATGAAATCAAGAAAGCATTTGAAACAGGAGCAGCCAAAAGACTAACAACAACAACATTTGAAACATATTATACATCACTATTAGGGCTGCACGATATATCGAAAAATTATCGTTATCGTGATAATGGTATACGCAATATCTGTATCGCAAAGATACATGATAAATGAAATCGATGAGTGTATGGTTACACGTAAATAAAAAGTAATGCTTGAAAGTAATTCATATTGTGTTGGCAGGTCTATGGTAACAGCAAACCAGAAATCAGAATATCTGCTGAGGGTTTTA
>JAQMYK010000003.1:21223426-21234410 GCA_030014345.1 Clarias buthupogon
TTAGACACAGATTTGTGCAGTTTTATAAGAAAACAGCTGTTAGGTTTTACTGAGCATGCTGGAGAATATGAGTTCTTCTGGTAACTTTGTCACACTCGCTCCTTTATATTTTTATGTAAATCCCAGGAGTGTACATTAGGTTTCTTGTTCCCATCTGAAAACTGGTCTGTCTTGTACTATATTTTTTTTCTTTAAAGCCATGCATATATTCTCTAACATTATAAATAATGCTATTTATTAATTAATGTTTTAAGTTATATATGGAAATATTGAATGACTTTGTACATAATTATTGCAGACATGATAAACATATATAATAAAACTGGTACAGGATATAATATGGTGCCTAAGACTTTTGCACTATATGCTGTTTTCAGAAGCAATTTGTACTGTATTGATTATCAATTATATACACCGGTAAACTGGTAACAGGATCATGGGCACCCAAGGCTCACATATGCCTGTGGGGACTAAAGGCTAGCCGGTCTGGTCCGATCCCACAGAAAAGCCAATGTAGCACAAATTGCTGGCTGCAATAAAAAGCTATCAGAACACCCGCTGTATCACAGCCTGCTTTGTATGGGGCTTAGCAGGCAAAGAGTTCAAGGGTATGGGTACCTACCATCTCAATCCAATTGAGCATCCATGGAATGCATCAGACAAATAAGTCCAATCCATGGAGGCCTCACCTGTGCAACCCACAGCACCCCAAAGGATCTGCCACTAATGTCCTGGTGCCAGATACCACAGCACAACCTACAGAACTCTTGTGGGGTCATGGCCCAAGGGACCAGAGCTGCCCAGGTGGCACAAGGGGAACCTACACATTATTGGGCTTAATTATTTGCGCTTTAACCGTAGTAGTGTTGGTAAAATAATGAGTGGTCATGATGAATGATACTTTTCTGCAATGTAACTTTTGTCTTAAATTATAAAAGCTTGTCAAATGAAACGCAGTTGTGGTTATGTGAGCTAGCTAGCCAGCTATCTGGCACGCTGTAAAGTGAGTGTAACTTCTTTGGGATCTATTTCTTCAAGCGAAGCAAAAATAACTGGAACAAACATCCTTGCCTGCAATTATTGTCTTGTTTATAGAACTGTGGTATAAAAGCAATATTGTACTATAAGTAATTATAGTAAATATATACCAGTATACCATCACTCTTACTCAAGCGATATTACTGCTAAATAAAACCAACTAGGGCTGTTCATGCAACAAAACATCGTTATTGTAATATACCAGTAGTAGACTTGTACTTATATGTTTGTTATACAGTATGTGTTAACCACCTACTTATTTACTCAATCACTGTATTAGCCTTTTTTATTTTGTAACTATATCTTGCTTTTATGTGACATTTGACCAGAGCTGCATTACATCATTTGAATGGAACGCCCAGAAGAATAACCTAAGCATGTACATAAGCTTATTCTGAACACACAGAACTTTAGCCATGTAAATACTGACCTACATTTTATACTTAGACAGTTAAATCTGGATTTGTCGCTGTGGCTGTAAATAACTTTTTGTTTTGTAGGTGAGAGTAAAGGTGTAGCACAGCAGCAATGACCTGTGGAAGCCGAGGTGCAGGGTGAGCTGAGTGAGGATCAGGTTCTCTGTGAGGAGACTGTATGACTGAGGAAAGTCAACGGTTTGCTGAGGCGGAACAGGAATCAGGCATGTCTCTTTGTCAAGCCCTGGAGAGGGAAGCATGGCATTTGTTTTAACCTTTTGATAAGGAAAAAAAAAAAAAGAAAGATAAAGCAGGTATCCTACCTTTAGCATGTACATTCCTATTGCGTCTCTCTTCCTCACTTAAGTCTCTAAGAGCACAGTATGTGGGGTTAAAGGTTAAGAGTTTTGGAGAGTGAGGGCGACAAAAGGGCTGGCAGAGTTTGAGCAGTGCAGCTCCTAGATTTAAGAAGAATGCATCCGAAGCATACATCTGGAAGAAGATCTCGGGCATCTGGTTGGCCCAGATTTTCGCGCGACCCATGTTAGCTTGCAGGCAGTTGCCCAGCCATGAGAGCAGAAGATGACGAGTCTCTGTTGACTGCTGCAGCAGGTTCTTCAGGATCTGATGCAACTTGTCATGAAACTGGCCCATAAACTTAAATGGGAAATAGACAAAACACAGATATAAAATGGTACTTATTTTTATACTCAAACACAATCGTGTGAAGACAAGCAACACGTTTGTCACCTGGTGGATATTAGATTCCTGAATCTTCATTTCCTGTGGGCTGGAGCGGGAGGGGTTGAGGAAAAATCCATGGCTTTCCACCACCCCTGGGGTTTTCAGCAGACAAGATATATTTAACAAGGTGCCCAGCAGTGTCTTCTGATACTGAAGTCCATTACTAGGATCTTTGGGCTGAATGTGTTCCACCAAAACCTACAGTGAGGACATTTTAGTATTCATATTATTCACAAATGTTTTTTTTTTGTGTGTGTTAACTCTTTCAGCTATTTCATGTCTGCAGTTTTTCTCTATTAGTGCAGTGAAGTGAAGTGAACCAAAGCTCAAACCTTTGCGATGTCTTTTTGCCGACTAAAGTATACTAGAATTTCCAAGTAGGAATAAAGCAGCAGATGGCAGAGGTCTAAGTCTTTCACACGACCCTGGAAAATATCAAACACGGGCACCATGACCTCCCCAAAAGTGCGCACTTCTTGGTCAGCCAGAAGGCCAGTGATTACTTCCTCTAAAAATTCCACCACCTCCTCGATATCTGCAAACATCAAAATAGGAACAACAACAGCAAAAATTTATGTATTTTTTTCCAGGAAAAATATATATACATATATATATAGATATATAATTCTGTAACTCAGAAGTGATTATGTAATAGTGATGACATACGGCCTCTGTTAACTGCCTCCAGCAGCAGGTCCAGTAGTTGTTCATACACATTCTGGCTGATGTAGATTTCTGGAGTAAGCAGGACTGTGCGAGCATTGGACACCGTCAGGTTCTTACAGCGCACAGCGTATGATAGCAGCTTCTCTGGCACTTTAGTGACCTGGTGCATTATTTAATAATAATAATTTTAAAAAAGTATATTTAATATTTAAAAAACACCTTGGGAAATACAGTATATCACTTAAATTATACCAGCGTGAGCTCATAATTAAATACAATACAAATTCTATCTAACCATATTAAACATACTGTGTTAGACACTATTTAGAATTTTTTTCCTCAGGTAGAAGACAATCCTTTTCAGTACATTCAACTTGTTTAAACAGGTCATGTTATCAGTTTGCTTATCAGACCAGACAACTTTTTTAAAAAGATATATGAAAAGCTGTAAAAGCCTCTCTTTCTGACCCAGCATCTCTAGCTCTATTCATATGATGAAACAGAGGATCTCCTACAGTCTCTAACCTACAGACAGTTTTTAAATAGATGGCCAAAAGTTTGTGGATACCTAGCCACTAGACTCCTAAGAAATTTTTGGACCTCACATGCACATGTCTTTGATCTTTGCTGTTATTTAAAACCTCCACTCCTCTGGCAAGGTTTTCTGATTTTAAGTGTGGTTTTAGGATTTGTGTTTATTTGTCCACAAGAGCATTTATGGTGCCTGGTGTACAGGCAGTGATCTAATTCTTTATAAAGGTGTTTAGTGGGGTTGAGGTCGGATCTTCGTGTAGGCCACTTGAGTTCTTCCACTCCAACCTTGCCAAACCATGTCTTCATAGATTTGTGCGCAGACGCATTGAACATGTTTGTGTCGCATAGTTCAAATGAAAGGAAACTGTAGTACTACAGCATACAAAGACATCCTGTATAATTGTGTGGTTCATACTTTGTGGCTATTGTTTACAGAAGATCCTCATATGGATATAAAGGTCAGGTGTCCAAATACAAAGCATTCACATGCTCTGTTTTTTTCATGTACTCACTTTAGTCTGGTAAAATACTTTGCTGTGTCCACATCTGGACCATAGTGTACTGTATCTCTAATAGTTTAATTAATAGCTTTCTTTACAAGGTTATCTCTTCCGAATACACTACCATTCAAAAGTTTGGATCACTTGTAAATTTCTTTGTTTTTGTTTAGTTAATTTTGTTTTCTACGTTCTACAACTATCCTGGACATTTCAAAATTATGAAATAACACATATGGAATTAGGTAATTATGTAACAACAACCACAACAACAGTCAGTTGTTATTTTAAGACACGGAGGTCAGCCTTTCTGGAATAGTTCTTACAAGAACAGTATTGTGTCAAGTGCATTTGCAAAACCCATCAAGCACAATCATGAAACTGGCTCTCATGAAGACCATCCCAGGAAGTCAAGACCAAAACCTACCTCTGAGGCAGAGGAGAAGTTCATTTAGAGTTATCAGCCTCAGAAATCACCAGTTAACAAACAGAACCTCGGATTAGAGCCGTTATGATGGCTTTACAGATCATGAGTAGCAGATACATCTCAATATCAACTCAAAAGGAGATTACTGCATATTTTGGATGCCTTCAGTATTGCTTTACAATGTAGAAAGAAATAGAAATCAGGAACGACCATGGAGTTAGAAAGTGATCCCAAAATTTTGAGCGGTAGTGTACAATCTTACAATCTTCATCATAAAGAAAACCCACATCAAGCATGGCTGTTTTGTAGCTTCACTGTGTGGTCGGAGAAATTAAACAACAGCAGACAACTTATCAAGGGAAAAAACTGGCATTAAACCTCATGGCATTAAAGATCACTAATTAAACATAAAACATTTGGTCAGTGAATAGGGACAAACAAGAACTTCTAGTCAAATGTACTAACTTTTGCAGTATAATGAACTAAAGATCACATGGGACACCATACAGATGTTTGTTTAAAGTGGACTTTTATGTATAAGGGATGTTTTAGTCAAACCAGGACTTTCTTTGGGAAATTTATAATGAATGAAGGTGTAAAACTGAATGACATTTACAGAAGACTTGATTTACAGTACGGCGATGAGACTTTTGAGACTTGGTTTGATTAGCAAAGGTGTTCTGTTTTTGTAAGACAATGCACAACCTCTTTGGGCCATTAAAGGAGTTCCTGGGAGGCCAGGAAATCACATGTAAAGCAGGCAGTCCTGTGATGACTCCGTTGTACTGAGAAATCCTTCTACCTTGATGGCATCCATGCACTAGTGAAACGCTGGGATAAGTGCATTAATGTAACAGGGTATTATATTAAAAAATTTAGGTAGTTTTTACTCTTGTAACTGAGTTCTGTTATTCTGTAAAAGTCCTGGTTTGACTTGACCGCCCCTCGTACATTATCCCTTGTCAATGAATTAAATCTGAACTGATATCTAATTAACGTCACACCTCTTCCTTAGCTCTCTGGTAGCAGGCATAAAGGTACGGTATGGCTAGTTTCTCCCCAGCATCACGATCCGCTGACAGGTTCACAACGCTGCAAGAAGTCATGTAGATCAGGTGGTTACCCGGCTCCGGTAAAAGAAGCCTGCTGAAAATGGCCTGAGAGGACATGAGGACAAATATTAGGCTCTTGTCCAAAAACACAAGCAAGAAAATAAACTTTTAGAGATTTCTTTCAACACTTGTGCTCATCACCTGCTCTATCGTGTCCATGTCGAGCCAGTCTTGGCCACTGAGGTCAGCCGCCATCTCTTCAAGGTAGACGCAGCGAAGGGGGATGCCATTTCCACTTCTAAGACTAGGGTCACCTGAAGACCATAAAAACGAGACTTTTTTTTTTTTTCTTCAGTTTTAGGGGGGACCAAACACATGCAGAACTTGATTTTGACTTGAATAAAGAGCGAGAGTGATGTTCAAAGTTAGAACAAAAGGTAAGTCAGAATATAAGGGCTGAGATAATTAGGAGAAAGTCCTGATGTCATTTTCCCGGCTTCTGGAAAGCAGCATTACTCAGAAACATTTGTAATGGTCTCGTCAAAGGAGTTAAAAGAAATGAAGTCATGCTTGTTTACAGCCTGTGACTCATTTCCCAAGCATCAGCAAATGCCTTAAAACACAAAGAGCACACGTGCAGAGCTGATTTCACCGGCTGAGAAGAGGACACGGACGAGACATTGCTGCACTCACTGTTGTCCAAGGTGATAAGGAAGATTCTCTGGATCATGTGATTGACATTGAGCTGCTCACAGAGTTCCTGTCGTGAGCGGAAAGAGCGGCTGATCTCAGCCACTGAGTCATCGTTGTCCCCGATGCTGTCAGACACGGAGTTGTCAGACTCGGACTGGCTTTCACCAGACTCTTCCGCTGCAATCCATCAACACGGATAATGTTACACATATCATAAGGAGGATTATTATTTATAGACTGATACAGACATATATAACGGGGAGCAAAGGTCTGAGTACATTTGCCTATTGCTTTGCATAATTTTCTAATTTATGTTACATTTTTCATTATAAATTATATTATCAGCAATAATCAGCCCAAAGATCCTAAGTGTCTTTTCTTAAAGACATTTATTCTTACATTTTATTCATTATAAATTTCATCATGGACGATTGCAAATTCAAATACTGACCTAGAAACTGTGGAGAATCTTAAAAATGCATTTTATAAAGAAATTCAATTTCTTCTTGTATAATTTTTTTTTTTATTCTAAACTTTCTGTTTATTTCCTGTTTAATGAAAAAAATATATACAAACCCCAGTACCCCACTGTGTGTATGTAAGGTATACGTTACTGACTGGTTGATTCATAATCAGCCCCAAAATTATTGGCAACCTTGGTAAAGATGAGTGAAATCTGACAAGGATGTCCTTCAATTTTACAGTTATACATTTAGCATACATTTCAGTATTTAATGAGTATAGCTGTAGATTTGCAGATGTTGTTCACGTCTCCAAATTTAATTTTCAATTAGACACCACCAAGATGACAAGGAGCCCTTGCTTTTATCTTGGCAAAAATGTAAACATTAGGAGTTCAACAAGACACCACTGTAGCTTCTTCTTTTTTTCCTTTATGTGGTCAAGTGAGAATGAAAATAAAACATAAGTTATACAGATGAGAATTTAATTTCTGCTCATATGTATGGTGGAGGCTGTTTTTCTTTTCAAGTCAATTGGAATCCTGATAGACCAGGGTTAGATCTTTGGGCAGCACTACGTTAAAACATACAGTGCATGCAAAAGAAAGTTTAAAAAAAAATCCCAAGTCAGATTTCTCTTCATTTTCAGTGTGACTCTCTCATCGTCTGGAGCCTATCCCAGATGCACGCACACACTACAAGCAATTTGTGAACGCCAAGTAGCCTAATCTGCATGTCCTTGGACTGTGGAAGGAAGACCGGAGTACCCACAGGAAACCCATCAATCAAGGGGAGAACATGCAAACTCCACACACACAGACCTGAGGTGGAGGGAGACAGTGCTAACCACTAAGCAACCCTCATTTCCAGTATGATATTACGCTAATTAACAGATAAAGTCCTTCTTATTAACATTTTATTACCCATCTGTATGAAGGGTGTACAAGAATTCTTGAGCTGACTGCATCATAGAGTTGTAAACCAGAAACTTACATGGTGGTTCGGCTTGCTGCTGTAGTTTTTGGCCTGATACGAACTGCTTTGCATCGGCAAGCGAACTGAAAAGGGCAGCAAATGGGTTTAGAGAGATGTTCTGATTGTTGTTGCCCTGGTCTGTCATTTCACTGGAGCATCTACTCCATCAACATGTGCTGAATACCAGCCTGCATGAGGAAGAACAGGAATATTTAGTCACACAAACATAAACACAGATGAAGTATAGCACTAGCAGACAGGTAAGCTGAAAAATGCAATAAAGCATTGATTCTGATTTCACGAGAACTTTATTTGCTGTTTAATATCATGCAGCTAAGAAACTCGACGTGTCATGTCCCTTACTACAGTAAACAACACATGACACGTTATGTTTTGTTCACGTTTGTCCTTGTCAAAAGAACGAAAGGTAAAGCAGACAGGTCTTGTTAGCTGTCAGGCAAGCTTTAGGGACAGTCTGCAGCTACCTGGCTTACAATGCTAGCTAGCATAGCAGCCTGGTGCGAGCACGTCAGTGACCAGACCTATATTAATTACTCAGTTGCAAAAACGAAACTACCAAGCATCGAAAAGAAATATAATCCAAGTTATTTATAACATAATAACGTGTAAGCATATTAAACAAAGCAAAAGTCATACCTGGTGTGGGCTGTTTGCAATATTATGTTGCTTGCTATATGTTAAATGACTGCTTTTCCTGAATAAACGCAAATGTGTGAAACGTCATCACGATGCGACAGTAGTGTTGCAGTCCCGTTGCCGTGAAACGTCAATTCATCCGCCATATTGGGTCTGGCGCTAAAAGGGCCCCTCCCCTCCACCACGGATTAACCAGAAATAGCCCCCCCACCCAGTCACTTGACTAGGGCTCATTATAATAGGAATATTATCGGTTTATTATAGGTTTGACCATAATAAACTTATTCAATTATATTGTAATATAATATTTTATAGCGATCATGTTGAGGGTGGGGACATTTGTTTGTTTTTTGTTTGTTTTGGATTGGTTTAATTAAAATCACTACAATGGTAACATTTTTTTCATTTTAATTAGACATTTTTCATATATTTAATGTTATTTGATCTATGTGTATTACAGATATTTTCATTCTACTGTTGCTTAAATTCTCAAATGGTTGCAAGCAACATTAGAGGGTAAAGAAAGAAGGCATATTCATCAGCGTTACTGAACTACTTTCGTAGTGGAATATAATTAATTGTTAGACTCACATGAAAAACTTTGTTAAGCATGGATTTATAATGTTGGAGACTTAGTTTCTTTTGCTAAAATATTATTAAAAATATATATAAAAATAATAAAATTATTACAATTATATCTAGGAACATCTGTAGTCCAACTAGGGACCATGAAGGCCAGTGGTGATGACCACTGTATTTATTCCCATTTTATGACTGTCCCATTCACATGCGCATTCACACACAATGTGCAATTTGGGAATGCCAGTTAGCCTAATATGCATGTCTTTGGACTGTGGAAGGAAAGCAGAATACCCAGAGGAAACCCACCAATGATGGGGAGAACTCCACACAAACACACACACACACACACATTATTGATTATCTGGAGATGCCACTAAGAAATATTTGCAATGACATGCAAAGAACCGATTCTTGAAAGCTGTAAAATGGGTTATAACTCTCTTAGGTTTGATGTTCGTCATCTCGTATTAGTTTACATACCAGACTTGCCTACACCAACATGGCGGACGCATTGACGTACAATCCAGAGGCCAACACGGCATTACGTCATCAGCGACAACATTTCACCCAGCTACTCATTCTGTTTATTATTATATGTCCTTGGCTGGATTGTAATATTTTCATTACGGGAACTATAGCCATACATTTGTGTATGTAGACGTATTGGGGGTCTTTTTTAAAATTGAAAATGAACTAAATGACTCAAAAAAAGATTCGACCATTTTGATGAACGAGATTCAAAGAACCGAGTCACTAAAATGATTCAAACTTCCCAGCACTAGTACATAACCTACGTTATGGGTTTTGCGATGATTTGCGCATGCGCGCCCAGGAAAAAACGAATGAATCACTCTCCGAGAATACGCGTTCCTCTGAGTCACGTTAAAGATTCGTTCAAAAGAAACGAATCGTTCGGGAACGACCCATCGCTAGTTTTAGTGCAGAGTAATCTTTAGCTCAACTCACGTATACTCTCTACAATGGCGCGGGAAATATTTCACAAAGAAGAGACTTTTAAAATGCGCAAAAGGCTGATTGGGTATGCATGACAGAAATCCCTTTGTTCCTCTCTTTGATATTAAGATCGTGTTCGGACGGATTTCCCTTTTAAAGCTTTAATGTTGTTGCACGCATAATTTTGTCCAGTGTCAGCACTGTAGAGCATATATTCAAAAGGCGTTTGTGATTAGAAATAAAGCATCTATGAATAACCAAGGACATACATACACATACCAGTCAAAAGTTTGGACACAGTTCATAATTCCATTTCGTGATTTTTATTTCTTTCTACGTTGTGAAATAATGCTGAAGGCAACCAAAATATGCAAAAGTTCCTCTTCTTTGAACAGTGATATTGAGATGTGTTTACTACTTATGCTTTGTAAAAACCTTCGAAATGACTGTAATCTGAGGTGCTGTTTATAATCAGTGAGGCTGGTAAACTCTAAATGATTTCCTGGGAAGGTCTTCATGATAGCCAGTTTTATCATGGTGCTTCATGGGTTTTGCAAATGCACTTGACAATACTATCCTTGCAAGATCTGTTCTGGAACAAATTACCTTCTTGTCATAAAAGAACAACTGACTGTTGTTGTTGGTGTAGGCGGCACGGTGCAGTGGTGGTTGGCACTGTGGCCTCGCAACTACAGACAGGGTCGAGAATGTGTGGAGTTTGCATGTTCTCCCCCGTGCTTGGTGGGTTTTCTTCCAGGGATTATGTTTCCTTCCACAGTCCAATGTAGATGTGTGTGTGTGTGTGTGATTGGCACCATGTCCAGGGTCTACAATGCCTCATACCCAAAGTCTCCTGAATAGGCTCCAGGCCCCCCATGATCCTGTACACAGGAATAACAGTATAGATGATGTTGTTGTTACTTAATTACCTAATGCCATAGGTGTTATTTCATAAGAATAAAAAAAAATCCAATATTGTTCTAGAATGTGCAAAATATATCCTTACTTGTGTCCAAACGTTTTACTGGTACTCGCATACATACATACATACATACATACATACACATGCATATAAATTTTTACAGTACAAAGTTTTATGTGCAGACCATAATTCAAAATGAAATATATTGCACTTTATAGTTCTGCTGCAATAACGTAACTGCACTTTGGATTTAGACTCAACAGGATCCCAAACACAATCTATCTTTATCACCTGTCTTGAACAACACGCTACTCACGATTTGCTTGTCATTACAGGCAGTCATGCAGACTTTTTTTCTCTCATGCC
>JAQMYK010000003.1:21484706-21497559 GCA_030014345.1 Clarias buthupogon
AGGATGGGTTCCCTGTTGAGTCTGGTTCCTCTCAAGGTTTCTTCCTATTGCCATCTCAGGGAGATTTTCCTTGCCACCGTCGCCGTCACCCTTGGCTTGCTCATCAGAGACATTTCTCATTCAACTCATTATTATCTAGACACATTTTTTCTCACACATACACACTTCCAAATATTTTCTTTTCTAAAAAAAAATCTTTCATTTTTGTGAAGTTGCTTTGAGACAATGACCATTGTTAAAAGCACTATATAAATAAAATTTAATTTAATTTAATTTAATGTCATGAGCCTTTCAGATAGGTTCCTTTGTCCTTGGAGAATTCAAATATGAGGAACTTCTCAACATCCCTCAGACTGAAGAAACTACTTGGATAAGAGGTGAAACGTTTATACCTAATAATAGAAAGAAGGCGCTAAAATGTGTGTGTGTGTGTGTGTGTGTGTCCACAAATTTTCGGCTATAAAGGGTACATCTCTGTGGGAACCTTCTGTATATGATCATTACACTAATATTATTTCTTTAAAAAATAAATAAATAAAATCCTTCAGCTTGTTCAGATCCACCAGATTGAGAACAGCGCAGTGTTTATTTCCGTCACCAGGGTGATCTTGATCTTGTGGGCGGGGCTATGGAATGACGGTTGAGTGAAAGGTGCGAACCAATCAGATTATAGCACGGGCCGCTGACGTCAGCGTTAAAGCGAGAGAACCGTTATCAGAAACCAGGAGCCAGGATTTTTATTTTGTTTAAAGAAAAAAAGAAAGAAAAAAAAGAACAAAAACAAAAAGGTTCGTTAACGGTTCAGTTTTTAATGAATCGCGTTGTGCGTGGTTTGAGTTGGGAGTGTTTGGCGGGAATGGCGGATTAGTGTGTGGATTAGTAGGAGGTCTGATGGAGAAGCGCAGGAGGATGAGACAGTGCACTTTGTGGTGAGTAATGCTGTGCTGCACGTTATTCTTCACACGATTTGCAGTTAGCCTGCTAGCTCAAATGTGTGTGTGTGTGTGTGTGTGTGTGTGTTTAAACTGTGGATTAGCTTTCCAGAACTCAGTTTCCTTTTTTTATAAAAGCCTTATATATCTGTGCCTGGTTAATAGCTGGTTAAAAGAGCTGGTTAATCTTCATGCCTGTAAAGCTTTGTGGTTTTATTCATTTAGATCAGATTATACTAAGCCCATGGTTTAATCTCTCAACACTGTTAACTGTAAGAGTACACAGAGGAGTTAATTAATTGCAGCATTAATAGGACGTTTGCTGCAGTGCAGTTTACTCTTTGCTTGCCTGGCTTTCTATCAGTGAGAGTGAGATCTGCTGCTGTAAAACTGTACAAGTTTGTCTGATTGCAGTGCATTCATCTACGTGCATCTATCATCCTTCTCATGTACTGCCTCCAGGAGCGTGGAGTCTTAATGTGATGCATGGACTGTATCTGAGATATATGTACATGCACAGGATTGTGGAAAGCAGACAGTAAAATCCTTCCTTGATCATGTTTTGAAAATTGTGCACGACAGTTTCTTTAGTTTAGTCGGTTGTCAGTTCTTGAATGCCGCCTTAACAAACAGGTGGATTGAAAGCGATTATTGAATTCAGGTATTTCAATTCCCGGAGAAGGGCAATCGTAATGGTTCAGCATACTGTACCAAGACATCTTGGACAATGTTGTGCTTCCAACTTTTTGGCAACACTTTGGTGAAGGCCATTTTCTATTTCAACATGACTTGCCCAAACCAAAGACTATAAAGACATGATTTGATGAGTTCAGTGTGGAAGAACTTGACTGGCCCACACACAGCCCTGAGACCTCAACCCCATCAACTGGAACGGAATTGAAAGGCCAGGCCTTCTTGTCCAACATCAGTGCCTGACCTCATAAATGCTCTACAGGAGGAATGGGCACGGACCCCCACATAAAAACTTGAAGTGTGGAAGCTGTTCTAGCTCTACTCCATATTGAAGTATATGAATTTGGATACAATGTTATTGCAGGTTTGGCCAAATCCATCCAGGGTGTTCCTTGCCTACCTATAGTGTACATGTACAGGACTGTGGAAGGCATAAAGACTTTCTTTGATCATGTCGTAAAAACTGGGTATGAGTTTGTTTAGTGTAGTCGGTTGTCAGTTCTTGAATGCCACCTTAACAAACAGATGGATTGGGAGCGATGGTCCAACTTGTTCAACAGACATCTCATGACTTTTTTATATGGGGGAATACCATATAAAAGCTGAGCTCGGACCTCAGCGACCAAGCCAATGTATGTGAAGGAAGAAATTAAAACCACTTTCACTCCTGTTAATTACACAACCTGTCACTAACTGTTGGTGCCAGCTCCACCAGTCATGCACATATAGGTATTGATGAAGCAAAATATCTGGTTAAATAAACAAAAGAATCATAATCTGTTGATAATAGATGTTTGAGGAACTGTTGTATGAAACCAATATCCTAGTCGGAGTGCCGAAGCCATCATAGCCGTGCTGATATTCATCACAACAGCACCTTCTCTTGTGTGATATTGCTTAATTGTCCTTAAAAAACCTTAAAAATCCTAAATTAATAATTAAAGCCTTTTGGGGCATCACGTCACAGAGTTGGACGGATCCTGTTATTACAGTTGTTGATAATGTACAGGATTTTAATCAAATGTTAACTTGCTCTTCACAGATATTATGTAAAAAGCAATATTCTGTTTTTGCTAAATCGTGTATGATCATTGTTGTGTCCACTAAAAGCTACAGAATTTTCCATGCTATAATCCACTTGAATGAATTGGAAAAATATTCATTTCCAAAATGAGCCAGGATTTGATGCTGGCATCAACATGAAAATTGTTACTTACTGTAGATTAACCCAGTATTTTATGCACTCGTAACTCGCCAGAAAACCAATCTCAGATGAGAAATTTGATTGTCAGTGTTTTTCTCTTACAAGCAGACTAGCCCCCTCATGTGAGTTTGAAGTCCAGTGACAGATCTGTGGGGGGTAGAGGATTAGTGAATGATTTTCCATGTTGCTTATACGTCTGGCAGCCTGGAAAAATAACTCCACTCTCCTGCATGTACTACAGGCTTCTCTGGACTATAATAGTTTTTTTTTTATGTATCTCTATGAGATATGAAGGAGTTTAAAATCTGGTTACCTCCAAAGGAGAATGGGAGAAAATTGCAGTCAAAGACGATTTCAATGTTTGCAGAAGAATCACAGACTTCCAATAACAAGCTGAATTGATTCAGCTTTTAAACTATCTAAAAGATCAGATTAAAGCATAAAATTCATTTTGCTACTGTAGGAACTTGCATTAAATTAGCATGGTTTAGAACTTTAGACAGACTGAACGGTCTCAGGATGCTTTACTGTTGGCATGACACAGTGCTGATGGTAGAGCTCACCGTTTCTTTTCCGAACAAGCTTTTTTTCCCGGATGTCCCAAACAATCGGAAAGGGGTTTCATCAGAGAAAATTATTTTACCCCAGTCCTCAACAGTCCATTCCCCTGTACCTTTTGCAGAATATCAGTCTGTCCCTGCGAGAAGTGGCTTCTTTGCTGCCCTTCTTGAAATGTCTGAGGGCGAGTGCTACCACCAGTCTTGTATCATGCCAACAGCAAAGCATCCTGATACCATTCATGTCTGAGGTTGCTTCTCAGCCAAGGGGGTGGAATTTCTCACAATTTTGCCTAAGAAGACAGCCATGAATAAAGAATAATACAAAAACACCCTCCGAGAGGAACTTCTCCCATCCATTCAACAACAGTTTGGTTATGATCAGTGCCTTTTCCAGATGATGGAACACCTAACCATGAGGCAAAAGTGGCTAAGGGAACAAAACATCAAAATTTTGGGTCCATGGCCAGGAAACAAAAACCCACAAATTCCGACAAACTCCAAGCATAGAATATTCAAGAATGGACTGCCATCAGTCAGGATGTGGTCCAGAAGTTGATTGACAGCATGCCGGGGCGAATTGCAGAGGTCTTGAAAAAGAAGAATTAACATTGCAAATATTTACTTTTTGCATAAACGTGATGTAATTGTCAATAAAGGCCTTTGACGTTTATGAAATGCTTGTAATTATACTTCAGTATACCATAGTAACAAAAAATATGTACTGTAAACTTGCTTCACTTGGCTTTACACTGATGTAAACAAGTTTTGAACGCCTCCCAGACGTACGCGCAACTTCGCTCGTTTGCTTTTGCCCAAAAATGCTTCGTATGCCGAGACAAACGTCTTGCAAAATTTCAGTTCTTAATGCAAAAATTAGTGAGGCGTGGTGTTCGTATGCCGAGGTCCCACTGTATAACACTGTATGCACTTCAGAATTCAACCTGTTACTTCTGTCAGCAGTAACATCAACATCACCAGTGACTGGGTTCCATTAGCAGTCATGCATGTCCTTGCCATAACCTTGCCTCTACCATATTTAGCGAATGATGTGGTTATGCTTTGACTTACAAGCCGTTCCTTTCCTTCTCCATATTCTTCTTTTTCGATCACTCAGGTAAAAGTTTCAGTATTAGTACTACGCAGGCTTTTTTTTTTTCCAAGCAAAGTCTCATTTGTTCTTTCTGGCCTTGATTCCAGCGGTTTGTATCTGGTATCCATCTATAATTAAATTGATGAAGGTGTCTCTTGAGTCCGAACTTTCACAATAACACGCCTACCTCCTGAGAAGTGCTTTTGTCATGGCTGGATGTTGTGAAGGAGTTTTTCATTTTACCAAGGAAAGAAATCTTTGATAATACATTTTAGTAATCTTCAGTCTGAGAAGTCTTCAAGGTCTTTTGGTGTTGCTGAGCTCACAAGTGCGTTCCTTCATTTTAAGAATGTCCTGAAATATTTCTTCAGTCTATTGATGGCGGCCTTTTGACTGTGTAACAATGGTATAAAAAATAAAATAAATAAAAAAAAAGCTGTAAATCCTTAACAGTTAATGCAATATTTTTGCCGAACCCAGTAAATTAAAACTGAAACTTGACACTTCAATGACATCTCAATTTCTTCAGTTGTAGGTGGCACGGTGGCTTAGTGGTTAGTACTGTCGCCCTGCAACTTCAGGTTCTGGGTTCGATTGCCTCGAGTCTGTGTGCATGGAATTTGCATGTTCCCCCCGTGCTTGGTGGGTTTCCCTCCGGGTGCTCCAGATGGATTGGCACTCCGTCCAGGGTCCCCGCTTCTTGCCCCAAGTCACCTGGGATAGGCTCCTGGCCTATACAGTGTGAGGAAAAGGCGGACTGTTCAGCACCAAACTGTTCTTGGATGTTTGGGAGAAATCGCTCTCGGAGGATGTTTTTGTACGATTCTTTATTCATGGCTGTGATTCCAACCCTTTGGCTGAGAAGCAACCTCACACATGAATGTCTCAGGATGCTTTACTGTTGGCATGACACAGGACTGATGGTAGCGCTCACCTTCATACATCTCAAAGAAGCCAATTCTCTCCTGGAAAAAACATCAGGGACACACTGATATTCTGCACAAGGTACAGGGGAATGGACTTCTCTGATGAATCCCTTTTCCTATTGTTTGGGATATCCAGATAAAAGCCTGTCCGGAGAAGAAAACGTGAGAGCTACCATCAGTACCATCAGTAAGCATCCTGAGACCATTTAGTCTGTCTACGCTCCTAAACCAATGCAATGCAAGTTCCTAGCAAAATTAATTTTTTGCTTTAATCTGATTTTTTAGATTGTTCAAAAGTCAAATCAATTCAGCTTGTTATTGGATGTCTGTGATTCTTCTGCAAACATAGAAATCTCATTTAAATACAATTTACTCCCATTCGTTTTTGGAGTTAACCAGATTTTAAGCTCCTTCACATCTCATAGAGATAGACGATGAGTGAGTGAGTACAATGTGTACAGAGACAAACAGTGTGTCACTGTCCAAACACTTATGGACTTGGGTGTGTAAATGCTATTAGTATGAAACCCAGTGTACATTAAGGTGTTAAACCTTAAAATGTATACAGTATAGCAACCTCACATATAGAGGAACAAGACACTCAGCGAAACCATAATCTCATAGCTTCCACTGCCTGAAATCATCAGTTTTGGCTGAAGTGATTGATGGATGTTGGATGGATGTTATGGCCACCTACAGTATATTGACAATAAGAACAGATTCAGTTTTTCCTTTTGGCGAGAACGTATAAGAAAAACATTAGTACGCCACCCACCTGCCCATAAAAAGCAGCACCAGCGCTAGTCCTTTAAGAGCAGATTGGAATGCCACTAAGTGTTGAGTGACCGAGCGAGGTCGTAGGCAACAGCTATATTTACCATCAGGGTAACATGATCTCTGGCATTCTGGATCACTGTGCTCATGCAGTCCTCCTGGTCTTCTCACTCTCTGGGGCAACAGCCTCCAAAGCCACACACCGTCTGACTGCAAAATGCGCCACTGGTGAGACTCAAAGCCCGTCTATAAACTCCTTGCTTTACTTTGCTTTTTGTTTTCAATCTTGTCTTTGATATTTGAGTACCATGTACTGTAGTGCAGGTAACAAGTGGTGTAACTTTTAAGTCATGCGTTATGTTTAACTGCCAATTTATTAACTGATTTCTGAAGAATTCCAGTCTTCCAGTGTATTGTGCAATTTTGATCATATTTTAATATCACACACATGATTCACATAGAAACTAGCATATGAACGATGCTTATTTCAATTGTATTGAGGTTTCATTGTATTTGCATATCCATGTACAGTATTAAAATTTGCCTTCAACTTTTTTGTTCTCCTCGTGTTTTAATCCTCCAGGTTTGATTGTTGAGTGCTGGGTGGAACGTATGACAAGCTGCACCCGCTGTTTTTCCACTGACTGGGACTGAGAGATCAACTCCGCGTACAGCAGGTACACACTATCCTAACACACATACGTGATACCGAGCAGCAAGTGACACTGAAAGAAGAGATTGATTCAGCTTCTAATCTTGCTGCGTTTACTTTTTGATCTGGTGATTGAAGGCGAACTGACATGCACATTTTACAGTTTGTGATGAGGCTGGGTTTAGGTTAGACGCGGATCACAGCTTGACGTAAGGCATCAGTTTGGCCATGACCGACACCATGAGCTCTTATCCGCTCATATTCCCGAGTAAATATAGACATGCCTGACACTTTGGGTTTAAGTACTGAACATGCTGAGCATGAGCATTGTTTATGTTCGGCAGAAAGGGGAAAAAAAAAACACCTCCAGGATTGCGATGTAAAATAATTCAATCCCTCGTATCTTCGGTGTCCACAGCAACATGTCATGTTTAGTTATATTTGACACTCTCTGCTTTGGACTACTGTTTATGCTGCCCTTTCTGTGTCCATTTTTTTATTGTTATTGTTATTTTTATGAATGCTTGGCATGTTCAAAGCCAAGTGGTTACCACGGTAACCTCGCTCCAAGGGGTTCGAATCTTCTGTTCGGTGTGTGATGAGTTTTCATGGTCTCTCGTGCTTGGTGGGTGGGTTACCTCCGGGTACTACAGTTTCCTCCCACAGTTCGAGGACATTCGTTCTTGGCTGTATGCTGTTTCCAGAATTGCAGATAGTGTGTGATTGGGTGTTTGAGTGTGTGTGCGTGCTTGTGCGCTGCAACTGGTAGCACTTTGCCATGGGTTCCCTGGATTAGACTCAGTAATCCAAAGTCTAAAACAACAACAATTAAATCATCTAAAAAAATCCCAGCTTATCTGGAGAAAAGTAATGCAACTGATATTCTTACTTGAAGAGACTGAGGTTCCCAGGGACCTCGATTCGAACCTCGGGTTGCTGCAGGTTCTATACCACTTTATTCTGTCTATTTATATTTATACTGCCTGGAGCCTATCACAGGAGACTTAGGGCACGAGGCGGGGTACACCCTGAACAGGACGCACACTCTCACACGCTCATTCATAAACTACAGGCAATTTGGGAGCGCCAGTCAGCTTATCCTACATGTTTTGGACTGTGAGAGGACACCAGGGTACCCAGAGGAAACCCACTGAGCACGGGGAGATCATGCAAACTCCATTCACGGGAATCGATCCCGGATCCTGGAGGTGCAAAGCGACAGTGTTGGAACCCCATGTTTGATTGTGCATGTGTGTGCATCGTGCCCTGTGATGGACTGATGTACTGTATATCTGGGGTGTATCTCTGCTTTATCCACAGCGTTACTGGAAAAAGCTAAATCCACCAAATAAAATACATTTATGTGGTAAAAAACAACAGTAGTTTTATGTTCGGTAAAATATTATTTATATTTATCAATATAATTGTACAGTGTCTTAGAACAGGACAGGTATCCTGAATTCTTTCTTAGAGGCCAGAGAGTAAAAGAACTAAATCTGTATCTGTTCAGGATAGTTTTTGCTAGGAAACGTCCCTTAGATACCGGCGACAACACCGCATGCTGTCCGTTAGCTTTTGTTTACTCTGGACACTAAGGGAACGAGGTTTCAGAGCGGGAAATGGTCGGATGGGTTTTGGTATCCTCTGTAGTGGGGATTTTTCTTTTTTTTCTGTTTAATTATTATTATTTTAGTCTTTGTATGCCATGTGCCTTGGTCTGCCTCTGGTGCTACAAACCCCAGAACTAAATACTGAATTATTGATGCCTTTGTGGACTGCAGGGAAAGAGAGAGAGGGGAAAGACGGCGAATATAGAACGAGAAAGAGCGAGAGCAAAGAGAGCGAAGGAGAGCAGTTAAAGAAATAGGAGCCTTTTACTGAACCCAACACGGATCAACAACACCAGATACTTTTATTTATTCAGAGACCGCAGTGGCTCCCGAACAAGAGCCCGACTCTCCATGAGAACGTGCTGTGCAACCCTAACATACGGCTCTGCTCAGGAGACTCATGTTACACACACACACGCACACACACACTGCGGAGTCTGCAGTGCACAGGCCCGAGTGCACATTAGACCTCCCTAGAAGAATGTGGGAGGGACAAAGCTTCACAGTGCCATAGCTTAACAAATCTAGAAAATTGGAAACAAATCTGGAAATTGGTTTATTTTTTACTTCTGTATTTAAAAGTTAATTAAATATACCAAGAACAACAATCATCATCATCATTAATGAGGAATAATATTGCCTATGATGATGATGGTGATTGTTGCAGTGGCGTTGTTATAGTTGTTATTATCATTTAATACTGAAAAATAACTAACTATGCGGAAGGACGCTATGAAAATAAAGACAATTGTTCTTCTTATCTTGCAGTCGATGCGGCCTGTCGGCGTCTCTCCTCTGTCCGAGCTCTCAGCATGTCTCGCGTCTCCTCCACGGCCAAGCGCTACGCTGGCTCCTCCTACACCAGCCACTATAGCTCATACAGCTCCTCCCTGACGCCCTCGCTCGCGACTTACGATCGTGATAAGCTCTCCTACAAAAGCCCCTCGATGGCATACTCGACTTCTAGCTACCTAAACTCGAGCAGCAGCCGCACACGGAATTACAGCACCTCGGAACCCGAGCGCGGCCGTCCCGTCCCTCGCACTGACCTGCTGAGCGGCCGGCGCAGCGAGAGCCTGAGTCGCACGCCCATAAAGGGCTACGGTTCGGGACTGAACGGCGGCTCGGCCTACTCAACCTACGGCTACTCCCCGGCACAGACCAGCTACCTCTCCACCTCTCCTATGTCCAGCGTCTCCCTGGACCGAAGAAAGTCAGTTAGTCAGAGCGACCTGACACGGGATCTGTCCTCGCTGGCACTTAACGACACTTCCAGCAGCAGCAGTCTGAAGCAGGCGTACAGGATCCGGACAAGCAATGCCACCGAGTCCTACACAAG
Source organism: Clarias buthupogon (assembly GCA_030014345.1). NCBI lineage: Eukaryota > Metazoa > Chordata > Actinopteri > Siluriformes > Clariidae > Clarias > Clarias buthupogon. Next base: position 21,494,487 of record JAQMYK010000003.1, read on the forward strand.
CGGCAGCAGCTTGCGCTCAGGGTTCGGGATGTCTCGCAGCTCCACGCAGGATGCCCTGACCAGCAGCAGCAGCAGCAGCCGCTTCTCCTCCTCCATCGGACGCTCCAGTTCGCCACTCAGGGAGGAGCCAGTGAGAGCGGTAAGCTTTTTTGCATTTGCATTTTCTTTCTGCAAGTGGTCTGTTTTATGCACTTGAGCTCCATTGAGGGGCGCTGTTGCATACATATGTTTTCGTTCTACAGCCCAAAAAAATAAAAACATAAAAATAATTAATACAAAATATAAAGTAAAAATCAAGCAAATTAACCTGCACATTACCTTTGAAAGAATCGCGACAGAGCAGTGTTTCGGTGTAGAGCAGAGAGTGTGTGTGTGTGTGTGTGTGAGAGAAGGCACGAGGAGGAAGGGAAGGAGGAGGTGTGTGAAGGCGGGAGGAGGAGGGTGTGTGGGAAGGGGCACGGTGTCAAATTACACGCATGCACACACATAACGGCAGGTTGATACAGAGAGAGAAAATGGATCTTAAACCTCTCTAATGAGACTTGCTTTTGCTTTACACGTGTGCTGTACACACACGCATACAGACACAAAATAAAATATGTTTTACGCACACACGTGGTCACAGTGTTATAGTAAACAGTACACGCGTGCACAGATGTTGATTATACCAGTAAGAGATGAGCAATAAGACCCAGCAGGGGAGACGATTACCCACAATTCCGCAGCACAAGAGAGAGAAAAACCATTGGCTCAGTTGTGATCACGTGACGCTCGCCGTCAAAACAAGAAGCGCATGCGTGATACATGATACTCGGTACTCGTAAATCAAAACTTGTTCGTTTCCGTTTTTTTAATTAAAAATCTTTGCTCATCTTGCAGAACACTCGGAAACCGTGTTGCTCGCAATCCGAGGTTCCACTGTATCGCGATTCGATATTACATTTTCACCCGGTTTTCTTACAAACCTGTAAAAAGTTTGATTAAAAAAAAGTTTGTTGTAATGAGTAATTAAATGTTTCTTATAACATTAGGTTTCTCACTTAAAATCCAAGGGCAGGATTTAAACAGTACAAAATAACTTATACAAGAGTTTAACATTTAACTCTGTCATCTGCCATAATTATTATTTCTAAACAAACTTAGCAAACAATTCACTCAGATGCCTCCAAAGTTTTAAAACGTAACAGTGAGCACGCAGGTTGGGCGGCTGCAGGTTCTTCGGGCTTGTAGCGCACGTGATTTTTTCGCTTATGTAAACGCGTGTAATGAGTGGGTTTGAGACTAATTCACTCAGAGTTTGGAGGAAAAGGCAGATCAGAGGCGCGTAATTTTTGATAATGTAACACCATAAAACTTAGTTTCTGTTCTGCAATTGGAAGCTGAACCAGCCGTTTCTGGTCACTGCCCGATCGAGAGGTCATTCTGGGTATTGTTAGTGTAAACTAGAGATAGGGTCAATTCCGTTATGTACTGTACTGTACCCATATCGATTCCCGCCTGGGGGTCTGTGTGCATGGAGTTTGCATATTTTCCCGTGTTTGGTGGGTTTCTTCAGGCAGTTTCCTCCCACAGTCCGAAGGCATGCAGATTAGACTAATTGGTGTTCCCGAATTTCCCGTAGTGTGTGTGAATGTTGACCGGAGGTCATACATCGGTTGTGAAAATGGGAATAAATACAATGGTCACCACTGGCCTCCACAGTCCCTAGTTGACTACAGAGGTTCATTCATGGATGGATGGATGGATAGATGGATATTTTAGATTTTTTGCACTTTGTTGCATATATGGTTGTTTTTGGGGCACATAATCAAACTATTGCAAGAAAAGGGAAAAAGGATTAAATTGCAAGTATTCTGCAGTTATACACTGTTGTCATTGAACTTTAAATTGTATCATATTTACATCGGTTCTATTCAAGTTATGAATTTATAACGCATTTATCCGGTCGACAATAAGCCATTTGTCTAAATGATGGAAGAGGAGTGTAACTGAAGCATCAGTTTTTTACCCTGGGACAAGCATTTATTATAACTTGTTATGCATAACTGACTAATTTGACTGAAGTAAGTCATGTTTTAAATAATTCTCAAAAATGTATTATATCTTTTCTGGTTCTACTACTGATGCATTTCTGTAGCGATCCTGACATATCAAATCTACTGCGAGAGCCTTTTAGTTCAGACTACAGTGCTGTAGATGTAGGAGGCAAATAGCACTTTTCCAGTAACAACATACTTTGTGGTATTGCAGCAGACTGAGTGTCTGAGTTCGTCCTGGAGCTTTAACAGAGCTTTCCTGTCAGATTCTTGCCAGTCTGCCCTTAAAGATGTATTCTGCTTTTATTTTATCTCAAAGAATCACAGTAAACGTGTAATCGGTTTTAATGTTCAATGATTAAAAATTTTTTTTAGTTCCAATTATTTATATAACACGACCAATCTCAAATGCTCTAAAATAGAAGAAATAAATAATAGAAGTTTTTATAATATGCAAATTTTTCATAAACTTTTCATGAGTCTTTTAAATATGTAATTAGTCATGTGACTGTAGATTATTCTAATATTTAAGGAAGAAGCATATCTGACTGTGTTAAAAAACAAACAAAAAGATAGACGCAGTAACCGGTTCTACAAATAGGTGGCGATCACATGATTTTTACGCCGTTCAAGTCAAACCGGGACTTGTGATGAAATGAAGAGAAGCGGAGTTAAGGATCTTTTTTTTTTTCTTCACCAGAGAAACTGGATTTGCCTCTGGTGCTGGCCGGGTCATGTGCTTGGCAGCAACGCAGTGTCTGTGTGGAGAAGGCTCAAGACTCACAAACGCTACCAATTAAACAGATGTATCTATCTATACAAATAAAAGAAAGGTTTTGTCTGTACGTTGGTCAGAAATCGCTCTTTCAATGATATCTTTACATTTATTACTTTACATTGGAGGACCCGAAACCAGTCTCATAGGGGTGGGTTATATAACCAAAAAATCTTCTATCACGATAGAAGCAATTTTCTACCTCGATAACGATATATATCACAATATAGCAATTTGTATCTGAAAATGCATAAATAAAAAT
>JAQMYK010000003.1:21514258-21544863 GCA_030014345.1 Clarias buthupogon
TATTACATGCGAAACAATTCCGCGTCTGTTTCTGTAAATTTAAATCATGTTTTTATTAAGTACTCGGTATCGGTATCAGCGAGTACTGAAATGCAAGTACTCGTACTCGTACTCATTTTCCAAAAAAGTGGTATCGGTGCATCCCTAATTTTGAGTGACAGGTTTCTCACAGTATGTCCATTTTTGCAGTGCTTTATGAACTCCATCCTTCAGTGTCTTAGCAACACACACAGTCTGCGGGACTACTGTCTACACAACTCCCACCGCCGCGACCTCAACAACAACAACCGCACTAACACTGCGCTGATGGAGGGTAAGAACACTTACAGGATTTTTCTTCACAGGTTCTGTCCTTTTCATGACTATTATTCTCACAACGACAAAACGTCCATGTCTTCCATCACAGAATTTGCCAAGCTCATCCAGACGATGTGGTCGTCGTCAACCAGTGACGCCGTCAGCCCATCCGAGTTCAAAACGCAGATCCAGAGATACGCGCCCCGATTCGTCGGCTACAAGTAAGTTCGGAAGATCAGAACCTCGAGCTCTTTCAGACCTGGACACTATTGAGAAAACTGCCGGCCACAAGTGTGCTGGTGTAGAGTTTCTTAGTCTCTTTGTTAACTCTGCCAAGACTGAGAGAAATACTCTGTGTTCTCCAGCCAACAAGATGCTCAGGAGTTTCTGCGCTTCCTGCTCGATGGCCTGCACAACGAGGTGAACAGGGTTACAGTACGGCCACGCGCCACCACAGAGGACTACGACCATTTACCGTAAGCGTGTGAGCTCTTGGCTTCGGCTCAGGCTTATTAATTATCAGTTCACTCAAGCTTGCCCAAGCAGCAGATGGGTTTAGGATCAAATTCTGGACGGTGTTTGCAGTTGTATAAAAAGAAACGTCCGAGTATATTAGATCTGATGTTTCTTGCTGATGTCCTGAAGCAGAAAAGCCCATCACCAGTCTAAGCTGTCCCTAAGAGACACACACACACTAATATTTCATTTAATCGCCTTTAGTTTTTATATTATAGCTCAGAATGTACAGTAGTAGCCAATTTCATGAGGGAAAATGATTTATCTTGTATACCTGGTCGTGGGGGGGCCTGGAGCCTATCCAAGAAGACTTTGGCAACGAGGCGGGGTACAACCTGGATAGGGTGCCAGTCCATCACAGGGCACACACATTCACACTAGAGGAACGCCAATCTGTATGTCTATATTTAATCTGTAAATATGTCTTTGGACTGTGGGGGGAAATCCATCTAGCACGGAGAGAACATGCGAACTCCAAGCATACAGACCCGAGGCGGGGATCGAATCGATCGAACCACTATGCCGTTGTCCCACCCTCCCAGAACCACTCTTTCACAATTTGAGTTCAGGAATATGCCTGTTCCATCAGGAAAGAAAAATTACATATTTGTGATAAGCTGGTCATTCAGTACACGCAGGTTGTCAGCATTTTATTGCCCCATAACGTTGCTGAGTCTAGACCTGACCAACTGAAGCAACCCCAGATCATCACACTACCTCCAGAGGCTTGTACAGTGGGCACTATGCATGATGGGTGCATCGCTTCATGGACTTCCCTTTTTACCCTGACACACCCAACATGTGGACACATCAGATCACATGACCCCTTTTTCCGTTGTCCAAGCTTTATGCTCTCTAGCAAATTGAAGTCTTTTTCTGATCAGTCTGGATAACAAGTGTGTTTCTTCTTCTTATTATTATTACTTACTGTAATTGTCGTCTGTGTGTCGTCCTGCAGTGATGATGAGAAAGGGAAGAAAATGTGGAGCAAGTACCTGGAAAGAGAGGATAGTAAAATTGTAGGTATGTACAGTATGCTGAGTCCACTCACATTGTTCCAGGTTTTATTTTGTGTGTTACAGGCTCTTCTGTATCACATACAGTACAGTACAGTACATACCTTCCTGGTTTACATGCATAAACAAAACTCATTTAAATAAAGTCCAACAGTTAATCCATAACACATCTGGTGTCCATAACACATCTGGTGTCTGCTCAGACTTGTTCGTAGGGCAGCTGAAGAGCTCTTTGACCTGCACCGAGTGTGGCTACTGTTCCACTGTGTTTGATCCCTTCTGGGATCTTTCCTTACCAATCTCCAAGGTCGGTTCAGCTCAGCAACTCTCTCATTACACACATGCTAATGCTGTGCTCTGTAGTCTGAGGAAGTAAGTGATGTATAACAGTGTGTCTTGCACTCAGAAGGGCTACGGAGAGGTCAGTCTGATGGACTGCATGCGACTCTTCACTAAAGAAGACGTGCTGGACGGAGATGAGAAACCGGTGAGGCTGCTTTGATTGTATCCTCTTGATATTTTACTTCTTCTTTTTTTGTGTGTGTCCCTAAAGATCCTGTTTCCCCCTGTTTCCACAGACGTGTTACAGATGCAAAGCCAGAAGAAAATGTACAAAGAAGTTCACCATTCAGAAGTTCCCCAAAATCTTAGTGTTACGTATCCTTCTGCGTGACTTTTCTTTTCTTTTCTTTTCTTTTTGGAGGGTTTGCTGTTTAACATGATCATGCAGTAGAAATGAATGTGACAGGAGTTTCCATATTCTCTTCATGCTTGATGGGTTTCCTCAGGGTTCTCCGGTTTCCTCCCACAGTTCAAAAACATGCAGATTAGACTAATTGGCGTTTCCAAGTTGCCAATGAATGTTGACCGGAGGTCCTACCACGGTCGTAAAAATGGGAATTAATACAATAGTCACCATTGGACTCCACGGTACCTAGTTGGACTACAGAGGTTTCTAGATGGATGGATGGATGGATGGATAATGAATGATTAATGCTCATGAATTATTCATGATCTAACAATTAGAAAGAGAACATTTGATTTCGGTTTCTTTTTGCTGGTCGTTATTTATAGGAGATGCTTCCTGTAACAGAAATCTTTTATATACAATATATATTGTTACAATGGCACCAATCTAGCAGGGAGTGAACAAGTCGCAAGCAGGCAAGTGTACGCATCTGCCCGACTTTGACAAGGACCAAATTGTGATAGTGCAGAGCATCTGACCAAAACAGGTCCTGTCAGGTATTCTCAGTATGCTATGGTTAGTACTGTACATACTGGTTCAAGGAAGAACAACCAGTGAACCGGCGACAGGGTTATAGGTGCCCACGGGTCACTGATGAGCAGAATGGTTTGAGTCAAAGGTGTTGCTTTGAATTCCAAATTCCCCAGCTCACAATCAGTTCTGTGCAATTTGCTTGCATCCTTGCATCGTACAGGACTTAAGGGATCTGCTGCAAACGTCTTGGTGCCGGATACCACAGCACACCTTCAGAGGTTTTGTGGAGTCCATATCTTGTTAATTGTAATATTGAGCAGATGGCTTTAATGTTTTGGCCGACTGGTGTATCACAACATACACTCACTTACACATCTTCTATACCGCTTTATCCTGTATTCAGGGTCGCGGTGGGGCCTGGAGCCTATCCCAGGCATGAAGGGGGGGTACACCCTGGACAGGGTGCCAGTCCATCACAGGGCACACACACACATACACACACTTTGGGCAATTTGGGAACACCAGTCAATCTAATCTGCAGGTCTTTGGACTGTGGGAGGCCACCAAGCACACGGAGAACATGCAACTCCATGGACACAGAGACGGGAATCGAGTCTGGCCGGGAATCGAACCCAGACTCTGGAGGTGCAAGGCGACAAGATACACTGTTTCTGTTTGTCTAACGGTCATTGCCTGACAGACTAGACGCACAAAGTCTTTCCTTGATTCACACTTTCAGATCTGAAGCGTTTCTCTGAAGCTCGAGTCAGATCCAGTAAACTGTCCACTTTTGTCAACTTCCCAATGAAGGACCTGGACCTCAGGGAGTTTGCATCTGACAGAAGCAGTTAGTATCGTTGTAACGGTGTCCTATTTTTAAATGCCATGTATGCATACACACATTAATACAAGTTCACACAAACATGCTGTATTACAATATAACATTCCATATTATTTAGCCAAGGACCAAAAAGAGTCTATAATTTCCACTGTACAGATTTATTTCATGCACTATTTACATTTTAAGATGTAATGTGAAAATCAATGGACATTTTGTTCCTGAATGTTTTAATAACTTTAGGAACCTATTATATGATAAATAAAACTGGTAATGATATTCAACTGGACCTGACATTGTAAATAGTCTACAGTGAAATAATCATCTGTAGTCACAAACTAAGTGGGTAAAATGTCCTGTAAGAGTATCAGTGCAAAGGATTGTCATGTTCCGCACATAACTATTCTGACGTGTCTCACTTTGTCTCCAGGTAGTGCAGTGTATAACCTGTATGCAGTGTCCAATCACTCAGGCACCACCATGGGCGGGCATTACACGGCATACTGCTGCAATCCTGACCTGGGAGAATGGTACACGTTTAATGACTCCAGGTACTCATTCCACGTAAACTAGAGTGCATATACATTTCTAACACCTATCCTGCATGAATGTTCCATCTTCCAGCTCTTACTGTTCTCCGTTTGACACCCCCACTCTCCCTCCTGCTCTCTAACCTCTCTCCCACTCACGTTCTCTGTTGCATGGTGAAAAGCCGCTTCCTTTTTTTTTTCCTTCTTCTTTACAACTACAGCTTTAGATCTGGCTTCATCAAGAATTTATCTGGAATTTATTCTCTGACTGTTTTCAGTGCTGGATCACATCCTTTGCATTTTGTGTTGTCATGTACCTATAGTATATTGGAGCCCTTTATACAATATGTCTGGTGTTTCATTTTTAAAAGACTGTAAAACAAACATACACACACCAGGACGATAAAATATAAATAGTGTTTATCATGTTGCATAAATAAGGCATGATGTTAAAACGTACAGTACCATGAAGTAGCTTAACTGATCTCTGCCAGTTTGACCAGTAGATCCCAGCAGGAACCCGAACACTGGTTGTAACGATGTTGCTATGACTTACATTTGCGATGATAGTTAGAATAAATTGGAACCAAGCACAACCTCTAAATAACTTGATTTAAACCTTTATTTAGAGCATTTATGGTGAGTAACATCCATTCAGACACACCCACGGTCCATTAAGTTTCTAACAGTTTTGGTTGTGCTTGATTCCGATCAGAAATTGGGACTAGAACAAAAGCTTCCCGCACACGGCATGTTTACCTCATGTTACATGATTCGTTTTCTTTTAGGACATTTAGGAGCATTAACAATACAGTACGCCCCCTTGTGGTGCAGTGGTTAGCACATGTGGTGTTGCGTTAAAAAAAAAAAAAAGATTCCTAGATTAATCACATGTTAATGCGTTAATATCGAAGGCACGATTAATAACAGTTTACATTAACTTGTGTAATATTGGAATAAAGAAATGCATGACAAACTGGTTAGAGGAAACAAGTTATGCGGTTTTATAATACACTATATCGCCCAAAGTATTCGCTCGTCTGCCTTCACATGTATATGAACTTGAGTAACATCTGATGCTTAATCCATAATGTTTAATATGATGTTGGCCCCGCCCCTTTTTGCAACTATAACAGCTTCAATTCTTCTGGGAAGGCTTTCCACAAGGTTTAGAAGTGTGTTTATGGGACATTCTTCCAGAAGCACATTTGTGAGGTTGGACACTGGTGTTCCACACCAAACTCGCTCATTCATGTCTTTATGGACTTTGCTTTGCGCAGTCATATTGGAACTGGTGTGAGGTTGTTTTTACAGGTGTTGGGCTAAACCCCTCACTTCCAGTGAAAGGAAGCTGTTATAGCTGCAAAGGGGGCGGGGCCAACATCATATTAAGCCCTATTGATTAAGAATTGGATGTTATTCAAGTTCATATCCATGTGAAGGCAGGCGAGCGAATACTTTTGGCAATATAGTGTATCATTAACATTTAACAAATTAAAATTTCACAAATGGGACCAGGACTGCATGCAGTGGATGAGTATTATGGGATGTGGCAAGCAACCGACAGCAGGGCTCGAAATCCGGATCCTCAGCTCAGAGAATCAACAACCTAGATCCTTTGTCGCCTGAGCCACCGCTCCCACATCTTGCATTCAATGTATTCTTGTACAAGTTGTTCCACTTGAGGGTACCTCAGGCACACAACTTAGGTTTTATCCATCTACTGTAGAAGCTTTTTATAATAAAACATAAAGTAAGTCATCTTATTATCCGCACTAAACGCGCCATTACCTCATGGCCTGGAAGCCGCGCTTCGGTTATGGAAAGCCATTAGGGTCAAACTCAGTCATTAAAATCCATGGTTGATTTGCGTAAAAAAAAAAAAAAATGTGTTAAATTTTCTACATCAATCATGTGATATTGTTTTAATATTGACAGCCCTAATAATATCCAAATTCCAAGGTTGTCCAAATGTCCGTACTGTTGCCAAAATAACGTCACAACAACATTTAAACAACCAAAACTCCCTGCTGGGGTTGTTTGCTTTTGCATTCTGTAGATTTATGCATTTTGGGCTGTTAAATGCTGTTGCGTAATGACTTGTATGTTTATTATAAAGGCACAGAATAAACCATTAATAATTACATTAACGCTATAACATCAACATTTTTTTTGCTGTTATAATATTTTGGTCAGTAAAATGGCAAAAAAAAAAAAAAAAACTCGCCATGATGGAGCTACAAGCTTAAATTGAAGCCATATCTTAAAGCGCTTTTTAGCAGTGTCCATGTCCTGACTGTTCTCCGTCCCGTTTCAGAGTAACGCCGATGTCCTCCAGTCAGGTCCGCAGCAGTGACGCGTACGTCCTGTTCTACGAGCGATCCGGCTTGTGAGGTCTCACAGGAGACGGAAGGAGTGAAGCCATGACCCCTCGTGGTCATTACCGTCACACTGCGCTCCTCACATAAGGAAGACTCTGTCGCCTTCTGCTGGACACCTGACAGAAAAAAATAATAATAATAATGTAACGACTCTCTGCTGCTGTGTCCAGTTCATTTTCATCGGAGAGGTCTGGGGTGTCCTGACGCCTCCATGATTGTATGTGTGTGTGTATGTGAGATGGGCGTGTTTATGGGTGTGTGTACTGTATGTGTGAGTGTCTGAGGGCAGCTCCTCGGGAGACACTGTAGGGTAATAAACCCCTCGTGCCTCCCTCTCACAAGTCTCTATGCGCTATGCACTGCAACTGAACTCTGGTCCCGATTGCGCCTTGTTCAACATCGCCTCAGTACACAGACTGATCTAACATTATAGTGTTCTCCTGTCAGTCGTATCATTTTTATTTGTACTCCGTATAATCGAGGGGGCTGATCCGGTGGTGTGAGGCTCCCTCTGCTGAAGGAGACGAGATTTACAACCTCGAAGCTGCATCCCGTACGCTTACTCGAGATTGTTCCACGTCTCCGCTTTTTTATTCGTCCACTTGATTTTCGATTTGTCTCACCCGTCATTTTCTCCCAGTCGCTAGTCACTCCATTCTCTCCCTCCTCTTACTCTCCTGAGGGCTGAAAGGGGCAAAAAGGTCTGTCGAAGGCGTGCCGTGTCGAGACCACGCCGTGTGACCTGCGGCGTGTGCGGATTTGGCGTGGCTGCTACTGATCCGATATGTAAATGCTGTGAACGAGAGGGCGGACGAGTCGAACCGATCGCTGTTCACTCCGTAGTCCTGATCTTGCAGATTGGTTTCTCTTTGATTTCATGCCATTGAACAACACGGGAAGAAGGTTTTGGGGGGGGGGGGTGTTAAAAAAAAAAACACTAACTGTATATTTTTATATATGATGCAATATAGAGAATGTACTATACTGTGGTGCTGAAAATGACCTGTTACTGTTTTCAGTTAATTTAACAGGAGAAAGAGAATGGATACTATTTATGCTCACTGGTCACTTTTTAACAGTGACAGTCAAAGTATATATATGGAATAAATTTTAGAGAAAGACCTAACTGTGTCTGTGTTTATTAATTCTGTCTGGATTATGATTATGTGGTGAACAACAGTGTTGGGTGTAACGCGTTAGAGTACTTGGATTATTTTCTTGATGTAACAAATAATCTAACGCGTTAGGTCCGCCATTTAAGTACTCAGTTATTTAGTTATAGTGGGGCAAAAAGGTATTTAGTCAGCCACCAATTGTGCAAGTTCTCCCACTTAAAAAGATGAGAGAGGCCTGTAATTTTCATCATAGGTATACCTCAACTATGAGAGACAAAATAAGGATTTTTAATTAATTAATTGGTAAATTCATCGGTAAAATAAGTATTTGGTCACCGATAAACAAGCAAGATTTCTGTCTCTCACAGACCTGTAACTTCTTCTTTAAGAGGCTCCTCTGTCCTCCACTGTCCTCCTATCAGTATAAAAGACACATGTCCACAACCTCAACCAGTCACACTCCACTATGGCCAAGACCAAAGAGCTGTCAAAGGACACCAGAAACAACATTGTAGACCTGCACCAGGCTGGGGAGACTGAATCTGCAATAGGTAAGCAGCTTGATGTGAAGAAATCAACTGTGGGAGCAATTATTAGAAAATGGAAGACATACAAGACCACTGATAATCTCCCTCGATCTGGGGAATGACCTGCAGAGAGCCGGGACCAAAGTAACAAAGGCTACCAGCAGTAACACACTGCGCTGCCAAGGACTCAAATCCTGCAGTGCCAGACGTGTCCTCTTGATTAAGCCAGTACATGTCCAGGCCCGTCTGAAGTTTGCTAGTTTTGCTTTGGATGATGCAGAAGAGGATTGAGAGAATGACATATGGTTACATGAAATCAAAATAGAACTTGTCGCGGCCACAGTGTGAAACCGCATAGGGGAGATAGGGGTATTAGTAGTTAACAGATTATGGGCCAAATTTCACTGAGTGATGATGATAGAATAATTATAACGGTCTTGACTAAAACAACATGCATGAGGAAACAGAAAGGAGTTTTTATTTTCTGCAATGGAAAACTACTCGAACTAGTTACTTTTATCAGAAAGTAACGCTGTAATGTAACTTTGTAATGTAATTAGTTACTTTAAAAAGTAACGTCCCGCAACACTGCTGAACAAATGATGAATTTTAGCTCGGTTACAGAATAGACACCGACTTCATTTCGGCTTAAACATAATATTGGTGCTAAAAAGTGTCTCACCTACTGAAGGGAGTTATTTAGATAGGATCATACTGTATAACACCATTTAAGGCTTCTTGTCTCCCGATCCTGCTTAGTTTTTTGTAAATATGCATACACATTTGTATTTTTATCAGATAAAAAGAAACACATTTGCCTAATACAATTCCATGCCTTTTTATGTAGTGTCTAACTTTTTTTTTTTTTTTTTTTTTTAATCTTTCAGTGATCTTGTCATTCAGATAAAAACTTTTAGAATTTAGAATTCACATTAAAAACATAAATCTAAAAAAGTGTATTATTCTAAAAGGCAAAATTAAGATATTGCGACATGAATTTGACATGGTTACAGACACTACAGATTTTTTGCCTTTTAGGTTTTTACCAAAAACCAATTTAAGCAACAATTTTATACAGTATGTCATGTTTCGAGAAGCTGACACCAATTTTAGTATCAATACTCATAAAGAAATATGAATAATTTGCATTTTAAATTATTATTGTTTGAATCAAGACTGTATAAGCATAAAAAATAATTTCTCCAAAAACTACTGAAATTTGTAAAAAATGTAAATAAAAAAATAAATAATAATAATAATAATAATAATATTGATAATAAATAAATAAATAAATAAATAAATAACATTTTTAGGGAAACAGGATTGATCACTTCATTAACTTTAGAAATAACCTCTTCGGCACACACACACTTTCTGCCATTTTTAAACATGTTAGAAAAAAAGATACAGTATAAATAATGTCCTCTACTGCCCCCTCAGGCAGAAAACAGTATCTGTTTGTACACAAAAATTGAAAAATGGTTGATGATCTCCTTACCCAGGCTCGAGCATGTTTACACTGAAATGACCTCACCTTCCTAAAGCAGGCCAGCTTTTATCAGTGATTTATTTCATTATTATAGTCTACTTATAGACAAATATTGTAAAATATTTTTTATTGTGTAACAACAGATTACAACTTCCAAAGAAATGAACTTTGTAATCAAGATGAACTCAGTGTTCGTGCTCGCGGGTCACTGGGTGTGTAGAGGGGAATATGGTGAAGACACTGTACTGATGACTGGGAGGTAAAGAGGAATCAGTGTTCTTAGTCGAAGCCTCGAGGAAATGGAAATTAGATACTCGTCAGCAAGTGGTAAGTTTATTTAATACTGTACTTAGGAATGTGAATATAGGCACGTGTCATGTTTATTTTTCCCCAACTGGTTAGTGAAGTGTTTTGGCTTGTACAAAATGTAAGGTTAGAATTCAAAACCAATGTTTCATCCATAGTGTTACTCAAAAGACCACGGTTTAGTGCATAATATATTCATATCTATATTCAGTTTTGAACCTGACCTACAAAACTACATATAACTACATAACAAAACTAAATATTCACATTTCAATTATGTTTTTATATTCTATTTAAAAAAATTAACTGACCCCTAAGCCACCGTGCTGTCATTATTATGCCACATAATAGATTATTGTCTGATTATAAATCTGATCATTTTGATTCATACATATTTTTTTACACATTTCATAATACTACTAATATTACATACTAATATTCTTTTGATTCTGTACTTTGCGACAATGGCCATGTCTGTAATTTAAAGTTCTCATACTAATATCAAATAAAAATAATTACATTAATTGTGTGTGTGTGCCCTGCGATGGATTGGCACCCTGTCCAGGATGTACCCTGACTCGTGCCCTAAAGTCTCCTGGGATAGCCTCCAGGCTCCCTGCGACCCTGAATACAGGATAAAACGGTAAAGACGATGAGTAAGTGAGAGCGTGAGAGTAATAATAAATAAATTAATTAATTAATACAAAAAATTTTTATAACTAATTGGGGCCATGGCGGCTCGGTAAGGATCAGAAGGTCACGGGTTCGAGCACTGCCTTGAGCACAGCCCTTAACGCTATCTGTTCCAGGGGGGTGTATCCTCACCCAAGCTTCCAAACTCGGATATGTGATACACTGCCTGGCGAAAAAAAAAAAATCCATTCCAGAATATTTAGCGTCAAATTATTGGGCTGCATAAAGCAAAGAAAACAACTAAGGAGATTTCAAATTACTGGACCTGGGTCAAGATCCCATCAACACATTATCAAAACCTGGAAGGATAGTATTGAACTGTCACCTTTGTGGAAGAAAAGTGGTCGGGGAAAAAATGGAGATCAGGTAAACATTTGGTGAAGTTGTAGGATAAAAAATTTTTTAAATCAAGAGTAACAACATAGCCATGTTTAATTGTGAAATTAATACATATACAATGTGATGAGAACACCATAACCAAAAGCATGTGTTAGTGAGACTAATCGTCAGACTTTGCTAGAAAGCATTAAGATTGGACTTTGAATGAACTGAAACAACACAGTATGTGGCAATGAAATGAAGTCAGTTGACTACAGCACCTTAATGTATTGACTGACCGGATTATCACATGGGTATATTTTAGGTCTCACACTGTGCAACAATAGTTCTGGGGATCCTTGTTCCACAAGATTGGCCACCACATTATGTACAGTGATCAATGCTAAAGGTGGTTTAAAAAAAAGTTTTTTATATTTTGTAGTTTTCAAGAAAACTGAACCAAATTGAAATATGTTTTTCCCTTATTTTATCTGTTTAAGAAAGCATGGCTAATCCTTCAGTTCCCACAGCTGGAGATCAGCCCATCTCGATGCTGGCGCTTGTTCTGCTTGGAAGGAGAAATTCAGGGAAGAGCTCAGCAGGAAACACTATCTTAGGAGCGAGTGTGTTCGAGACTGGCAAGAAGACCAGCCAGTGTGTAAAAAGACACGGCTGGATAGAGAGCGTGAGACTGTCCCTGGTGGACACTCCTGGCTGGAGCAGTTTTGGTTCTAATGTGTCACTTGTGGGACAGGAAATCCTGCGCAGTGTTAGGTTGTGCGTTCCCAGGGCTCAGGCCTTCCTGCTGGTCATCCCAGTGGACGCTTTCAGCTATCGAGACTGCAAGGCTGTGGAGGAACACATGAGCCTGCTCGGATACGTGTGGAATCACACTGTAGTGCTCTTTACCTGGGCTGATGAGCTGAAAGGTAATAGCATCGAGGAACATGTTGAAAAAAGAGGAGGTAAACATCTCAAGAAGATTCTCGAGAAGTGCGGATACAGGTATTGTACCCTGAACAATAAAATGAGAGACGAACATCAAGTGAGGCAGATGATGAAGATTGTTAAGGAAACATGTCTTAAAGCTGAGGTGGGGATCAGAAACAACTGGTAGCGTTTTTATTATTAAAGGAAAAAACTACCAGGTGAACTGGAGGACAATTGAACAGAACTGATTTATGCATTATTTAAAACAATTTACATTATTTTATTATTCCTCGGGTATGTTGATAGAATGCTAATGTTTAGCACCTGGTCTTACATACAGTACTGGTACTACATACAGTATCATTACAAGTACTGCTTTATAATCCCCCTGCCCCACATCATCCAGAAGAAAAATTCAATTACACTTTAACTCTAGTTCCTCTCCAGGTTTCTTACTTACATTGTTTTAAAGAGTTTCTTGTTAATTTTGGCTTGCTCAATAAAGATCTAAATCTAAATCCACATTAGGAATTCTGTAAAGCGACTTTGTGACTTATTATTAGTCCATCCATCCAACAATTTAGGAACCTCTGAAGTCCAACTCTGGACCGTGGAGGCCAATGGTGACCATTGTATTTTTTCCCCATTTGTACAACCGTGGTAGGACCTCCAGTCAACACTCACATTTGCACACTACGGGCAATTTGGAAACACCAGTTAGCCTAACCGGCATGTTTTTTGACTGTGGGAGGAAACCGGTAAACCCGGAGGAAACACATCAAGCATGGGGAGAACATGCTAACTCCTGGACCTGGAGGTGCAAGGCACCTGTACTGGCTCAAACGGTAAAGGATCTGGGTTACTGATCGGAAGGTCAGGGGTTTGAGCCCCAGCACTGCCAAGTTGCCACTGTTGAGCTCTTGAGCATGGCCCTTAACCCTATCTGCTCCAGATGGCGCTGTATCCTGACCCAAGCTTCCTAACTAGGATATTTGAAAGAATCATTACACTGTGCTGTAGGGTACATGTGACACATAATTTAATATTTATTTTATTTTTATTATTTAATTGACAAAAGGCTGTGTGTAATCTCGTGAAATAACTGTACGTTAATACAGTATAACAGACTAAACATTTCTGACACATTTCTCCATAGCAAGACAGAAACCTGTTTTCTTAAACTTCACTTGAATATGTTTAGAGACTTTCACTTGTTTAATGTATTATTTTTTTTAATGCAATAATGTACATATGAATATATTTGTTTTAAAGCTTAGAGACTTTTTTAAAAAATGTATTAATAAACTAAACTCCAAAGAACTAAAGTTCCATATAAATTCTTCTTTTAACACTTTAACATCCTCACTAAGAAAAAAGGCCATTTTATTACCTTGGCACAACAATAAGAAGTTATTTTTAAACAGATCTCAGTATAGGCCTCTTCCAAATGGTTGAGGTATTGTTTCATGGTAAAAGTGTCACATTTACAAAAACAAAAAACGTATGTTGATGCAACAGTAATTGTTTTTGGGTGGGTAGATCTACTTTATATATACTCTATATATACTATGGAGCAATTAAAAAGATGCACTATTTGGCATAGCACATCTCAACCAAGTGGTAGAGATAGCTCATTCAGGTTAAGTCCCAACATGTTTTTCAATAAGATATACAGTAGTGACCCAGAATGGGGGCATTAGTGGCTCAGTGATAGGTTTCTCACCTACCAGGCGGAAGGCCCAGGTTCAATCCCCACCCAATGCCCAAACCCCAGTGACTGGATGCAGTGATGGCTCGGAGCACAGATAAAATATGAGGGTGGGTCAGGAACAGCATCCGGCATAAAACCTGTGCCAAGTTGAGTGCGAATCACTGTGGTGACCCCTCAACGGGAGCAGCCAAAAGACTAACAACAAAGTAGTGACTCAGAATGTGCTTATAGAGTTTTGCAGAATGTTAAATGGTTAAAAAATTGGGCTACATTTTTAAAGGGAGCATTAGTTTCTTACACAGAAGAGTTGAACCTGTTATAGCTGCAGGGGGCAGAGCCAACATCATATTAAACCTTATGGATTAAGAATTGCATATTACCCAAGTTCATATGCATGTGAAGGCAGGCGAGCGAATATTTTTGGCAATGTAGTGTAAAATAAAATGGATTTAAGGATTTATGGATTTCAGCTTCTGCCCCTATGCTTTCATTAGAGAAGTGTTTTGGCGGAACTAGACTTCTGGTTATTTTGGTCAGAAACATGATTATCATCAATCGCACACATCAGTTTTTGATATAGTGTCATGTTCCTGTACTTTTTATATTATTTTAATAACATTGAGGGGAAATGAAGGTATGGACACATTAATATTATTGATACGGTACAATAGATGGTAAATTATTTAAAAATGCCTTAGCAACTGAACTGTTTACATCGCTCAATGACTAATGATGAACATATTGCTTCACCCCCCAAACCTACAATTTTGGCTCGGTCACTACAGATGCGATGAATAGATATTAGGTTGTGAGGACAAATGTGGGAGTGAATAAACCTCATCCATAACTAGCATGGCCTAGTTGGGAAGTTGGGAATTTATAACATCTTAACGAGATAATTTGTGTCGTTATTTGCTGTTAGCCTCAATAGGTTTCTTTAAATACAAAATGATACATTTAACAGATAAACAATGAAGTTCAAATCACAATATGCATTTAAAATAATGCCAATGTGACATTTTTTGTATTGTAACACAATACAAATGAGCATCATATAACTGCTGAATCATTGGCAAATGCCTCAGTCCCCTCAGGTTTTAACTCCTGACAGTAAATGCAAGACCACTTTGTGACACCAGCGACAAGAAGAGGCATTTACAGAATACATTTTATAATTAGATAGAAATGCTTTTATTTGTATACTGGACTAGAACTACTGTTCTTATTGTTTTGTTTTTCTTTCCTGTAACAGGTCCCAAGTTATAAAATCTATATTTCATGTCCATGCAAAATGTACAATGTACACAGTACAGTGCAGAAAAAGAGCAGTGCTGATGAACCTGAGTGGATTTTGGAGTCCACGCAGGACAGAGTTGTCGACAGTGAACCGATTACAATATTGTGTCAGTAAAACAAACCCCCGCAAAAAATACAAAAAAAAATTAATAATCTGGAGCTTTGAGATTTCAATTACACTGGCTGTTCTATACAAGACGAGTATACCTCACGTGAGTATCACCTCACGTGTCCAAGGTGCTCAGAGCCTGAAAATGACACCTACTGTACAAACTACAGGACTGTGCATGGAATTGATAAAAAGAGAAAGGTTTGTTTTTTTTCCCCCACCTTGAATAAGGTCAGCATCAATGACGGGCCTTTGCTCTGTAATACCAGGAGGTTCTTATTTTCTTAACAAATAGACATGTGAAAGCAGACTACTTTTGCAGAGTAAAAGTTCTCCTTCTTTCAGTTCAGGTTTCTTCAACTGGCCTTTAGTGCACTTCAGTAGTGCCGTCTCTCTCACACATACACACACACCCCATATATACAGTTTCATATTTATATATACACATACAGAGAGAGAGAGAGAGAGAGAGAGAGAGAGAGAAAGAGAGTTCACATTAGCATTTCTCCTTCGTAACCTTCGTGGGTTTTCTGAATTCTGAGCTGCCACGCAAAGACAAACATGAGGTCTCTTCCTTGAGGACTGTATAAGAGTTTGAATGGCAGTAGTGGGTAAGTATCAAACAGCTTTAAAAAAAATGACTTGTGCTCTTGGATTGAGTGGCAGGGAATCCCTCAACAGGTCTTACGACTAATTAACTACCTTCATTCGAAAACAAACAAACAAAAAAAATCATCGCACATGCACATTCAAATTATTTACATGACGCAATGTCAGTTTATAAAAAGAGAAAAAAAAAAATCCAGTATTAATACAAACAGAATGCTTGTTTCTATATTAACAAATGAAACGTCTCAAGTATCTTGACCGCTAACAGATGATGGATGTCATGACCGATCCCGATCGCAGAAAAACCCACGGAAAAACTCTCGTCCCTGTACACGCCAGGCTTTTTTTTTTCTTCCTTTTCTATTTACAGCCTGTTGAGCCAGTGGAGTCGTAAAGTACAGCTCAATCAGGGTTCCTAGCACAAGTCTCTTCCACATCTGTCTCAATAAAGTGCATTTGATCCAAAAACAGAAAAACAAATACAAATCTCAGGCCGCCGTAATAAAGACGGTCGAGTGAATGTGCGCACGTGTGTGTTTGTGTGTGTTATAGTCCAATGTAAGTCTGACTCAAGGAGAGCATCCAAACATGACAACATGACATGACTCTAGTATCCTCCTAAAACCAATAAATAATTTCAACACTATTAACACATAATACAGTATTTCGTTTTTGTTTTTAAAGAGATTTTTTTTTAAAAATAAAAAAAAACACCAGTCCTCAGTGTAAAAAGAGGAAAACGCTAAAAGATGCGTTCTGAGGAGAAACAAGAGACAGCTTGCTGAGTCCAGTGCCTCATTACTTGAGTCTGTATTGAATTTGTATTGTTGTTGTTGTTGTTGTTGTTGTTGCTGTTGCATTTCATCTTTGGTAGTGACTTGGTGCAAGAGGTTCTTTATGAAAAAAATAATAATACTTGTTCAGTTGGGTTTGGTGATTTCATGAGAAATTAAGTGCTCTGGCTGCTACGAAGTTGGAGAAGTTGGAGAGAGAGAGAGGACCCTCTGGTATGAGTGACTTGGAAGGACGATGGTCCCTGTGGCCAGTGTGTGTGTGTGTGTGTGTGTGTGTGTGTGTGTGTGTGTGTGTGTGTGTGTGAAGGTTCTATTCATACAACGTGACAGTGCAGTAACACAATGACGAGATCCTCCGGTCCACACTCGCCTTATCTGTTAACACAAACACACACATGAAAGACATGTTATGAGCGAGAGGAAGTGCGTACGTGTAGGACAGATTTATTTCATTTATTTTTAAATTCTACAGATCCTGTTTCCTGATTTAAAGCGTGCTTTGTATGCCGTTTTACTCACACTTAGCCACGTTCTCTATGTCCGCCGGATCCTGCAGGATCTTAGACAGACCCTCCAACAGCATGGCGGCTTTGTTATAGCGGTACGCGATGTCCTCGGTCTGCTGGAACATCTCGTCCAGCGCTGCCGACTGCACCTGTCCCAAAGACAAACCCAATGTGTCTGTGTTTTTCCATAGACAGTATGTTGACGAGTGTGCGGTTCAGTCTGTCTGTCTCACTCACCATCTCCACAGCATGGTTGTAGATGAGCTTCTCGGCGGTCACGCTGTTGATCTCGTCCACAAAGCGCTGCTTGTCTGAGAAGAAGTGGTTGAGTTTGTCCGTGAGCTGGCGGCACAGAGAGATGCAGCTCTTGTAGCGCTCGTTCAGGCTTTTAACCACTGCGGGACAAGGGCAGAAATTACGCAAACATTTTGCAAACAGTTGCAACTTTTTCCTTTAAAAGACGTTTGTAATTATTTCCCGTCAAACACTACTTTGGAACAGGGCAGAGGTTCCTAAGCAACAAAGCCACAGAGTGCTGTCAGGTTGGAACGGTGCACTGACCGGTGCATTGTGTTTCCCACAGAGGGGCAAAGCCTGACAAATGAGAAGTAAAACTATTAGGAAAGGAGCTTTCTGAACACCGGTATGTCTCCAAAAACACTGTTCTCCATAATCCAGTCCACTGTCAGTTCTCATTAGACATTACCAACGAGTCATGATAAGGATTAACATGTGTCCTCCGAGACATAACAAGCCAACCAGCCAAACACGTCTCTCTGAACTGCTGCTCATACAGCATCATAATGAGATGCAACACTCTCTGAGGACGTTCTGTGTGCACTACTGGCTAGTTTTGCTGTGATTGACAAAAAATAATAATAGAAATAATAATAATATGCACATACTGTATTGTAAGTTCTACATTTGTGCAATATCATTTCCATTACATTACCAGTAAAAGTTACACGTTGACACGCACTGTCAGAAATGCTGTGTTGCCGGCAAAGATATGTGATGCTTCAATTTTAGGGCGTCATTGTTAACTCTATTCCAGGGTGTCTCTGGAATTTTCGACCCTAAAAACATCAATAACAGATTCACCAACCAAATTTAAAACTTAAAATCCATTTATTCAGAAGCACTTATCCTACATGATGTAAGGCTGCACTTAAATTAAATGTAGATTTGATTTATCATTTGAATCATCATTTATTTTTAAATGTTATGATCTTGTTTCATCTAATATTGTTTAATATCACTTACTGGTCTACTCGACGTTTTAATTATCAATCTTGTCTTACTTTATCTTTTAATTTATCCTCGGTTTGAACTGGAAGGCGACCTTGTGTGACCAGAAAATGCCTTATTATTTATTATTATTGTTAATTGTCCGGTGTTTCTTAAAAGTGCACAGTGCATCCTTTATATTATTTCTACATCAGTTGGCATGTCGATGCTTTACACCACTCTCACGGCAGCAGAATAAGCAGGTACAGGAGCGGTAGCACAAAAGGGAACTGTCCACCACGAGTTAATCGAGACAGCATCATTCTCCTGGACAGATTTTTATATATATAAGGGTGGGCAAACACACTTTGGAGATGTGTGGGGAAACACTGTTAATAAGATGTTTTATTTAGGTTTTAATAATTTTATTTGATCCACACGGTAATCCTGTCCTTCTGGAAACATTTGATCTACCAAGAAATTAAAAAAAAACCTTCTTACACACACACACACAGACGGCATCTCACCTTGTTTGACAGCGCTAGAAGGGTTCAGCTTGGCAGACTTGATCTGAGCTTTAGCCAAGTGAAGAGACGACGCGAGCAGCTGAGCAGCCTTCATGTACAACACCAGCTGCTCCACTTGCCTACAGGGGGCGATATGGCGGAGTATAAATGAGGGCCCGAATATGTGTGATGTGCAGATTTTACATTTAAATCTGCTTCAGACCTTCTGTTAACACACTGCACTCACATTCACACTGTATGTTATTAGAATAAATTTATTACCATTTGAAGAAATTACACTAGACAAGATTTTTTTTTTGGTAATTTAAATGAGACCATCTAAATGCAAAAGAAAAAGAAAAACTTTGACTCTAAATCTGTTGATTCAGCCAAGTAAAATACAGCATTGATTTTGCTGAAATAAAAGATCGAGGTGTTATGTGTGTGTGTGTGTGTGTGTGTGTGTGTGTGTGTGTGTGTGTGTGTGTTAGTGTGTGAATCTCACCCCCACTCTTTGCTGAGCTGGCTGATCTGGTCCACCACTACACTCTCCTGAGGCGGGTAAAGCGAAGCTGCGGAAATGCCAAGGTCCGCTCCTCCTGCTCTCACAGCAGCCATCTCCAACACACAGTCCGTAAAGGACAGCATCATCCGCAGGTGCATTAGTGTGTCCGTGTGCTCTCTCTGCCAAAACACACACACACACCCCCATCAGTGTACCTGTAGGCTTGCTCTGTATTAACTATTCACTCTAACCTCCTTTGTTTCAATAAATACATTGTGAACTATAAAACAGTCTAATTATTTAACACTTAACTCTCTTTAAGCATCTCCAGTCCCGCTTCACTACAGCGTCTAAAATTACAGTCCACAAGATTGTAACTGTTATACTAAAAAAAAAAATTTTTTAAGCCTTTTACCTCCATCAGCGTCTCTTCTGGGAGTTCAGGGGCCTCAAAAGTGATGAAGCCGTCAAGGCTGGGCGGAGAGGTGCCGTAGGGGACGTAGCGTAGGCTGCTTGGGGCCGCTTCCGCCCCGGGGGGAGAACTCCCCATGGCCATAGCAGGAGGAGAACCTGTGCATGCCTTTCCACTGGTGGAGTACAGCGAGCCTGCTGAACTGTTCGACCCCACTGCAGAGAAACAGAGACGCACCAATATATCAATGATTACACAAGTCTACCTGAACGGTCTGGTGCCTTCACCGTGATTATTCCACAAACCCAGCTGTCCTAACTCACTCCTACAGGTAGTCCCCGACTTACAAACAAATTCCGTTCCTGGAGCACGTTCATAAGTCTAATTTGTTCGTAAGTCCGATAAAGTGAGGCTTATACGCCTTTGATACGAATATACAATGTAAAGTATACCAATCCACTTGACTAAACCCCTGTCCCCTTTCCCCACACTGCTATCATGGAGCCAAAAATCATAATCGCACCTAAGGAAATGAATCTCACAGTAAAATGTTGTCTCTGCACCTTTAAATCATGAATCCCAGATGCCATTTTGTCTCTCTTTTTTACTCTGTTTTCTCTCCATTTTGAGCAGTTTTCCACTGTATTGGATTGTGAACTCTGTTTTGTTGAGAATTTTTTTCCAAAATTAGGATTATTCACCAGCTTTACAGGACAGCCATTTTCTATCATCATGCTCCCGGACTGATTCATTGAAACCGGTGAGGCGGACTCATTTCTCCTGCACCTCCCCCCACACACACATACAATATATCGGATTTTAGACATTTTATACATTCACTCACACACTGAGAATATTGTATGTAATTGTAAATATTGCTATCTGGTGCACTGTAGTGACTATTTTTCCGTACAATACAGACTGAACCGGAAATAGAACCGTGGTCGGTTCGTATGTGCCGAAATTTGTAACTCGAATGTTCGTAAGTTGGGGACTACCTGTACTAATTTAACAGTAAGGGATCTCGAGGACTTAAATTTACATGAACGGCACATAAGTACGAGCCAAATAACCTCTTGGATACGTTAAAGATAACATAATAGCTTATTTTCTTAAATCCGATCATACACACATATGATGTCCAGTACCAATCCCATGCACTACTGCAATTTATGAAGCTTAAGCTGGTGCTGGTGGCATGGTTGGCGGTATCGAGATGAAGCTCTCACCTGAAATGGTTCGAGGGCGTGTGCTCACATGGCTGCAAGTGGGAGGGGTGCTGCTTTTGGGGGGCGAGCCGACTGTAAAAACTACAGTACGTGGACTCGCACCGCCCACTGCCAAACCACATGACCCTGCAGGGGCTAAGGGTGCCACACACACACAAACACGCACATACACACACAAAAAAAAAAACAGAACACAACACAGGGATCACTCACAAACTCAGACCAAGACCCAGGACAGCATTACACACACCAAGAAGCCAACCAAAGAGATCCATGCAGATAACAAGCTGTGCAGGAGAAGCTTTTAGATGAGCAAACATACTGAATGAGATTTAGGAACAAAAGAAAAAATGCAAACCTATATTAAAACAGGAGAGATTCTATGTCATGCCTTATGCTCTTGGCCATTCAACGACAACAACCACTGATATCTATTATAATATTGAACTAACTCTCTTTATTCTTTAAACAGGTGCACCAGTGGTTTTCCTGTCGGTATGATTTGAATTTCTTGATACGCTCAACACACTTGGGGGATTCGTAAAAAAAAAAAAAAAAAAAAAGAAAGGGTGGCACATCATGCGTATCCTGATGAAGCAGACGATGGTTTTCTACTGTATACATTTCCAAAACCAAAAACATAGATTATAAAATGTAAACTAATACTAGTACGTTTTGTACCCTTCGGCTGAAACCCGAAATTGCAACCCTTGACTCTTCTCCTTAAGGACAGATTTTCATTTTTGGTTTGTAATATGAGCGAACCTGCATTAATAAACTATATGCGTTAAAAAAACAAAACAAAGAAGCACTCCGGCACATTATTTGTTCTGCAATCAATCATTTGTTGAAAAATGCAATCAAATGCAGCTACTTAAAACCTTTCCTGATTCGCAAACCTTCTACTATATTTTGCATTTTGAGTTTATCACATGGACTCTGAACTTTATCAGTGTAGGCAGAGCTTTATGGCACTAAGGGGTTACCTGTGTCCATAGGTCTCTCCGTGTTGAGACTGTCTGTACTGCCCTGGTACGTCTGTCCTCCCAGAGTGATTCTTACAGGCTGCTCTGACAAACGCCCGGTACTCACAGACCTGCGTAGGAAAAGAAAGACTTTTGCAGCACACAGGAATAGAAGTTCTACTTTTATTTTACAGCAAAGGGAAACCTGCTGTGTCAAGCTGCAGCGATGCTGATGTAAAGTAGAACAGGATTAATCTGGGAATCTTTGGTACCTGATTTCAATCCAGAACCGTTTAATGGGGTACTAAAAATGATTGAAAACGTCTGACTGTCTGATCCTGTTAGCGAGAGAGAGTCAAAGCTGCCTACTTCACTGAAATCATCAATTCATCTTATTTGATCACAGCTCGTCTGTGCCAGACGTGGCTTTTCTATCTCAGCCTCCAACTTCCTACGGACGGTATATAAATGTCTGATAAGCAAATTCTATAATCATATCGTGGTGCCACATTGGCTTATCGTAGTATTATAAGTTTTAAAAAAAATTTATGTATAAGAGAATGAAATAAAAGAAGAATCAGCTTTCTTTGTACCTGCCAAATGTAGTTTTCGGGCTCTCGGAAGCCGAATGTCGCCCACTGGGGTACGGTGACCAGTGGTGGGGACAGATCTCCCGAGCATCGGTGGACATCTTACTGGAATTCGAGCTGTCCACTATGCCCTGTTGAGAGGCGAGGGCCATGAGGTTGCACGAGGCCTGGGTTTTAGGGATTTTAAAAGGAGCAGTGGTCTGTAAAACAGGAACATGCTGAGTCTACAATGTATAAAAAAAATTTAAAAAAAGTGTTAAGCTATATGTTAAGCTTTCATCAAGACTACCTTGGTTGGTGAGCCAATGATCGTGGGCAGGGGGGACTTTTGTAGCCAATCAGAAGTGCGTGGGGAGGAGCCGAGGTGCTTGGTAGGGGAGGTCCCTAGGTTACCGGGGCGTCCCAGCTGAGGTGAGTGGGTCGGGGGATAGGCTGAGCAGGTAGGCTGCACTGGATCCGACAGCTGCTTGTAGAGTTTCTGCTTGTTTTGGTAGACGTCGGACAGGGTGGGCGCGCTCTGGAGTCGGGCTCCCAGCAATTGAGATGAGGGCACAGGAGAACCTGTGTTATAAAAAATAATAAATATATATAAATATATATAGATAATAAAAATAAATAACAAAAATCAGGCATCTACTGTATTTAGCAGTAAAATTTATCTGTTATCAGCTTCACTGGGTCAAACTAGTTAAGATCAGAGAGGTACATGTGCAGGAACCAGCTATGCAACTGCATATGTTCTGGACAAGACCAAGGTTATATCATTTTTGGAGATTTATTTTTGATACTTAGTCAAAAATATGCCAATATCATTATAAACATTTTTGGTGTTGACCCAAGTTATTGCTCGCCTAAATTACACACAGGCCATTATGATAGCCTTTAGCTCACTTCTCGCTAGGAGAATGATCCTGTTTAAATGGAAGTAGCCTTCGCCACCACTGGGTGCTAAATTAGGATTCGCTATTTCATAAAGGGATCCACTCAGGAATTTTATTATGGATGGCAACCAATTTATGAGCCACTTTAAAAATATAGATACTTTTTTATTATTCTTTTGTGTGATGTGTAATTTATTTATTTCCCCCTCTAATTCTTTTTCTACTGACTGGCTGTTGTTTTCTTGTGGGGTAAAGGGAAGAGAATGGGTGAAAAAATCCATATAATACATAGGTGTACCATGTACTGTAAATGTATGTATTTCGTTTAAAAAAAAAAACTTTTGATTAAAAAAATATATATCTAATCTAGTTATATAAATACCTATTCATATTTAAGCCCATTTTTGTACCAGTTCTGATAGACACATTGCCCGTTATGGCCATTAGATGGCACTACATACGTCCATACGAGATCTTTACGCTTCAGGGGACTGCCAATGACACTGCAGCAGAAGAGGCAACCGAGTTCATTTTTAACTTGACTTCAAACTGTGAACTGTATTCCAGCACGCACAGTTCATAAGAAATGCTACAAACACACACCGCTTACCACACAAAGAACAGGTGGAACCGTTTTAAACCAGAAATATACTTTTCCTGGGTGAGTTTCAGTCTTTGTAAACATACTTCATGGCCAAAAGTTTATGGACTGTCTGAGAACGTTTGCTATGGAAATGAGCCAAAACCTGTTATCTCTAACTTTGGCTGCACCTTAATATTGTAATCAAGGTTGATTTCAATTAAGATCATTCGACAGGAAGCTTGGGAGCAACCAGTCCCTCTCGGTCACACGGCATGTGGTCCACTTACCACCAGATGAGCTGCGACTGCGCGCCTCATGGTTGTGGGGATGTCCACAGCAGCAGTGGCCCAGCTGTTCAGGAATAGTAGCCACTGAACAAAACACACAGACAGACATGTCAGGGCATGATGCAATCTAAAAGCATACCATCTCCTTCTATGAAAAGTGACAGCTCACTGGTAACCTCGACAAAACACTCAGAGAGGAAATGAGAGAGAGAGAGAGAGAGAGAGAAAGGAGAGTGACAGGAAAAGAGCTTGACAGAGACAGGATATTCTTACCCAGTGGTGAAGGCGAGTAGGGACGAGAACTGCCAGTAGAGAGTCTTCGACCCACAGTCTGGGCAGCATCAGCAGGGCTGGGGGAGCCGGAGGCAGCTTTTGGAAATCCCATAGGGCTGGTGTTGGAGCGCCGCACTGTACCGGACCTGCAGCATGATTACAAGATTACATTAGAATTAAGGAGACTTAGGGCACGAGGCGGGGTTCACCCTGGAGAGGGTGCCAATCCATTACATGGCACACACTCATTCACACACTACAGGGAATTTGGGAACACCAATTATGCTAATCTGCAAGTCTTTGGACTGTGGGAAGAAACCAGATTACTTGGAGGAAACCCACCAAGCACGGGGAGAACATGCAAACTCCATGCACACAGAGACGGGAATCAAACCTGGCTGGGAAATCGAACCCAGACCCTGGAGATGCAAGGCGACAGTGCTACTATACCACCATGCCGCCACGTTTCATACACACTCTTTTATAATTTTCTTTTGATTCTATACAACTAAAATAAAATGTAATCATAGTATGTCCTTTCAAAGTTCCTTCCTATTCCACTCTCAGGGAGTTGTTCCTTTGATCTACACACATTTACCACATTTTTTTCAAATCTGTAAAACTGCTTTGCGACAATAACCTTTGTTAAAAGTGCTTTCTAAATGAATCTGAATTGAATTGAATTAAACAGATTGGTGGGGATGCTGGCACACTGAACATGTTGATCACCATCACATAAATAAAAATGCTGCTCCATATTTAGATAGAAAAAAAATGTTCAGTCATTTTTCAAGCACAATTCTATCAATGTGTCATGTCCACCGTTACCATCCAAAACGCACAAGCTATTTATAGTTGCCTTGCTTAACGTACGTTCATGAATCACTCTGTAACTGGCAGGCATTAACAAAAAAACAAAAACACCACACAGAATGGTGAGATTCCTCAACCACATATTCCTTCGCCTTCTCAAACTCAAAAATGAAAAGCAAAATACATTGGGAACTGGGAGTTCTAGCTCGTTACAAAAAAACAAACAAAAAAAACAACAACGCAATCCTTGTGTCATCTGTCCTGCTGAAACCTGTTGGTAATTCTGTCCTTATAAACAAACATGACTCATGAAACCCCGTTGCACAAATTTGTATGCGGTTCTCTTCACCGCAGTCGCTAACGGCGGGGTCTAACGACAAGTGTTAATCCGTGCTCACGTGAGTTTAGGGTGGTGCGTTTTATTTTAATCCTTGTCACGAGACACAGCCAGGAGGAGAAGGGAAGTGGGACAGCAGCTGGCAGTGAGGCAGAGTGAGGGGCTGTTGGATAGGTGTTGGAGGTGGAGCAGGATTAATCTCCAAGCTCCCTCTGGCCACCTGCCTAAACCACATGCTGAGACAATCGTCCTGCAAACAAAAGGATGCGTCTCTCTTTCTCTTCCACTTTTTAACCACTATTGACGATTATATCCCATCCCCACCGTTTCACCACCACCACCACCACCCAGCTGTTGTACTTTCAATGTAACGTAACTTCTATACGCACACATTTGCCAGTGCAACATTAAGATGATGAACTCTGGATACTAATCTAAAAGTATACAATAGTCATAGCTGAGAATGTGTCAGGACGCAGCACACACACACAGGTAGTGTTTAAAATAAAAACGCTGCCTAGTGCAGAGTGTCTCACCTGGGTGAGCCGTAGAGGGTGGTGCTCGGGCTGCTGGAAAGGTTCTGCTTGATCCGCTGGTAGTTGCGCACCTGAGTGGGCACAGGGATCGGGGTGGTCTCTGTTCTCGGGGAAACCACAGGATTCTGACCCGACGGAGGCTGCGGCTGCCTGGATGAAGAAGAATGAAATCCAGCGACCTAGTCAGAACGTGTCAGCATGAATTCGACCATTCGGCTGTCAAATGTTGGATTAAAAATAACAAAAAACAACAGAAATAAGAAAAAATGCTGACAGTGAGCTTGTTTTCGTACGGTATAAGAAAAAAAACTTTTCCTGTTTAAAGGGCCGGGCCAAGCAACAGAGGGGAAGAGAAACCATGTAAACACATGCACCTCCAGCCTATCAGAATGAAAGGAGGAGCTGAAGCGTCTAGCCATGTGCAAATGAGGGCTGAGCCTTCAAGCCATCGGTCCATGCCAGGACCTCCCACTTCCACCAGTCACGCCGAGAGGGAAAGAAAGAAAAGGAGAAAAAAAGGAAAGAAAAAAAAAGCTTATTTGCATTCCTTTGTTCTCTATAGGCTACACGGTGTCCTTGGACAAAAGTCATGTGCTGGTCACATCAAAACACGATGCATTATGAAAAGATTATAGTTAGAGGAACAAAATATCGAAAAGATCAAATGGGTTTTGGAGATCCGGAGAGGGTCATGAACGGCAAAGGGTGCACGTGAGCCGCAAACAGACAGGCAGCTACACTACAATCTCTTTGTTTGATTCGAAGCAGGTTCGGCATGGCACGGTACAAAGTGGAATAAATTTTTTTTATAAAAAATCAGATCAGGAAAATGTAGTTATTTCACAAAGGATACTAGAAATGTACAATGGAAAAACAATAACATATGTAAAAGAATTCTTTATTAAACACTCAATGTGTGTTTTATTATCGTGTTTTCATATTTTTTTTGTACCAACACCTAATTTATGTACCTGCCTGAAGGCGACACTGGGCTGAACTCCCCGAGAGCCATGCTCTCTGGAATCAACACAAGAAAAGCAAACATATGGTGCTGCAGTGTGCTGTTTTTTTTGTTTTTTTCATGGGAACGTGGTATTGAACTGCAGCTCGCGACTCTTGGAAAAGTCAGCAGCTTTCCTGGAGGAGCTGGCGCTCGTCCAAAGGATTGCATGAGACAGAAACTGTGCGTGGCCTCTGCTGCTCAGCCAGCTCACCCACATATACACAAAGAGTGTTTCACTCGGAGGACAGGGGAGGGGGATATGCAGCAAAACATGTGCATGTGTGTGTACATGTGCGTGTCAAAGAACAACAACATGGTTTAAAAGGGTTTGATTCGAGACAGAGGAGGAAGTAGCGCTCAGCAGACGCAACGACTATCAGAAATACAACACAGAAGGAAGATCTCTCTCTCTCTCTCTCTCGCTGACCTACAGTATAGACAAGTTTACCACAAATCTGGGTTTGTAAAGAACATTTAAAGATGGGGCAAAAGACGTTCCTTAATTAAACCCAGTACTTGAAACTCTCTCAGAATTTGCTTGAGGCTTAAAAAAAAAAAGCATTGAGTAGCCCCTACTTTACATGCAATGGTGTTACCCTCTTATTTTGCCTTGTTTAGATCAGATAATTTGATATTTTTTGTTTGTTTGTTTTTAGTGCCACGGCAAGTCAACTTATCATTGAATACCGGCTGTCACCATGTCTGGGAGACTCCTGCGCAGTCACAGAGAACAATGCTTACACGCTCTGATTAGATGTTTAAATAAATAAAACTAATAAAAATAAATGTTTTTTACCTAAGGTGAGGACACGGAAACTTGAGGTGAAGTTGCATGGTAAGAAAAAAAAAAGAAAGAGCAGTTGAACTAAACAGCCGTTTCGAGGAATCATTTTTCACAGATAAACTGGACACCACATTGTGTGCTGTAATCACGGTAAAGGGGATTAAATAAAAGTTTAGAGTGTGACTCTTTTTGGCCAGGCAGTGTATAAGTGAACAATTGAAGCAGATAATATTGTTTGAAACAAGTCGTTTCTCCATAATTATCCGTCTTTCTGTGGAATTCTCTGTTTGTTTTTTATGTTAGTCCTGGTAAAGAGGTTTGTGTCTGGTGTTGTCGCATCACTAAGTTGTCCCTTTTTGGGACAAACTGGCCAAACAAACATCTTCAATAACTGCTGACTAAACCCTTAAATTTAAAATGTAACAAACGTTAAAAAAAAAAAAAAAAAAAAAGCTTAGGAAAAGGCCTGGCCAAAAAGTCACACACTATAAACGTTCATTGTATCACCTTTAACTTTGTGTTGTCCAGTTCGTGTGTGAAGACCCAGCTCCTAGACCCACAAAACAGCTGTTTAGTCCCAGTCCTGTGAGTTCTCACCACATTGTGTGTTTGTATGGAAATGCTCTTACTTTCACTATTAAACATAGCTCTGTTGATAGTTTTTACCGAGCAACTTCACCATTTCAGGGTTTTGATGTGTTGAAGGGTTCTTAACTCAGTCACATTCACTTCAAATCTCCTTAGTTGTTTACTTTACACAGTAATTTGACCCTTATGAAATGGTGATCTTTTTCGCACAGGCACTGTATAATTGAGCCGCAGTTCTAATACTGATATTATTTTACCTTTTTTTTTTTTTTTGGAGTGAGCAGGGTTTCAGCACTGTGTAGGTGGGATTTTGCTGTGAGCATGTAAAAATGTGCAAGAGAGAGCAAATATAACGGTAATTGATCTGTATGGCATGGTCTGTTATCAGAAAAAAAAAAGGTTTTTGCTTGGTGGTATATCACTACAGCGCAGGGTTTAAAAAAAAAATTTTTTTTATCGCCATCTTTCTGTTCTCACAGCCCCACAGTTCCCGTCAGTGGATCTTACCGGGCTATAATTAGGGCAGTGAAATAACTGGCATTTATGACTAAATGCATCTCATTCTGCTAACATTCACAAAACAGCAGGTCGTCACCACGAACACTCTCTTTCACAGACTTGTGATTCACACCCTGGCCGAGCTACGTCAGCTCGCTTCAGTGCAGGAATAGCAGAGGCATCACGCTAGGTCATGTTCCCATAATGGAATCGGCTGTCTCTTTCACCTTCATGACCAAGTAACTCAGGATGTGTAGAGGACAGAATATATCTGCGCAGAGAAGACATGCAAATCCACGGCTTCTTGGTAGGACTAAATGAAATGTCACAAACACGAGACAAAGCGTAACCACTTTCAACTGATGAGCTGTGTTTATACGTATAAAACCTTACATTTATCTCATTACCATATTACACTTATTACAATACCCTAGACATACTCGCGACTTCGCGGGGAACTGAATTTCACACTAATAAGTGATTCAAAGATTAAATAATAATAATTTTTAAAAAGTATAACGTCATCAGTTGAACTTTGGAATTAATTTTTTTTACATGTTCCCGGGAAGTGCGTGGAATGAAGATGTGAGATCGCGTTTATTAGGTAGATTTCAACTGCACACTCATAAGCGCGTTTTAAAAATGTCCAGTGTCATCTGTTAATCTGTTGATTTTTTTCCCTTTAAATTTCGAAGTAGCATATCGCTTCCATGGGTCGATTGCGATGAAACAAAGCCTGTATTTTCAAATGTACAGACACGCCACCTTTACAAGTTTTATTATATGTATACTGTATGACTTGCACAAATTTAAGCTATTTGTATAACTTAATTAGAGTGTGTGTGTGTGGGTGTGTGTGTGATTTGATGACAGTGAGGTCACACTCACCCTCCACACAGCAGAAACTCACTAGACGATCTCCGCCCGGTGGCTCCCATGGGCAGGTCATCTAAGAGCAGTGCCAAAACAAATGAGCAAGTGCTGGTACACACAAAAAGCTGACCATATTTATAAAAGTGTGTGTACTGAAGTACAGTTAAACCTTGGATTGCGAGCATAATTCGTTCCGGAAGCGTCCTTGTATATCAAAGCACTCGTATATGAAAGTCAATTTCCCCCAAAAGAAATAATGGAAACTCAGATGTTTCGTTCCACAACCCGAAAATGATCACATAAAAATAATTAATTAATACAAAATATAAAGTAAAAATAAAACAAAATAACCTGCATTTTACCTTTGAAAAGAATCGTAGCTGAAGTGATTAAGACCAGAGAGGAGGAGGTTTTCACACAAACACATATACATACACATACACACACAAACAAAAACACACAAACAAAAACACACACACACACACACACACACACACACACACACACACACA
>JAQMYK010000003.1:21546319-21558288 GCA_030014345.1 Clarias buthupogon
TTTATTTGATTCCTATTCAAGACACTTTGATAAGAATGACTGTATATTGTTAATATAGGCTACAGAGTTTTATTTTTTTTTACAGTTTCGGTTGTTGGTGTGCCTTGTGATTTTTTTCAATTAAAAATGTACCTTGGCTCAAAAAAGTTTGAAAAACACTGCTCTATTGTATCAATGTGTTGTTAACAGTAATGAATCTATGGAGAGCAATTTCACGCTTCAAGTCTTTTTCTGTAGTTGCGACGAGATACATGATATCATTAAATGTGTGTACAAAATTCACACTGTAGATATATAAAATAAAAAAGTTATGATGCACGGAAATGTTCCACTTTGCCAGTCAGGCGGTTCATAAAACAAGCATTAATAATTGCTTATGAGCTAAACACAAGTTTAAAAAATAATAATAAAAAAAATGAGGCTTGCAGGAAATTAAAGCCTTTTTTGAAATGCAAAAAGCAGGTGTGATGCCTCTGGCAAGAACATGTTACTGCAGTTCCATTAAAAGGTAGAAATGAGCCTAGGAATTATATAAAAATAATAAAGACAATAAGCGACGCATTATAATCTCAGCCACGATAGAGAAAAGCTGCACCGACCGAAATCCATCCGGTCCTTCTGATTCCTCTGTAGTAAACCCAGCAGCAGATCAGCAAGGGGAGGAGATGTTTCCCGTGGGATGCTGAAAGCAGGAAGGAAGAGAGCTTTGTCGTTATCATGTAAACAGAATCTGTAGTCTATTGCAGTGTGAGCTGTGAGTGTTACGAGTTGCATCTCGTCCAGTAACAGCCCTGTGAGTAATGCTTCTTCTTACTTTGGCACCAGTGTCTTGTTTTTCTCATAGAACATCCTCAGGTCCTGTGGGCTGTTTGCCTGTGGGAAACAACAGAAAGCGGATACAGTTGCATAAAATGGCATGACACCATTACGACAATGAGCGTTAAAAAAAATAAAAAATAAAAACTCGCGATTGCCAGGCACTCGGCTTAAAATCATCTATTTCAGCACAATGAGAATGATCGAACCACTGTGGGAATAATGACTGGAAAAAAAACAGTGCAGTGTTTCTGGTTGAACAGGAAATATAGCAAAAGAAAAGCCAAACTCTGACCTGAAAAGGTGGCTTCCCCACGAGACACTGATAAATAACTGTCCCGATGCTCCACAGGTCAGCTTTGGCGTCATAATTCTGGGACATAATTACTTCTGGAGCCTGGAGGGGACAACAGCGGCATGGTGAAATCAACGGACCAAAACAAACAACATGTCAAAGTGTCAAGAAGCAACAAGGTGTGCAGAGACACCTGAGGGTGCTCACCATGTACATCGGCGAACCACACAGAGTGGCCGCCATCATGTTGCTCTGGAGATATCGTGCGAAGCCAAAATCAGCTGTGGAGCACAGAACAACAACATGCATTTTAAACACAGAAACCTTTTACAAGAACAATCCAGCTATTGTTATATGTCCACAGTGTAGTAGGCATTATATCTGAGGCAGATCCCATTACCAATTTTAATGCGGATGCCACTGACGCTGGATTTCTTGCGGCCGGTGTAGGACAGGAGGATGTTCTGGGGTTTGAGGTCTCGGTGGATGATACCCTTGCTGTTAAGGACACGCATGGCCGCTGCTATCTGCTGGAGAAACACCCTCAGGGTGTCCTCCCGCAAAATACCCTTAGCTGGAACAACAGAAAGATAAAGCTGCTGAGATACACACATTACATCATCATCCACATCCTTTCGCTACAAGAGCTGATGAAACATGTGAGCGCTACAGCTACAGACACAGCATACCAACAAATATACAGCACCTTACATTCTTTTAGTACGAACTTTCCTAAGGATTTTTATGATTTCATTATTGAGGAAAACATTTCTGATTTTCAAAAAGCAGTATTCCACCACAATTCTAGAAGAAGAAAAAAATTGTATGCCGGGTTTAAAAAAGCAGCACATTACAAAAGAGACCACTTTTCAGACAAAAAAAAAACAAAAAAAACAGGAAGTTTCTGGGTTTTCCATGCAAAATAAAAAAGAAGCTGGTGAAACAATCAGAGTTTTCAGGAGAACTGTGTGTGGCTTTGCTGGAAGCTCAGTAAAACTTCATAAAACTGCACACTTTGTACCTGACACTAAAGAATCCTCAAAGTGTCGTCACACCAAATACTAACTTTGTATTCATTAACATCTAGACTGATTAATGTGCATTTTACTGACATGTAGTGTTCAGTGCAGCTGCTGTGCGAGACACGGAGCTGATTTCCCCCGTTACAGCAAAACGTGAGCTGTAAAGAGGATTTGACTCCCACCGGTCTACTCAGAGAAACAAAAGCGTCAATAATCGCGATGGATCCGGCTACGAGCGTGCATCACAAATAAATCCTGCTTTAAACAACAGAGGGCTTTTATACTGTAACTGAGGAACAGTTACATAATTCGCAGGAGAGTGAGTTCAAGGCTGAGACGTGCTGCACCATGCCATCCGACGTTGTAGTGTTGACCTGGATGAAACTGTTACATACAGTAGAGATGCACTCTGATCACATACAGTACTGAAGCTAGAGGTTAGCTGTTCTTTATAGTATCTTATACTGAATAGCTTGTCAGGTCACTTGACTCTGCAAAACGAGGCAATATCGTACAATGTCATCTCGACTCGTGTCACAATAAAACTTGGAGAAAGCTCAAAGGCGATGATGGCCAATAAACGTCACGTCTGTGATCAAAAGAAACGGAACGCAACTCATATAACCTGATTAATATTTCCCATGTGAGTATAGCATGCTGTGCTCTAAATATATACATCAGCTGGTACCTCTGAGTGAGAAAGACATCACTGCTAGATGACCTTTAGGTCTGACTGCTGGGGTCAGACACATGCCTGCTCTTCACATTACACGCTATAGCACACTACACAACAGGAGCGTATAACCTTTATTAATTCTGCTGGAGGTGAAACTGTGCATTTGAAGTGCTTACCTTGCAAATAGTCTGCCAGATCTCCTCCATTGCAAAACTGTAACATAGACAAGAAAGGCATTCTGATTCTCAGCATACACAACACTAACACCACCATGAGGTGAACTGAGTAATACTGTTTATTAATTGTGAACCAGTAAACTGCTGGCCACCCAAGGATCATTCATGACTCACTACGGAGACCAAAGGCTAGCCCGTCTGGTCCGATCTCACAGAAAAGCCAATGCAGCACAAAAAGAGAGACTGGAAAGGCTGCTGTGTATGAAGCTTAGCAGGCAAAGAGTTCAAGGTTGTTGATCCGGCCCACGAATTCCCGGGATCTCAATCTGACCCAGCATCCATGGAATGTTCCGAACAAACAAAGTCTGATCCAGGGAGGCCACACCCTGCAACCCACAGTACCCAAAGGATCCATGGCTAACGTTTCGGTCCCAGACACCACAGTAAAACCCTAGGGGTCTTGCCAAGCCATACTCCAATGGGACAATGCTGCCAAGGGAAACCTACACAATATTGGGCTTAATGTTTTAGGCGTTAATGCTATGGCTAATTTGGCAATGTATAGTGGAAATTCTTTCCTAGAGCATTCATGCAAGCGCATTTTCTGTGGTATAAGTACTGTAGGGTAAATACAGTAATAATTCACCATCCCAAGCCGCGTTTTCCTCTACGGTTGCTTCGTGTTCTCTCTACAGTACTAAAAGAATGTATACAGTATTATATTTTATATGGAAATTTAGCTGAATTTACATTAATAATTATGTGACAAAACAAGTAAATGATATTGTTAATCATAGTTTAGCGTTTAAAATGGATGAAAAATTATATATTGCAACCAAAAAAAGCCATAAGAAAAAATTGCGGAGGATATTTGCGGTTTCCGTAAAATTGCGGGGTTTCTGCGAACAATTAATAGCTAGGTTTTTTTAAAAATAGTAATAATCAAAAAAATTTATTAAAAACTGAGGCCGCAAACTCTGAACCACGACTTTGTGGGGGCTGTACATTTTTAAAAACGCTCTTATGAGTGTACAATTAATGCAACCGCGGGCACATCTAGTATAAAGATATATTCACATACATGAAATTCACATACACACATTTCCAAACAAGGGTTTAGAAATATGAAGGCTGGAGAACAAGGCAATGTGATCGTCAACTAATCTGATCTGAAGTCAGCAGCTTCC
Organism: Clarias buthupogon; assembly: GCA_030014345.1. NCBI lineage: Eukaryota > Metazoa > Chordata > Actinopteri > Siluriformes > Clariidae > Clarias > Clarias buthupogon. The sequence goes on from JAQMYK010000003.1 coordinate 21,550,492, forward strand.
TTCGAGCAAGGCCAGTTAATCTCCTTATGACAGGAAGAGTGTAAGGAGAGGAAAGGATATGCATACTGGGTTCTCCATAAACAACAGCATTATCCACTGCCAAAAGGGTTTCAAAGAAGTGCACTGTTTTTTTTTTTTGTTTTTTTTTTTTTTTCAGCAATGGCTATCAATAGTAGCTAGTCGAATTACATTCTGCTCTTAACGCCCTTTGTTTAATATGATCGACTTGTCAGCGTCTCAGAACTGTCTGGGCTTAATAAGGGATAAAACACTCAGTGACATGTCGTTATAAGGAAATAATCAGTGCTGGGAGAGATGGTGCGATGCAACCCGACACTCCAAACCCAGGATAAAACTGATTGTTTATCAGTAGCAGCATATCCTGATGTGGGTTTGTCATTTTAACCACTTATAGTTTAATGTTATTTATTTTCATGATAACATGATCATTCCTGTTATTACTTATGTTATAGCAACTATAACGGTCTTGAAGTAAATAAGTCGAAAAATTACTTTCCTTCAGCAGTTAAACATCTACTGTATATTATGGTCTGTCCATTACAGTCTGATAAACCTAAAATAATCCAGACTAGAACATAAACATTACCTGTGTCCATCACTTTACCCAGATAAATCCACTCAGCAGACTAAGCTCTGAACATATAGACTCAGATGGCCACTGGCTTATTTTATCAGCAGGAGAGATCTGATAAAATTGTTGATTTTTCCCCCCCTCAGAATAGGCTTTCCCAGAGGGATATTTTTAGTTTCGTGGACAGTTTGTTTTTCCTTCAACCATTCCTGTGACATGTGAACAACACCACTCACAAAGACATGTGCCTCTAGGTTCGACATGAACATCAAGTACATGAAGAAAGAAGGCAGACAGAGAAAGATCAGAGGGCATACATGATAAGGGTAATGATGATGATGATTTACTCACCTCCATTACAAGAAAAACAAAGTTAGGTGTTTCCTGGAAGAGAAAAGAAGACAGCATTTTATACCCCGACTTGCAAATCAGACATCATTCACCTTTGCCCAGGGACATTTTGTGGTGCTTACAGTAGAAAGACAGGATAGAAACGGAAACCAGAGATAATGGTAAAATAAACACACCGTCTCAGACAATGTTCTACTGCGCTGATGATTGCAAACCTAAAGTTTCATCTAGGGACAAAGTCTATATAATGATTTAGCAGCCATCACAAGAATTCATCTATACATATAATAAAACTGTAAAGCTGGCGTCTGTGTACATACGTAGATATTTGTGAAAAAAAAAAATTTTTTTGGGGGGGGGGGGGGGGTTCGCCACGTAAGATGAGTAATAGAAAGTAAAATTTTGTCTGTTTGTTTGTGCACACATCACGTGAAAACTACTGAACAAATTTTTATGAAGTTTTCAGAGGTGCATTTGGCCGAGCTTGGGGTAACATATAGGCTTAATTTTAATGCAATCTGCGCACGGGAAGAGAAGATATGCTACCTCGAAATAAAAATGGAAAACGTCCCTTATGTCATAAAAATTTTTTTTTTAAATTTCATTAAAAAAAATTATTGGTTCTTTTTAAAATTCAACAGATGGCGCTGTACATTTTTTAATACACGTGTACGAGTGTGTAATTGAAATTTACTTAATAAACTCAATCCCACAACTTATATATATAAAACCTGTGATACATGTTATTATGGATGATTTTACAGTTTCTGCTACAAAACCTGACCGTTTTTTTTTAAAGAATTACTGATTGGATGCCTGACACAATCCATAGCCAGATGAACGAGGATGATGCTGGGATAGATATACAGGAAGAATGCATGGAAAATAAAATTAACATAAAATAATTACCATCTCACCATTTTCCCTAAAGTTTTATTTGGAAACTTTCAATTCGTACTCTAAGGTGGTGGTTTATTATACAGGGAAACATGACTGGTTTTGTGTGAGTGTGTGCGGTAGAAATGTGCAAACGTAAAGAGTGCAAGACCAGCAATCAATACTCCAGCTGCCATCTTGGCTTGAGCTCCTCCCTAGAAATCTCATTAACTCTCTCACACAGGCTGATTTTCTCACACGCATTTGTATGCCAATGCTGAACTCCACACTATTCACTTAGCTCAGTCAAAGAGGGCTGCGATACCTATACAACCCACTATTCATCTCAGCGGCAAAGGGGGGAAAAGAAAAAAAAAAAAAAGCAATTATTCTCTGCTAATGACTCCTCAGACAAGCCTGGGTCTAAACCAGCTGAGATCCATTTTTTTTTTGCGCATGTAAATGGTTTGGTCTATCCTCCCCCACTCTTCGTCATACTGATGATGAGTCCGAGTGTCCTTCCTGCTCCAAATTCGACTGCGAACCAGGGAAACGTGATCCCTAATATCTGACTGTCTGTTACAACCGTCAGCGATTACATAATGACCGAGCAGTGGTGATGGGAAAAAGGGAAGCGCTGGGTACATACAGCTAAATCCGTTCACTTCTGGACAGATCCAGACTGTCTGTTATGAGGATAAAGTGGAACTGCTTAACTTTTCACTCTGGACTCCTCAGCATGCCTGCCAAGTGCTTTTAGACAGCAGACACGCAGAATGTTTGGTGTGATATCCAGATAGGACCTCGTGATCAAGTGTGGGTTGAGAAAAATATTAAAAACAAACAGCACTACATCCAAGACACACACACACACAAAAACAGCACTGCCATGATCTCCCAGGCATTTCTTCTATTGGCAAGAGACTGCTCTTGGTATTCTGCCTAAAAATTTTTTATGTGTGACTAGGATTCATAGTGCTACTGTAGTAACTATTATTATATCAACAGACAAGATCACGAGAACGTCAATCTGACACACAGAATAGATCAGACATCACTGCCTAAACAAAATATTCATGGCAAAAATAAATAGTAGCCAATTCTTATTCATGGTTTATTTCCTGTTCCCTTATAATCTATTGAATAATTACACTGCCAGGCAAAAAAAATAAGTCACCAACTTGATTGAACTAAGCAAATAGTTAAGAGCCTTCCATTGGATCATCACTGCAATGATGGCAACAATTATTTAACCCTAACTGATACAGTGAGTTTTACTTTCTTAAACGACCATGTCAGAAGACATATCCTGTGGTCTTGGCAAAGACGTTACTCTGTTTCAGAAGGGTCAGATTATCGTCCTGCATCAAGCAAAGAAAACAACTAAGGAGATGGCTGAAACTACTAAAATCGGGTCAAGAACTGAAAAACTCATTAAAACGTGGACGAGGTGTACCATCTGAAATGTGGTCGGGAAAAATATTTTAAATGGTCTTGAAACTCACTGTTTAATAGTGAAAGCAAAAACATTTTCACACACAGAGTATGAAGAGAACTCAAGGGATTGGGACTAAACAGCTGTGTAACGTTAAGAAAATCATTCATCAGTAAGGCTAATTGGGGGGGAAATTCTTCAATTTGCTAAGGAGCAAAAAATAAACTGCTAGGGAGCAAAGAAAAATGGACTGTGGAGCAGTGGAAAAAGGTCATGTGGTCTAATGAGTCCAGATTTACCCTGTTCCAAAGTGATGGGCATATCAGGGTAAGAACAGGAGTGGATGAAGTGATGCACCCACCATGCGTAATGCTGAGGTGGCTTCTGTTGGTCAGGTCTAGGTTCACATTGTTATGTGCCCAAATAAAGTGAGGTCAGCTGACGACCAGAATGTACGGAATGATCATGTTGTTTCATTAAAGCATTTTTCTTCTCTCTGTCGGGCTCAAATTGTGAAAGAGCGGTTCAGGGAGCATGAGACATCGATTTTCACGCATGGGTTGGCCATCACGGAGTCCAGTACTTAACCCTATTGAGAATCTTCAGGATTTGCTGGAGGAGACTTTACGCAGTGATCCGACCCTCCCATTATCAATACAAGATCTTGGAGAAAAATGAATGCGACGCTGGATGGAAATAAACGTTGTGACGTTATATAAGCTTGTTGAAAAGATGCCACAGCAAATGCGTGCTGTAATCAAATCAAAAGGCTGTCCAACAAAATGTGACTTTTTTTTTTTTTTTTTGGCTGGGCAGTGTATTATAATAATAATAATAATAATAATAATAATAATAATACAAAGAGGGCCCACACAACACAAATACATATTACCATCAACATTTTAATATATTAGTAAGAAAAATTAAGTTCATGAGGTAAAAAATTAAGCTCATAAGGAAGAAAATTAAGCTCATGAGGTAAAACGTTAAGATCATGAGGTAAAACGTTAAGCTCATGAAGTAGAAAATTAAACTCATGAGGTAAAACGTTAAGCTCATGAGGTAAAACATTAAGCTCATGAGGTAGAAAATTAAGCTCATGAGATAGAAAATTAAACTCATGAGGTAAAACGTTAAGCTCATGAGGTAGAAAATTAAGCTCATGAGGTAAAACGTTAAGCTCATGAGGTAAAACGTTAAGCTCATAAACAATACTTATCACAATATTGGAAGCTTTTGGAAGAACTCATGTGGGCTTGCTGAACATTCATTTGCAAAACCGTGGGCAATAATATGGTGTTGGTTGACCATTTGCTCTTATAAATCACCTCCACTCTTCTGGTAAAGACTTTACACTAGATTTTGTGGGAAACGCCCATTAAACAGAAGAACGATAGTGAGGTCCGGCCCCAGATGAGATGATGAGCTAAGAGATCCGGGTTTCAGCGATACAGTTCATCCCAAAACTGTTCAGTGGGATTGAAAAGAGCTTTGTAAAGGCCACCACATGGGGTGTGCTTTGTTCATGCTGGAACAGGTTTGGGCCTCTTACTGTAGTTCCACTGAAGGGAAATTCTAGACAACTGTGCACTCGAATCTTTGTGGAAGGCCCAAATATGGCGGTGATGGACTGGTGTCCGCATACTTTTGGCCATGTAGTGTATTATTAAAAGTGAGGCAGATGAAGAGGGGAAAATAATCTTCTGGACATTCTGTTACGGGAAAACTATCAACAATAATGTGTCTTCATGTGGCCTGAAGTAAAGTGGAGGTACTATTAGCACCACAAATGGTATTGACCAATAATAATAAGAATAATGATACAGAGAGGATCTACATACCACAAATACATTATACATTATTACCACCTACATTTAACATATTAGTAAGAAAAATAAATTTCATGGGGTGAAAAACTGTGTACCAACCACAATCTTAAAAGCTTTTCAAAGAACAAGACAATGTAGTCTTGTTTTTACCACTATACACTCACTTATATTGGTAAAAGGTTACCATATTACCACCACAAATGGTATTTTTCAATAATAGTCCTGAAGATTGCATTTTGTACCTCGTGTACAGCAACAATCTTCATTCATTCATCGTCCATCCCGGGAGACTTTGGGCTCGAGGCAGTGTACTGTACACGCTGAACAGGATGCCAATCCATTGCACACACACTCATACACTATGAGCAATTTGCGAAGACCAATTTGCCAAATTTGCATGTGTTTGGACTGTGGGAGCAAACCTGAGTATCCAGAGGAAACCTCCCCCAGGATGGGGAGAACATGCAAATTCCACACACACACAGACCCGAGGCAGAAATTGAACCCCGGACGTGCAAGGTCACAAGGTCACTCCTACGTTACCATGCCTCTTACATCAACAATCAGTTGCCAATGATATTTTTAATTTATTGATTATTTAAAAATCTAGTTTACAGTTGTAGGTCATTCACAAAACCTGCGAACTACTTCCATTATTGCATCTATAACCAATTGTCCCCTCACCGGCCTCTCTGTTTTTCTCTCTCAGCGTTAACAGAACCAAAGAAAAATGCATATTGTCACGTTTCAGATTAACCGAGGCCCTTGAAGAAGAAAGACTATCTACAGGAAAACCTCCACCTTACAGAAAAATGTCACCATATCAATCCTTTCGCATTTGAATTAGAGCCAAAACTAGTGCTTGAGGTGTGCTGTTCGAGTAAATACCACTTCCTGCAGTGTAAAGAACTATAACTCCTACTGTAGTTATATATCGTTTCAGGACGTCATAAAAAGAAGAACCTTCGAGAACTTATTGTTAAACAAAAAACAAAACAAGCATGAACAGTTGAACTAGCTAGAGGTACTGTATAAGGAACACAAACAAATATACTGTACATTCATACTTAAACACACAAACACACCTATACATCTGAAAAATCTCTGCTTACATCTCACCTTCCCACATGGAGCTAATAAAACACACACACACACATACAGCCTACATTGTGATTCTCAGCAAACAGTTTTAAATGACAGACCAAAACAAGGGCTTGTGATGTCATCCTGTAGTTAGAATCATTATCATAAAGAGATGGCACAGCGTAGCAGACATTACATACAGTGTTGAACTATGTGAACTAGCGACATTCCTGGAAAGCACAAGCCCAAGCCCCTCCTGCCCCTTGTTTTTCCTTCTCAGCATGTTTTTTTTTTTCCTTCAAAACTCCTCCCACAGTTTTCCAAGAACTGGAGAGAAACGAAGTGAACCCATATAGAAGGGACGCTGTGTTCCACAACAAGAAGTTCGGGTCGATAGGAGGACTGCGGGGAAAAAAAAAATCTTTGAACTTTTTACTTGCTTTTATATGATCTTTATCAGTTCTGTGTGTTGTTAGTTCGTTTCTAGTGAGTTTAATCACACAGGGTGTCTGTCAGGTGAACGTTAACATTCACCTGACAAGCCACATTATGGGGTTCGGGTACAAAAATAGAGCTGAACACTTTATAACTGCTTTGACGATTAGAGTGGAATATGGAGGCTTAATATAGGCAGTCGGCTCCTTGTTCCTGTTATTACAGAGCCTCGAGCCCCCTCCGCACTGCACCGAGCTATACAGCTCTTACTACAGGGCTATAATTAAGACTGCAGTGCAGACAGCCCCATTCAGAAAAAAAGTACAGCAGAGAACGGTTAGCCAAATTCAATTCTAACTCGGAGCGAACAGATAAAAATATTTTTAAAAATCCTTTTTTCCCCCCCACAGTATATTCAGTTCGACAACTTGAATATAAACTCATATGCGTCATATGACTGTCTAATGTAGACAGAGACACTAAAGTCACTGCCTTTAATGAACCGTCTCTGGCAAAGCTTATCCCGATCTCTCGTTGGCTGGCGTCATAAATCCATGGCCTACATGAGCTCTGAGCAAAGCTGTAGCAAAGATCAGACACGACAGAGCTCTTTCAAAGTGCAGCAAAAGTCATGGCGCTTCCTCAGTCCATAGCATTACATGTTTGACTTTGTGTATATTAAAACTACTAAAACTTAAACTACAACATTCAGTAACGTATTAATCAACCGCACTCGATGCACGATCTGGACTCATTATTTACACATAATAAACGACTCTGGTCTTTTAATAGAGTTTTTCTGTTGACCGAGCACGTGTATTTATAGCTGCGGGCCAAATATTACACCACGTGGTGTGCTGACAAACAGCTAATGAACCGCTGCACACCTCTACTGCGGAGGGAAAGCTTTAAAACCGGTCAGCTGGCACGGCACTAACAAATCACAGGCACTTTATTATATACAGTGTATATATATATATACAGTACAGTCCAAAAGTTTGGACACACCTTCACTCATTTGTTTTCTTTATTTTCATGACCATTTACATTGGTAGATTCTCACTGAAGGCATCAAAACTATGAATGAACACGAGTTATGTACTTAACAAAAAAAGGTGAAACTGAAAACATGTTTTATATTCTAGTTTCTTCAAAATAGCCCCCCTTTGCTCTGATTACTGCTTTGCACACTCTTG
>JAQMYK010000003.1:21567323-21586976 GCA_030014345.1 Clarias buthupogon
AGTTCGGGTTCGATTCCCACCTCGGGGTCTGTGTGCACGGAGTTCGGGTTCGATTCCCACCTCGGGGTCTGTGTGCACGGAGTTCGGGTTCGATTCCCACCTCGGGGTCTGTGTGCAAGGAGTTCGGGTTCGATTCCCACCTCGGGGTCTGTGTGCACGGAGTTCGGGTTCGATTCCCACCTCAGGGTCTGTGTGCACGAAGTTTACATGGATTGGCACCACGTCCAGGGTGTAACCCTTAGTCTCCTGGTTCTGTATACAGGATAAAGAAATATAGACAATGATGTCTATGATTATATATTAACCCACATTAGGTTATTATATATATATATTAAGAGTATGCAAGCGGATTTCAGTGCTCTTTCCAAGCTGTTTCTAAAATCTTATAGGGTTAAAGAGTTTCACATCTGTAGCAAGTTCTTACAAGGATTCCATCAGGGAATGAATTAATGGGGTGTCTGAATGAACCTGACAACCTCTCCATTGACCACTTTAAATCGAGGGACTATTTACACCAATGCAGTAAACCAGGTGAACGCATCATGTGCTCCACCTGCTGGCCGAGTTTTATAACTGCAGGAGCATGGAATTAAACAGCAACGTCAAATTGTACAGGTACTGTATCTGACTTTCTGTTTGAAAGATGACAATCAGGAGTTTTCATGCATAGGCATTTCACGTACTATAATTTTGCATAAATTCATCTCAGTTCAAATTCATTCTTCAGTTTTTATAAATAAAAAAGGTACATTTTAAATGCCTGCATCATATTCCTTTGCACTTCCAAAAAGGATTTTATGTGTTTCATTTCATGTATATACAAAAATGGAATATAGAAAAATCAATAAGATAAGCCAGTGCATTTTTTAAATAAAAATTTTAAATTATATAATTCCTTATTATGTTATAAGAGTTACACAGGCAAAGTCAAATCCATTAAATTCCAGCTTGATCCGTTCAGTGGTCAAAACAGTTTACATGTTTATCAGCCTGTAAATAATTTTTCACCTTCCTTATGACTTGAATAGAACAATCAAAGAATGTTTGCAATCTTCTAATTTATTTACTGATTGTATTGGTCAGCACTGTTGCCTCTGTACTGTGTGCATGGAGTTTGCATGCTCTCTCACAGTGGCTTAGTGGTTAAAACTGTTGCCTTGCATCTCCAGGTCCTGGGTCCTGGGTTTAAGCCTATCCCAGGAGACTTAGGTCACAAGGTGGGGTACACCCTGGACAGTCCATCCATCGCAGGGCACACACACACAAACACATACACTCACTCACACACTACGATTTACTCATTGCAATTTGGGAGCCCAACCTAATCTGCAGGTCTTTGGACTGTGAGATGAAACCGGAGTACCAGGAGGAAACCCACCAAACATGGGGAGGACATGCAAACTCCATGCACACAGAGGTGGGAATCAAGCCTGACTGGGACAGCTGACCTTCGAGTTTTAAAGGTTCTCCCCCTGCTGTTGACTGGTAGTTTACTTTATACTACAATATATAATAAAATATATTGTATATATATTCAATATTCCTCCGGATACTCCGGTTTCCTCCCACAGTCCAACGACAAATAAAAAACGACCCTTAAAAAAGGACGCACAAATAAGGGCATTCTTCATCCCAGGTCTCAAGTTAGCTGTAAAAAGAGAGCAACAGATCAGATATCAGTGTATACTGTAGAACTGTTATCAATATTAATAGAACTTGAGTGTGTGGAAGAAAAGTATCAATACAGTGTGCTAAGTGCATATGACAGTTTGTCAGCACTTACAAGCATTTTGCCTGCAGGAACAAGCGTGAGTCCTGTAGACAAGACATACTGTTTAAAATATCACATACAGTACACTGAACCTGTAAGATAAAGGTGTGCATGCTTCTTTTCTTTGGGTTTCAGTCCATGTAGGAGTTTGGGGAAATGAAGAAGAGACTAAATAAGTATTAAAATGGACACAGTTCAACTAGATATTCCAATAAGTTGGTGTAATTATCATGGATATTGAAGAATCATAAGAATGCCGGGACACAGGTCAGACAAGTAGACACACGTACCGCAAACACATGTAGGCATAGGCAAAATATGGGGCAGGAACCGAAAACAGGAAGTGAGCAGACTGGGACCAGGTCATACAAAAGTCAATCAAAATCTTTACAGGATAGGCAAACACCCAGCTGGAGCATGCACATACAAGCAGAGATGACTGTAAACACATTAACAGAATGCAATGTAATGAACAAAGGCGGGACCTTATGCCGGACCTGTATGAAATCAATATTGAAGCAATTGACATCACCTCAGATTAGAGCCACTATAAAGGCTGTTCAAGCCTAAATGCACAAACTCAGTCAGTGTCACTTCCATGCTAATCTTTACACAATTACTTCGCTCTTTGCACAATTCCTACTATTTGCACTTTTTCCACTTTGTCACACATACAACTGCACATCAAGGTCGTCATGCATTTCACTTCATTTCATTTATTAGTATTATTAATTGATGCCGTTTATTATTATTATTATTATTATTATTATTATTATTATTATTACTTGTGACATATGCCTTATTTATATGCTTCTTATTTATATGCTTCTTATATATCTTGTTGTTTTTTTGTTCTTAGCATTGCACTAGTAAGTTTTGGTTGTTCTTACATTACCCTGTGTATACTGATTATATGTAAGATATCCAGTGTGCAGTCACATCTACAACATGTCTTTGTGTTACAATCTATTATTGCATATTTTGAATGCCTTCAGTACAGTGGTGAGCCCTGTCAACTTGCACCTCCAGGATCCGGGGTTCGATTCCCGCCTCGGGTCTGTGTCCATGGCAGTCTGCATGTTCTTCCACTGCTTGGTGAGTTTCCTCCTGGTACTCCGTTTTCCTCCCAGTCCAACGACATGCAGATTAGGCTAACTGGTGTTCCCAAATTGCCCGTAGTGTGTGAATGAGCATGTGAATGTTGACCGGTGGTCCTACCACATTTGTAAAGTGGGAATATATACAATGGTAATGACCGATGGCCTCCATGGTCCCTAGATGGATGGATACACAGTAATGTATAATTTCTTTTCTTGCGGTTTTACACTCCAATCCAGCAGGTCCACCTACAATCTGATTGCCTTAAAGTGTTGTAAAGGAAAGAAGTTGCATTATATTATTAATAAGGTTGACAAAATTGAGAAAGGAAATGAGAAACCAAAGAAGAGCTAATAATAGCATTAGAAACTGCAAAAGAGGTACATTTGAGGAAATAAACAGATATCTTAAAAGTGCTTAAAAATAACTGCATTATATTTATTATATAGTTATATATTATATTTATTATATAGTTTATCATATTTCCTTTTGTTTGTGCTGAACAAAAACGATATGTCACTCTATACTGCACAATCCTGAGACCTATATGTTTATTAAAAAAAAAAAAAAAATGGCTAAAAATGCTATGACTTTTAACAGCTAATACACTTTCTTTTCCTCATAGTCCACACTCCAAACCGATAGGTGGCGGTATTGCACCTTTCACTGCTGTCCTACCACCAAGCAAATCAAATCAGAATCCCAGGATCACAGAATGGCGGGTGTGTGATTACGATAGAACTTTTCCTGCTGATTAAAGGTGAGCGCAGCGTGCGCAGTTTATTACAGTACAGTATGTTATAGTGCACGTGCAGGATATACTGTTTCAACAGCACTGTGTTTCAAAAATTCAGTTTGTTAGCTCACACGTTAGCCAGGTTAGTAAAGACTTCTGACTGACAGGAAAATAAGTGTTAGGTTATTTGTTTACTAGAATTTTAATGGCACAATATTGTGACTTCAGCATCTAATTAAAGTTATTAGTACAACAAAAAGGAATAGGAATAGGAAGATGAGGGAATAGTTGTAAATGATAGCATTGTAGCTCTGTGTTGTTGCAGGTGTGTAAGTTCTACTCAGTGATAAACTGATCTTGTGTGATAAACCCAACACCAGTTTTCAAAGATCATTTTTATATCAAAGAAGAAAAAAAATAACACCACTTTCCTTTTTTAACCTTGTTAATTAGCTTATATTCTTAAAAACTATGTTTATTTAAGGTTTTTTTTTAAACAACAAAAATAACAACAAAATCAAGTTTCTTTAATATGGCATTAGATTTGTGTTAGAGGGAAATGAACAAAAATAAAAGAATGAAACAAACATTTGTTCATTTAAATAAAATATTACAAACAAAAAGATTACACAACATTACATATTTATGTACAAAACATGGTATTAGTGCTAAAAAGTGTATTTTCAGATAGGATCCTATTGTAACATCATTTTTTATTTTATAATACTTAATGCTTCTTATCTCCCGATCCATGTTTTTTGTAAATATGCATACACATTTATATGTTTATCAGATAAAAAGAAACACATTTGCTAAATACAATTTCATGCGCTTTTGTGTCTGTAGTGTCCGTAAGTTTTTTTATTTCAAATCTTTCAATGACCTTAACTGTCGTTCAGAGCAAACTCGGCCAATTTACGGTAGATTTCACATGAAAAGACATAAACTCTGAAAAAGTGTTATTCTAAAATGCAAACTTGTTCAGATATTGCAACATGAATTTGACATGATTACAGACACTACAGATTATTATAATATTTTTTTAATACTTAATTTTGCACGAAATGCTTTGAATTAAGCAACATTTTTTACAGGACATACAGTATATTTTAAGACGCTTACACCAATTTTAGTATCAATACATTTTAAATTATTATTGTTTGAAGCAAGTCAGTATAACGCAGAAAAATTGCCATTTCTTGAGTGCATATGAAATCATCTCTCCAAAACAGTGTAAGTTAGCAACTTGAGATTTTTAGGGAAGCAAGATCGGTCACTTCATTGTTGCTTAAGAACTTAGAAAGTAGCTTCTGGATGGAATAGTTTGCTTTATTAGTTTTAAACACAACCTAGACAAGAGTTTAAAGTGAAGTAGTGTGCAGGTGGGACAAAAAAAATGGTGAAGTAGTAATTGGTCATTGGGATCAGTTATTAGGAATACTGGTGATCAGTGATTAGTTATTGCTGACAATCCAGATCAGTGATTGGTTATTAGTGATAATGGGGATCAGTGGTGAGTTATTGGTGATGATGATTAGTTGAGAATATTGGCTACAGCAAGCGTATCTAGTCAATGTTCAGTAAAACCAAAATGGAACTCTATCAGGACGTTGACATTTCAAGACTTATCATATAAACTATGTGCTTTCTGTTTGCAAAAGTATTTAGTTGCAGAATGTTGGTATAATAAATGCAGTGTTTCCCACACATAGAGTAAACTTGGGCGGGTCGCCAAAGTATATTGAGCTGCTCAGGTATCTCTCACCCTTTTTAAAAAAATCTGTCCCGGACAATGATGCCATCCGTGATTGATTAACTAGTAGCGAACAGTTCGCTCTCCTGCCAGCCGAGTAGACAGATACAGAGCGTGTATTTAGAAGCAGTAAATACAGAGCTGCCAAACACAGTTTCGACCATTAAACTGGCTCTTCTTTAAAAAATCCAGGAGAATTAACCCTTAAAACTGAAGTGTCACAGCTAAGGGACAGCAACACAGCATTGGTCAATGATCGATAAAAAAAATAATAATAAAATGCTTATATGGAAATCTTGTGTTGGTGGAGGAGGCTTCAGACATCAAACTGTGCATTTGGGTTTTCTGATAGTTATCGTTCCTTTTAAACTGTGTACATTTTATTGCAACCAGAATAGTGCAATGACGGTGCAAAAATGTTGAACTCACAAAATTCGATTATTATTATTATTATTATTATTATTGTTGGTCACAGAAACAACCAAGAACAAATATAAAAACGTGACCTTATGAATCTGCACAATTTCTTTTATTTATTTAGTCATTTTGCTCAGTCATGTCTCTACAGTTGGTTAAAAAGAAATTAATTAATTCATCAATATATGTCCTAGGTTGTGACGAAAAGAAAAGAAAAGAAAGCATATCACACTATACTGCACAAACCTGACCCAATACAGTATATACAGTATGCGCCAAAATATACGGTACTGAAATGAAAAGACGAACAGTATCACCTTGTTGTCATCTGTGAGTTTATTTCTCCTGAAAAGAAACTAACATACACACTATTACTATGGCGTGTTGATTTACCACGGTGTGTGTGATGTAAGCGTCGACAAATGCTTACGCGTATCTGAGATTTCGGTACTCGCGGCGAGTTTCTGTACTGTATATTTGCTGCATACCATATTTATTAAAACATAATATAATAATAATAATAATAATAATAATAATAATAATGCAAATGTGAATTTCCCACAAATAGAGCCAGGATTCTTTTTTTTTTTCATTCATGTTTTCAGTTTGAATCAATTAAAAACATCTTCAATCATAATAATATTGGTTTGTTGACCAATATGTTTCGTAAATGCACAGTTTGATAGTCCTCCAGTCTGTTAAGGATGTCTCAAGAGCGGCTGGCGGTTCAGCGGGTCAGGAAGGCTTTTCAAACAGGAAGATCTAAACCACTGGACTTCAGGGTACAGCAGCTGAAAAACCTACAGCGTTTCATTTCGGAAAGACAAAACGACTTTATAGATGCTCTCAAGAAGGACCTGTACAAGGTGAATTGTAAATAACAGTAACATTTTTTTTTAATTGCTTTTTTTTTTCTTTGTTCCATTATAAGTTTTCCTTTGCTTTGTGTAGAGCAAGAATGGAACGCTGCTGTATGAGATCTTGGGCCTTGAGGGAGAGATCAAGCTCGCCCTGAGCAGACTGGCAGAATGGGCAGCTCCTCGTCCTGTGGTTAAAAATCTCCTGACCATCACGGATGAGGTTTACATCCGGCCAGAACCTCTCGGCGTGGTGCTGATTATCGGAGCTTGGAATTATCCGATAGCCGTGACGCTACAGCCGCTTGTAGGAGCCATCGCTGCTGGTAAAGTTTAATGGTTGTAGAGTTTTACCGTTTGCAGAAGTGATGACATCATTCTAGAGAGATGCTGCCGTTGTCCATATCAAGCGTACAAAGAAAAGTACTGTTTACATATACAGAGGTGTATTTACAATATACTCTCATCTTTTCTTCTCTATCAACTTTTCTACAGGTAATGCAGTTGTAGTGAAGCCATCAGAGGTCAGCTCTCACACTGCCAAGGTCATGGAGCTCCTGAACATGTACTTGGACCCGGTAAAACCTTATACAGTATACATATTACTACTATACCTGCATGTCAACACGATCTATAGTGGGCTTTAAAGGTTTGAGACCTTGATTGAGTTCCATGATTTTCGACTAAAACATGCATGTATGATTTAAGGAGATGTACCATGTGGTGACTGGAGGAGTTCCTGAAACCCAGGAATTGCTGAAGCAGCGTTTCGATCACATCTTCTACACCGGAAACAGCACAGTGGGTAAACTGGTTATGGAAGCAGCTGCACGTCACCTCACACCAGTCACTCTGGAGCTGGGAGGGAAAAGTCCCTGCTATATCGATAAAGGCTGTGACCTCCGGATTGCCTGCCGGTGAGCTTCATGCATGGGGGGAGGCATGGAAAAATGTGTCATTGTGCTTTAAGGTCAAGGTCTGTAATAAGGGAGATAAGAGAGTAGACTCAGGCTTGTGTTGTTACAGTATCAGTCTGGAATTGCTAGTAATTCCACGTTCAAAAAAGATTGAATAAGTAAGATCTGAGCTAATATTTGAAATGCAACAAATTTAAGGAACTTTAATTGTGGGGTTCCATGATTTTCTCTCTAATTTGGTCGTGTCCAATTCCTCCCCGTCACTAGGGGGCTCCCACATTAAGGCTACTACTACCACTCAGTCGGGAGGGCCAAAGACTATCATGTGTTTCCTCCGAACCACATGACGCCAGCCAACCGCATCTTTTTGAATTGCTTGCTCACGCACCGGTCGTGGCGGCGTAACACATTCGGAGGACAGCGCTATCCGCTCCATCCGCTTGCGTGAGCTCACAGATGCCCCTGATTGGCTGTAGAGCCGTGATTAATGTGGGAGCATTAAGTACCTCTCATCCCTCCCCTCTCTGAGAGAGCTCGGCCAATCAGCTCTCTCTAGACCTCCGGCTGCGAGAGGTTACAGCATCATCCGGGAATTGAACTTGCGATCTCCGGATGATAGGAGGAACACCACTCTTCACATCACATCATCACTCGTTTTCCCTGCTTCTCTCATACGTCTTTTTGTGTGTGTTTCCACATTCACAGCCGAATTACATGGGGAAAGTTTGTTAACTGCGGTCAGACCTGCATAGCCCCGGATTATATCCTCTGTGAACCTAGCATCCAAGACAAAGTGGTGGAGGAGATTAGAAAATGCATTCAGGTTAGTATATAGTGTATATATTAGAAGTGAATTGCTGGTTTCTTTTTGGATTTCATGTCGTTTTATTTCATTGTTTCATTTAATTTTTAGTTTTACCAGGAAAAGGAAAAAACGTTTTAACGGAGCAGGCAATATATTCTTAATAATCATCGGGTTGAAGGTAGAACGGCTTTTTTAGGTGGAACGCTTACCTGTTTAGTGCCCCTAGTGGATGTTAGAATAAAAAATTAATATACAGGTTGTCCCCGACATAATAATTCTCTTTAGGAAGCCTTCAGCTTCCTTAGAGTATCGGTCCAAATTTTGTTTGTAGATATTCAAATGCTTTTGTTTATGATCTTCCGTGAGTTGTTTTGGCACCAGGTACACCCTCAGGCCACAAGAAAACGAATCGCAGCTCTTCTTTTGCGCAATTTAAGAGTGCTACATTCATTTTTGATCAGAACGCAGTTACAAATGAACTGATGTAACACCTGCACACAGACCCTTGTAGCTCCTTAGCTTACGACCAATCCAATTTTGTATCTCTTACAAACACGACATTGGCCAACAACCACTTGTTGACTTTTTATTAAGCACAAAATCATGATGTGATAGTTTAAAGCTTTGTTGAAAGACTACAATAGCCATAGACTTGCTTGTTTTCTGGACCAGTTTTCAATTTAGGTTTCCAGTAGGACTGCACGATTTGATTAAAAAAACAAAAACAGTATGATTATACAGTAATACCATAATTATTATAATATGACATACTGTATTTTGCACTTTAAAGTGCAATAATAAACTAATAAATGTACCATTTTGTATTCAGTCGTATTTATCTAAGCCAGTGGTTCCCAATCCTGGTCCTTGAGGACCCCTTGTTGCCTTCACATCTAATGTTTTCTTTGATCCCACCACTCCTGATTAGTTAAAATAGCTAACCAAGAACTTTATCTGAATAGAAGGAGGTGTGGCAGAGCAGCAAAAACACAAAAATGTGCTTTTTTTTGTGTGGGGGTCCTCCAGAACCAGGGCTAGGAACCACTGATTTAGGCTATCAGGCAGTGTGGCGAAAGGGGACGTACAGTATTTATTCAAGTGGATTGGTATGCTTTACATTGTATATTTGTGTCAAGGGCGGATAAAACTCACTTTGTCAGACTTGAGAACAAACCTGGCTTACAAACATGCTCCCAGAACTGAACTCGTTCGTAAGTCAGGGACACACATAAATTCCTGAGAATGCCTATATAATAATAATAATCAACTGCAGCCTTTTGTTGTTAAATAATTGTACTGGTCCCAATTGCTATTTCGATATGTTTTTATGCAACTGTACATAGTTTCCAGGCAACCAAAAAATGGAAGTTTTCCTTGCATGGCGGGTTTGCTGATAAATTGATTAGCTTCCTTCTGACATTTAAAATGTTTCCGTGGCAGGACTTTTATACGGACGATCCTAAGACCTTCACAGACTATGGACGGATCATCAATCAGCGGCATTTCAAGAGGATATTGGCTCTCATGGAGGGTAGCACAGTGGCTATAGGGGGCGGACATGATGAATCCCTGTGCTACATTGGTGAGAATCATGACAGACAAACTAGTCTGTTTGAACAAAATGATGCTATGCTGACAACACTAATTTTAACTCTGCACTTCAGCTCCTACTGTTCTAATAGATGTAACCCCGGAATCAAAGGTGATGCAGGAGGAGATATTTGGGCCTTTATTGCCCATCGTCCCTGTAAATGGACTGACTGAAGCCATCCAGTTCATTAATGAAAGAGAGAAACCTTTGGCAATATACGTCTTCTCTCCTAGTAAGAAGGTAAATGAACTCAAGCGTACTACATACCTAGAGCAGGTATACTTATGCTATGTCTTTCAGGCTTACCGTTCATATTTCATTTCCAAGGTTATAAATAAGATGATGTCTGAAACGTCCAGTGGCGCGTTATTGGCCAACGACTGCCTTGTCCACTTTACCATCAGTGATTTGCCTTTTGGTGGTGTTGGTAAGCATTTAGCACATAGCATTCTACACCATTTGATCGTATTTCTTTGAATAGAAAAAACAAATCCTGTAGGGGTTTTTTCCTATGGACTTTTTAAGCAAAATCCCCGAAACTCCACAGGTAACAGCGGGACCGGTTGCTACCACGGCAAATACACGTTTGATCAGTTGAGTCACTTGCGCAGCTGTCTCATTAAAAATCCAAAAATGGAAAAACTCAACCTGATCCGCTACCCTCCTCACACATCAGAGAAACTGCGCTGGGCCCGTTTGCTCCTCACCAAGCAGGTGAACCTGAAACGCTGGCGCCAGCTGATGAAGGTGGCTATGGTTGCGGCACTGGCAGTTTTTGTGGTAAAGGTATGTGTCACTTTCCTTTTCTCTACTTCCTGCTGTTCTCATCATTACATCCTAAAGAAATTAAAACCACCTTTTTGTGTCCGATCAGTGGTAAGATCAGATCTACAGTTAAGATTATATGGTAGAGACCAGCAGAGCGCTATAGTTTAGTTCCTGTTGCTTCTGCTTTCTTCCATCCAAGTCGTGCTAGGCAAAGAAACGATGCTCCACATGTGACTGTATATAATGAGAAAATGGATTAATCATCATTATAGCGTTAATGGAATGATTTTACTGGTGTTCAAGTCTAACCGGGACTTTGATTGTTCAAAATAACAGAACACATTTATGAGAGTAAAAACTCCCTATATAATCCCCTGCTACACTAATGCATTTATCCCAGAGTTTCACTAGCCCTTGAATACCATCAGAATAGAAAGTTTGAAAGTATGCTGAAGCCATGATTAGACTGTCTGCTTCACATTTGAAAACACTGGCCAACCAGGAACTCCCTTAATGGCCCAAACATGTGGAAATGGCTTGGAGTGAGGTCAGGACTGTACAGGTGATGTGGCAATAATTCCCACATGAGTTCTTGAATTGCGCAAGTGGTGTATAGTACTGTATGAGGTCATGCATTGTCATGCAGAAACAGAACGCCTTTGGTGACCAAACCAGGCAGTTTGGAAAGGAAGCCGAAATTTGTCAATTGTCATGGCAAATAAATTGGCCAAAACTACTAACAGCTATTTCTAATAAATCAGTGAAACAAGAGCAATGTAAATAGCTCAAAAGAACTGATATAACAAATTATTTCTCCGAATTCAACACAAATAGCCACTTTTAATCATTACTGCAGTCTCAGAATTATTCAACCCCTAGAATAAAATCTCTCATTAGAGCTCAAATTTGTAAATCAGGTTTGGTGTTCAAGTCTTTCTCTCAAGCACAGATTAGATGCCTCAAGTGTAATTGATTTCGAACACATCCAATACCTGTATTTTCTAGAGATTTGTTGATGGAGATATTTGACTGCATGTCAGTCAATAGAGTTGACCATAAGGTTAAGAGAAGAGATCATTGCCTTGTATGAACAAGGACAAGGATATAAATAAATAGCAAAGGTACTAAATGTTCAAGGAACAGTGGTTAAACTACCTGGACATGGCAGAAAGATGAAGCTATGAACTGCTGTTATCAGATTCCTGAGGAGGCAAGTGTTGCAAAACCCTCGATTGACTGCAAAGGACCTACAGAAAGATTTGGTGGCAAGAGGCACTGAAGTTTCATTCCACACTGTAAGGTGATGTACCCCACTGCTGACCCTAAAATACAAGAAAAGTCATCTCCAATGTGCTAAAACCCATATAAACAAGACGCAGAAATTTAGGAATCCTGTTCTATGGATTGATGAAACAAAACTTAAAACTTTTGGGCCTATGAATCAGTGGTATGTTTGGAAGAGAAAGAGTGAAGCATATGCAGTAAAGGTTGTATCTCGGTGATGCTTTCAGGCTGCTTTGCTGACTCTGGTACTGGAAATCTGCAGTGTGTAGAGAGCAAGATAGATTCGATAAATTACCCTTGAAGAAAACGACATGCCATCTGTAAGGAAGCTGAAACTTTAGTGTCATTTGACTTTCCAACAGGACAATGATCCCAAGCATACCTTAAAGCCCACCAAGGCTTTGTTTTATGATGAAGTTTTAGAGGGTTCTGGAGCAGCCATCACTGGCACATGATTTGAATCCAATAGTAAATAAAAAAAGAAAGAAACAGTTGCAACACACAAACCCATGGGCTAAGATCGTTCAGAAACACTGCCAGAAGCTGCCAGAAGCAGCAAGTCATAATAGCTAAATGGGGCTCTACTACAGTAAGTACCAAAGATGTTTCTCATCAAGATGTGTAGTAGACATTCTGTAGCATTTTGAAGCCACTTGTTATATTAAGTGTGTTGAGCAATTTAAGTTGTTACTCTTGTTTCATTGATTTACAGTATTACAAACGTAAAATTTTTAATGGCGGTTAAATAATTTCGAGTGCAACTATAGTTTTTAATTTCATAACTGTTACAGTCTGCTATTTCACATAATCAAAAGTCCCGGTTTGACTTGAACACCCCTCATAGTTCCTTTTTCCTTTAAATACTCAAGGGATTTGGTAAACACTGTGCTTCAATGCTTATGTAAATTGCGGGATGTATTGTAGTTATGAATGATGCTTGATTAATTGCTTGCAGTAGAATTTGATGTCAGATTTAGACTGAATTCAAGTATCACTCCTCTGCCTTCACCTCAGGTGTTTGAATATTAATGCATCAGGATTTTAAAACTTTAGGCCAATTCTTGAAGTGTTGCTATCTATTCTCAAATCTTCTTTAGTGAAATCTCTTCCCGAGTGCATGCCCAAAATGTGATGAGTGAGTTCTCCACAATGCGTCTCTGTCCATTTGAAAATAGATTCGCTGAACTGGACAAACCTCCCCCCCCACACCTCCTCAACTAAACAGTCTGAAAAGAATGAACAATAGGAAAATTACTGCCTATGCCTGACTAGTTTTCTCTTATGTAGCCAGAAGACTGATGTTGTAATTATCTAAGTGGGGGTAGGATGAGAAACAACCAGACAGGATTTCTTTATAAATTGTCTGTATGAAATGTTCCTGCTGGTGGTCCAGTGTTTTATTTAGTTTCCTGAAAATACAGGTTGTGTTATGCATGAACTGATTGTAGTGTTTTGTGCTTTGCAGCGGTTCTTGCGATAAGGTGGCCGAAAAGGAACACGGAGTGTCCGATCTAGGCTTCTCTGGGAACGTCATCTGCGTACCCTTTAATAATAATAAATAATAATAATAATAATATAATAATAAAAGTGTAATGAAACTTTGCTTCATGAATTGTGTTGAAAAAGAATTGAATGTAAATAAACCAATCATTAAACACTTATTAAAGCATACCAATCCACTTGAATAAATTAATTGCATTATGCAATTATTTCTTATTATCATCATATATTATATTTCAGTGGTTTTGTAATTTGATTATATTTTTCATATCCTTAAAAAAAAAGAGTAATTGATATTAAATTACTGAATATTTTTGCTAGACACTGGGGTTACTAATTGTTATAATATCTTTTAGATGTGTCGCTTGTAATGCATTCATTTGATGCATAATTTTTTTTTTCAGCACTCAAAATGCATTGGAGAATAACATGATGTCAGTTTAATTGCAAAAAGTGTTAAACTCTGTACTGAATGTTAATTAACTTATATCCAAGGTATCCAATTTTACACATATGTATGGTACATCATTAATTTTATAATAAGGGTTTATACCCATAGCTGGATAATACTGTTACTTTGGTCAATAGTGGATAATAGTGTTACTTTGGACTTTGGGGTGTAAAGGTCAGTTTACTCCGTGTATTCATTTGGTAGCTTAGGATATGACACAAAGTGTTGTGCTGTGATTTTGGTCAAATAAAACTAATCATGTGATTAATTATTTGACCTGTCGTGTGCGTGTTTATGAGTCTGGACAGTGTGATTGGTGTGATGTGTTGATTATTCAGGAACAGTAACAATAAGGGCTTTATGTGAGATGCACCTCCCTCTGTGCAGCACACAATAAATACTGCTCCATACTGACATAGCTGGGGTTTGTTTTTCTCTGTAAGAATTACCCTTACAGATTCTCATGTGACAAAAAGGTAAGGAAAATCTGCTTCTTTCTGTTTTTTATTTTTTTTTTTATATATACGTATATCAACAGACAAATTAAATGCTTTGTACTTAGCTGACTAAAGACATAAATTATGTCACACATGCTGGGCTGAAGAAAATCTAACTGACCTTAATGTAGTTTTTTGACTAGAATGTGAACTCTAAGGCTTAAAATGGTGTTTTTAAAGATAAGGTTCATTATAATTCATGTTTCTAACATGAACGAGGTGCTTCTCTGCCATGGTGGTTGTGTTATTTACCAGCGCTGGACAGATTTTAACCAGCTATTTTGTTTTCATGTACTTCTTTCTTTTTGACTCTAAGGAAAAGAAGAAATGGAGAAGCAGGCGCTGGATATAGCCAGGAGAGCATTTAACACAGGCAGGTCCAGAGTCCTGCAGTACAGAGTTCAGCAGCTCCGAGCACTACTGAGGCTCATCAGAGAGAGACAGAGCGACATCAGTGCTGCTCTCACACACGACCTGCACAGGGTAAGAGCTGCACGCTGTATCAGGCTTCTGTCCCTCAATACTGCAATACTGTCCTGCCCTGGAAAGGGAGAATTATTGCAATTTTGCAACACTGTATACTTAAAAATAATACTAATAATAAAACCTGTTGAATTTTAGAATAAACTAAAATGTTTACGTGTTGCCATGAAGTGCCTGCAATGAAGGTGTGAGATTGCGTTTATTAAGTGTATTTCAATTGCATGTTCATAAGCATGTATTTAAAAAATGTATAGCGCTGTTGAATTTTGAGATGAGATGATTTTTTTTAATGTTTTAAGTTTTTTTTTTTTTTAAGTTTTATTTTTATAATGATATACGGGTCTTTATTTATATATATATATATATATATATATATATATATATATATATATAGACAGATAGATATAATATGCCTAAAATAATAATACAAAGAAATGTATGATCTTTCATGTCTTTATTGTGACCTCATAGTACTAGTGGAAAAATTATGTGAATCCTTAAGTTAATGACCTCAAAAAAGCTAACTCGAGTGAGGTGTTAGCAAACCTGGAGTCTTGATAAGAAAATGAGTTTGGAGATGTATTTTAGGCACGTTATAGTATTTGTCAATACTCTTGACTTGATGAAGATCAGGTCACATTTTACGAAAAAAAATTAATGCAGAAAACCATAAAACTCCAAAAGGTTCACATAACTTTTTTTTCTTGCCACTATATGTTTTTTTTTTCATGCACTATATGTTCACTAATTAATTGTATTTTCACACGCTCATGTGGAATCACACCGTAAAGAAAAAAAAATGCTTGAATGCAGTGCCGAAAACCCGCCCATTCTGATAAAACTTAATACTACGAATAGAAAAAATTATTACATTTTATGGAAAACATATTTGCTAAACAATTTATATACTTAAAATTATTATTTTTTTAAATTAATTATCTTTACAACCGAGTGTCTGATCTAGCCTTCTCTGAGAACATCATCTATGTACTGTGGAATTAATAATAGTAATAATAATAATTAAAGTGTAATGAAACTTTGCTTCATGAATTGTATTGAAAAATAATTTTATGTAAATAAAACAATCATTAAACACTTGCATTATTCAATTATATCCCATTATCATTATATATTATATTTCAGTTGTTTTGTTTTGTCCTTGAGTTAATGACTTTATGAAAGCTAACTGGAGTCAGGTCTTACCATACCTGGAGTCTTGATGATAAAATGAGTTTGGAGATGTGTTTTAGGCACAAAAAAAATTAAATGAATTATGTTTACAATATATTTTGGTACCGAATATCACCAATGCTGTTATTCAGAAGTTTATACAAATAAGCAAATTAATATCTCATTCATACTTACTTTTCAAAACTATTTATTAGTGTGTCTGTGGATCTCAGCCAGACTATCTCTTTTTTCTTAATGGGGCTTCAAAAGTCAGACTGCTGGTATCCTGCATGCATTTTTTTTTTATGCATCTTATACGAAAGAAAATATCTGTGCTAAAATAAAACTATATATATTGCCTCTTTGTCTACAGAGTGACTTTAACACATCGCTTTTAGAGCTCATTGGGCTTGAGAATGAAATCAAAGTGGCTGAAAGTGAACTCAGCGACTGGGCAAAACCTCAGCCTGTTAAGAAGAACCTCCTCACCCTGACAGATGATGTTTTTATTAAAGCTGAACCTTTGGGTGTGGTGCTGATCATCGGAGCCTGGAACTACCCATGGGGTCTTACCTTAGGACCTCTTATTGGAGCAATTGCAGCAGGTACGACAGCTAAACCTTTGGAGCTGTCATCGTTCTGTCCCTCAATATGGTAACTCACTACATAGTAGACACTGAGGACAAATACAGATAAGTGTACTGTATGTAATAACCTGTGACTTTAGGGGTTAATTAAAAACTGTAACGGAATTTCACTAAGAACTGTGTTTGCTTTGAAATATAAAACTCTCTCCCATGTTTAGTAACATACAGTAGACTGACTCTAAAACTTCTCTTAAAAGGCAATGCTGCTGTGGTGAAGCCGTCAGAACTGAGTAAGAATTCAGCCAGCCTACTGAAAGAACTGCTTCCTCAGTATTTGGATCAGGTCTGTGACTTCCAGAGACTTTTGATATTAAAGGGATGCGACTGATCACTAATCTATTAGCTGTACTTGTCCAGTACAGTTTATTCAGGAACCTATGAACAAAGTGTAACATGGTAGCTATTGTTATATAATGTTAATCAAGTACAGTATGGTGATGACGGCACGGTGGCTTAGTGGTTAGTACTGTCACCTTGCACCTTTTGGGTCTTGGTTCGATTCCCACCTCTGGGTCTACTGTATGTGCATGGAGTTTGCATGTTCTTCCTGTGCTTAATGGGTTTCCTCCAGTTACCCTGGTTTCCACCCACAGTCAAAAGACATGCAGATGAAGCTAATTGGCGTTCCCAAATTGGCCGCAGTATGTAAGTGAATGATAACTGGTGATCCTACTGTACCACGGTCGTAAATTGGGAATAAATGAATGAATACAATGGTAATCACCATTGGCCTTCACGGTCCCTGCTTTGACTACAGCGGTACCCATCCATCCATCCATGTATGGATGGATATGGATGGATATGGATATGGATGGATGGATATGTATGTCGGAGATTTAAATTATTTGTGGCTAAGAAAATGCCGCACTCAAGTTGGTGGCCAGTGTTTCATCCCAATCAGTGGTCTTTTCACGTCACGTTGCATGTAAAAGATATTATTTTAAGTTAGTTAGCAGGTTTATTTTTCCCCTCCTGTTCAACCACACATCTGGGAAAAGAGTTATATGATAACTTAAGCAATATTTCATGACCTAGAGGGCAATATTACTGAATATCACCACTGCTGTGATTCAGAAGTTTATTATAATATTTTAATATTTAATATTAATATTATTAATAAGCAAATTAATCTTAAGTACTTATGATTATCGCACAATATGCCCAAACTATTTGTTAATATTGTCCATTTAAACAAAAATATGTCCTAGGTACTATGACTAGGTAGCTGCTATTGATTTGTACATTATTGTTTAAGGTGCATCTATTGGAATTGGCGTCCCTTCTTCACTTTTCATTGCTATCTGATGCATGTCAGAAGTTATGCTCAGTAGACATAATTCATTATTCCGTTAAAAATGTAATAACGAATCAGGATATTTATAATATGGTGATATTTAAGAATTTCACTGGTGATTCCCGTCCTTATTGTGATTTTTTAAATGGTTGGGATAGGGGAGACTTTCCAGCGTCCGCACATGATAATTTAACCAGAGCCCAAACTTGAAGCTCCCTTCATTTTACTGGTCCATCTTGGTGTTTATGCTCATCTCTTATAAAGCTATAAACCTACATACGGTAAGCATGACTGTTGTGTAAAAATGATGGTGGTTTTGATTCTTTAAGGAGATGTACCATGTGGTGACCGGAGGAATCCCAGAAACCCAGGAGTTGCTCAGGCAGCGTTTCGATCACATCTTCTACACCGGAAACAGCACAGTGGGCAAACTGGTTATGGAAGCAGCTGCACGTCACCTCACACCTGTCACTCTGGAGCTGGGAGGGAAAAGTCCCTGCTATATCGATCAGAACTGTGACCTTGCAGTTGCTTGCCGGTAAGGCATTGTTTTCAGGTCCATATGGTTTATTTTGTAGGTAATCACTGATTGTTGCTCATTTGTTGCTGTATAGAATGTGTCTGCACCATTCCCTACCCAGATATTACTGTATATAGGTGAAGAACCACCTGTTGCCTTGGTCCTGTTGTATCTCTTTGTTCATGGAAAATGATCAACTGTACTCTTCAAGGTTCAGTTTAGAATGAAAGAGGTTATTTTTGGGTGATGGTCTATAATCAGCTGTGCATACAAAATGCTTCTGAGGTTGTATGTGGTGAAACTATATACTGTATACTGTTATATGGTGAAGCGAAAGTACTGTCAAGGGTCCCGGGTCCCTGGTTTAATCCAGTGGTGGGTGATTTGGCTAAGATAAATTGTTCAAAACTTGTGTAATAGGGTAGACGTGTCTATGAATGTGTGTATCCGGTGTCCTGCAACGGACTGGAAACCGATCCAAGGCATTATTCCAAACCCTCTTAGAATAAAATGGTTGCTGAAGAAGAATGAATAAAAGCCTAATCATTTGTGGAACTGATTACAGCAGGCATTTATATCCTAATATGACTCTAGATAATGATCTTTTTTTTAATGGTTTATTATTCAACCCAGGTGAAACCCATTATGCCTATCGATCAAAGGCTCATAGACATGATAACACTATAAAGTAAAAATAGCTTGTGTGCTGCAAGTCTAATTAGAGCAACAAAGGTGTTGTCCTTTTCCAATTTTATTATTGTAATAAAATGTAATCGATGTTAACTTTTAGGAATTTTTGTAATACCTGTTAATTTTTATTAATTTAGCTTTTCAAATGGTAAATATTTAGATAAAAAAACATCAAGAAATAAAAAGAGGAGATTAAAAGATAAAGTAGACTAACCAGATTTTAAATTACTTGAATTGGGTTAAGAACCCTCGAACACATTATTTAAACAAAGGATAGTGCAGAACTGTCAACTTCTAGAAAAAAAGTCGTTTGAAGAAAATAAATAAATATATATATACTCAGCAAAAAAAGAAACGTCCTCTGACTTTCAACTGTTTTTACTTTCAGTAAACTTAATGTGTAA
>JAQMYK010000003.1:21587076-21597076 GCA_030014345.1 Clarias buthupogon
AAACATTGTTTAAACCCTTTACAATGAAGATCTGTAAAGTTATTTGGATTTTTACAACATTATTGTTGAAATATATATATATATATATAACAGATGTTTTCTTATAAAACTGCACAAATCTGTGTCTAAAACTCCTGATTTTAAGCAATGAGTTTTCACTCCAAACATTGACTATTACTCTTTATAGAAGTTTCTTTTATTCAGAAATGTTTTCAAAAGCATCTTTTGCTTATGCCACATTTTTGTATGTGCCCAAGACTTTTGGTAAAATAAGTAACTACAAGTAAAACAGTTGTTAGGTTTTACTGAGCATGCTGGAGACTATGAGTTCTTCTGGTAACTTTGTCACATTCGCTCCTTTCTATTTTTATGCGAATCCCATACATTAGGTTTTGTGTTTCCATCTGAAAACTGGTCTGTCTTGTATTATATTCCTTTCTTTACAGCCATGCATATATTCTCCTGTAATGTTAATTATTTATTTATTTTTAAGTTATATATGGAAATACTGAATGATTTTGTACATAATTATGCAGACATGATAAATATTTATAACAAAATTGGTACAGCATATAATATGGTGCCTAAGACTTTTGCACAGTACGGTATATATACTTTTGATAAATTATTTTAATGCTTGGGGAAGTTTGGCAGTAGAAATTAGAGCTAATTAAATTAAGGGACAAGAAAAAAGAGATCTACTGATTGGTGAGACTAATCTGGAAAAAGTGTTAGGGAGCATAAACATTGGACTTTGGAGCAATGGAAAAAGTGCCTGCAGTCTGATGGATCCAGATTGACCCCATTCCAGATTGATGGGTGTGTCAGGGTAAGAAGGGACATTGTACAAGCCTCTGGATGCAGCGTTATGATCTGGGCTTGCTTTAGTTGGTCAGGTCTAGGCTCAGCAATGTTATGTGGCAATCAAATGGAGTCAGCTGATCATCTGAAGGTACTGAATGACCAGGTTATAAAATGAATGGGATTTTTCTCCCCTGATGGCACGGCGATATTCTAAGACTCAAATTGTGAAAGATGAAAGATTTTTATTGGGAGCATGAGAAATCATTTTCATACATGAACTGCCCACTACATTGTGCACCATAATCGAAGCTGAAGGTAGCAAATGAAATCTTAGAGTATGACCCTTTTTAAAATTTTGGGCAGGTATCATATTCATGTAACATTTTCTGTCTTTGTCTCCAGTCGAATCACCTGGGGGAAGTTTTCTAACTGTGGCCAGACATGCATCGCTCCAGACTACATCCTCTGTAACGCCAGCATCCAGAACAGACTGATTGAAGAGATCCGCCAGACGTTACAGGTTTGTTCTTTATCCCATGCACTGATCTGCCACAACACTCCCATCACTGCCAGGTGAATTGAATAGCATGGAGTACAATCATATGCCAATAAACTGATGGCATAATCATGGGCACCAGTTTGAACAGCATGGAGTACCATCATATGCCAGTAAACTGGTGGAAGGATCATGGGCATCAGTTTGAATAGCATGGAGTACCATCATACTGTATACCAGTAAACTGATGGTACACCATGCTATTCAAACTGGTGCCCATGATTCTGCCATCATACTGTATACCAGTAAAATGCTTGGTAGTATCATGGGCACCAGTTTGAATAGCATGGAGTACCATCATATACCAGTAAACTGGTCTGCAGGATCATGGGCACTCAAGGAACTGCTGCTAACATCTTGGTACCAGACACCACAGCACTGAGGGGTCAGAGCTGCCCGAGTGGCAGAGGAGGGATCTACACAATATGGCCTTAATGTTATGGCTGTTTGGTGTATTAATTTTCATTCATATGCGACTAGTGTGTATGTGAATATAAAGTCTCAAAATAATCCAGGAATTCTACGGTGATAACCCTCAAAGCTCTCCTGATTACGGGCGCATCATCAACCAGAGACACTTTGAGCGTGTGACGGGTCTGATGGAGGGATGTAGTGTGGCTGTCGGAGGAGAGAGCGATAAATCACAACTTTATATTGGTATGAAATATTAAGTATTGGTTCGATCTGTAGTTTCTTTGTGATCTATGTACAGCATTAGTGTGTATGTATTCCTTGGTTTCTGCCAGCTCCGACCGTTCTGAAGGATGTTTTGCCCCACGCCAGGATAATGCAAGAAGAGATCTTTGGACCCGTCCTGCCAATCATCACAGTCAGTGATGTCAGTGAGGCTATTGGCTTCATTAATGATAGAGAAAAACCTTTGGCTCTTTACGTCTTTTCTTCTGATAAGAAGGTATTGTTCCAAGTTGCTGATCACATTGTAGAATACACAATATGTGAGTTGGGAGGTAACTTGTTTTTCTTTTTGTGGAGGTGATCAAGCGAATGCTGAGTGAGACAACTAGTGGAGGAGTCGTGGTTAATGATGTAATGATCCACTACACAGTCAGCTCATTACCCTTCGGCGGAGTAGGTATGTCAACCTGATAGAAATCTAATCTTCTTCTTTGTACATGCACATCTCTGCTTGCTCAGGACCGAGGGATCTCTATTAAAACAATACAAACAAAATATCATGTTCATCATCCTTTAGTCTCCTTCTTTATTAGGCGTCATGAAAAAGAATAAGCAACTTTTCTGTTCTTGTGTTTCAACCTGTAATGTAACTTTATTAAACCAGTGATGAAATGGTTGATTCTTTTCCTAGGCTGTATGCAGGCCTAGTGTAATTAAAGTGAGGAAGATAATCATTTCATCCCAAGCTGGATTTGTAAGTTTTCCCACTTAGAAAGAAATGAAGGGTGTATAATTTTTACTATAGGTTTATTGCAAAGAAAAGAGTCAGAATATCAACCAGAAAAAGAAAACCATGCAAAGTTTATAAACTGATTTGCATTTCAGTTTAGAAAAGAAGTATTTCCCAAGAAAAACATGACTTACAGTAGTACTTTGTAGAGAAACCCTTGTTGGCAAGCACAGAGGAAAGATGTTTCTTGTAGTTGGTTACCAGGTTTGCACACATCTCAGGAGGTATTTTGGTCCACTCTTCTTTACAGATCATCTTTAAATCCTTAAGGTTTCTTGCCTGTCGCTTGGCAACTCGAAGTTTCCACTTCCTCCAAAATCTTCTACAGGATTATGGTCTGGAGACTGGCCATGCCCTTAATGTGCTTCTTCTTGAACCACTTTAGGTCAATGTTATGCTGAAAGATCCATCTACGACCCATCTTCAGGAAGGTTCCCATCCAAGATTTTACAGTACATGGCCCCGTCCATTGGCCCCTTAATGGGGCACAGTCAGCCTGTACCTTTAGCAGAGAAACAGCCCCAAAGCATGATGTTTCCACCTCCGTGCTTGACTGTAGGGAAGATGTTCTTAGTGTCATAGTTATCATTTTTCTTCCTCCAAAAGCGTTGAGTCGAGTTGATGCCAGAGAACTCAATTTTGGTCTCATCTGACCACAGCACTTTCCCCCAATCCTTCTCTGTTCATTGGGAGTCCATTGAGGTACATACTGTATAGCTTCTAGAGGAGGTGGACGTTGCAGCGCTGAAGGATTTCAATCCATGGCGGCATCTTGTGTTACCAATGGTGTGTTTGGTGACTGTAGTCCCAACTGCCTTGAGATCACTCAAAAGCTCCTACCATGTAGTTCTGGATTGATCCCTCACTTTTCTCACGATTTTTCTTACCCCATGAGGTGAAATCTTGCACGGAGCTCCAGACCGATGGCGAATGATGGTTATTGTATATTTTGTCCATTTGTGAATAATCGCTGCAACAGTTGTCTCTCTCACCAAGCTTCTTGCTAATGGTCTTGTAGCCCATTCCAGTCTTGTCTACAATCTTGTCCGTGATATCGTTTGACTGCTCTTCGGTCCTGCCCGTGGTGGTGAGGTTTGAATGGAAAATAGAGAAACTGTGGACAGCTGGCTTTTATACACATAACATGTTACATGTTGAAAAATGTTTGTAGGACTATGTAAAGGTCTTACAATCTACTTTGTCTGCATGCTTTACACATTTATAGCCAATTCCTTAAAAAAATAGGAAAATGATAAAGCTAAATAGTTTTTCCATTACCAGCTGAGGATCTAAGAGGGGAAAAAAGCACACAGTCATGCGGAAAACATTTATCTCATTAAAACATTTATACGCAAGGATGTAGTAAATAAATGTAGTTTTTGAATGAAATCTGTTTCATATGAATTTTTCATTTTTATAGTCTTTATTCAGTTTCACAAATTCAAATTGTGCATAAAACAAGTCTCTCTCTCTCTCTCACAGGAAACAGTGGCATGGGCAGATATCATGGCAAGCACACATTTGACCAGCTCAGTCACAAACGTGCCTGCCTCATCAAGTCTTTGGGGATGGAGAGTCTTAACAAAGCGCGCTACCCTCCACAAACACCATCTCGTCTACAAAAAGCCCGCTTCTTCATGATGAGCCGCCTAAGTAGCTGTACTCATCTCACCAGCGCCTGGGCCATCATCTCCACCATGCTGGCCTTGGGTTTGTTCATCGCTTTACTGGTCGTCCTGCTCAAGGTTAGCAAGTCCTTTCTATCACTTTTTAACACTCATTTAAATCATAAAGGTTAAAAAAATGGGAAGCCAGCATTTCAGCGGTGACAATGACATGAAACAGGCGGTCAGATCATGACTATTCAAGCACTAGTGAAACACTGGGATAAGTGCATTAGTGTAGCAGGGGATTATTTAGAGAAATAAAGGGAGTTTGACTTGAACAACCCTCATACTTTCAAATGATTTTTAAATAAAATACATTTTTCACGTTAAACATTTAAAAAAGTTATACTAATCGTTAAAATAAGGATTTTCACCTTACTTTTCTATATGAATAAAAAGATTGGTAGACCAGAAACCAGTGGCAGAAAGATTTTCTGTCTGTATTGTACCTTAAGGTCTGCAAAGGTCTGAACCTTTGCAGTACTTAGATATTTGAAAGTTTAACCTGCCCCATAAGTGAAATCAAAATGTTGAGTAAAAGATTTATGAACAGTTATGCGGCGGATTTAATAATCTACTTTAAAAAAAACTACTAATAATCTACTTGCTCAATTTAAACAAACACCTGCACCAATAGATATTGACTAGAACAGTTAAACTGAATATTTTTACTGGGATTAGTTCATATTTTCACTGCTGAAATAACAGCGCTGAAGTGGTGTAAGTGAATTTTAACATGTGAATTTTAACATTGATTAAAGGCAAAACTTATACTTTATTCAATCTACTTTTTCAATTTCTCATCTGTAATTCACTCTCCGATTACCGAACAAATCATAAAATACTCTTTTTTTTTTCATAAAATATTTCTTTGTGTTGTACAGAAAGGCAGACAGACATGAAAGAATAATAACCTGAAATAATAATAATATCGCTGATTACATTAATGTAGAAACAGTTAAAAGGTTAAAGCAAAAAATTATCTGATCAGCTTTAATAATCAAGAACAGGTACTTACACTAGTCAATCCTAAATAACCTCCATTATTAGTTCTTATTCAGCTGCTTAAAAAAGTCAGAATCTAAAAACAGAAAAAAAAAACTTCATTGATATTCACCTGTTTAATTTAAAAGCGTGTACTGGGTTGAGGAATTGAGTTAATTCATTAATAAAATAGAACTGAGTTCATTTGTTCGATTTTACAATAAAAATGTCTCTTTCTTGAGAATACGAATACAACTGCTCATTCAGTAATGTAGCTAGGTTTGAGAATTGAATTTTATACAGCCGATTAGTAGGGAAGTGAACAAGGACCCAGGTCAAACAAGTTCAGAAACAGTTTTTTAAAGAGCTTTCTAGACCTCGACAACCTCTCCAGCGCTTCCGAGAAGCAAAAAGATTAAGTCACACCTGGAGTTGGCAGACATTTGACAAAACCTGGGAGAAAAAAAAAATCTAACACAAACTGCTATTTTTAGCCAGAAGCAAAGCAGTGTTTCACACAACCAAAATAAATATAACACCATTGTGTAAGCAGCATGATGTCCTGTGGGGGGACGAAATGCTTTTTGAATATAGTAATTGTGTGTGTGTGTGTATGTGTTTGTGTATAAATGCCTGTTTCATTTTGTTTCCACACACAGGGTATTGTGATTTGAAGGCTCTCGGAAAAGTCATCAGGACCAAAGATCTACACCTGAAGACAGATGCTGTGTTGAACTAAAACAAAGCCCACCTTATAGTATTTGATCTACAGTCTACCGCGTCTTCATACTGTAATGTCCACTTCTGCACAGTATTTTCATTTTTGCTTTGTGGTTCGAACAGAACGCTTTAACTCAGACTCTTTGTCCTACTGGCATTTCAGCTGCACAAACACAGACTTGTCAGCATTAACCAGATTTTCCTGAGCTTTGTACAGTGAATTAGATTTTTCCAAACGTTTTAGGATAAGCCGATTTCAAGCAACAAAACGCTTGTTTTTTCCGCTTTGTGCTTTGATGCTCAAGCCAACCAGTGAGAATTTTTAAGAAGGATTTAATGTTTTTGAATGATGACAGAAACCAGCCACCAGGTGGCATCATTTTCCCACAGTTTAATATGAGATCATTATTTAGCAGTAAAAAATCTCAGTTCTACTTGGAAGTAACACTATTGTTATTTTTTTTTATAATTATGGTATTAATAAAATATACTACGCTAAATAATATTCACAGTGAAATCAAACAGCACTCAAACTGATGCTCCTTCGGGGAATGTTTTGAATTTCTGAGAGGAATTTCTAATAAGGAAAATTTCCACAACATTTCTGGTTTAGATTTATTTCCAGAAAGGCTTTTGACTCACACACTCACTCACACACACACACACACACACACCCCTTCCTCCCCACGAGTCTAAATATTACTAATCCACTACACATTGCCTTTTTTTCTTCTCAAATATCATCATGGATCATTTTTCCATTCCACGTTCTCTAACACCACATGTTGAAAAAAGAAATATTTTATAGGCATATGATTCTGCTCATGGATTCGTCCGCCTTCTTCATATGTGATTCATGAAGAAATTTCACATTCAGTATTTCATCGGATTGCGGGATTCTGCTATGACACACAGCGTCTAGTGCACCCCTGGGGCAACGACCCCACCGTGGTACAACTTCACTCCCATGTACGTCTATGAGTTCCTGCATTCCAGCACAAGCTGAGAGCTGTACTGTCTGTTTACTTTGGATTATAGCCCTAAGTGTGTCTTACAATGCTAAGGATCTAAAATGCTCCTGAATGCATGCATGGTGCTCAGGTTGATCTAATGATACTGAACATAGCAGAACTACTGTTGTGTCATTATTTCTAGCCAACGAAGACACTATCTATTTTGAGTGCAACTTTTTGTTTTAAAAGCAGAACGTATATACTGTAGGTAGACACAGAGTTAATCTTTTCATTCTGAGCACTTCTGAAACATCCGTCTGTATCTGTGTCAGAGATATCCTGTATCCATCAGATACAGAGGTTTCTGTACAGTCATAGGACAGTTGTAGACAGTCATAACTGACAGATGTGACAAAAAGGAGAGAAAATTGAACTGGTAACTTCCCTGAATAACCTTTATTATTAGCAAAAATATGCAGAGAGAAGAAGAGGCCAGACAAAGTTTGGCAGCACACACATACTGTATAACCGACGCAAGGGCATGAAATCAACCAAGACAGTAATATACCATATATAGGAAGCGTGATTTCTGTAATAGCCAATAAAGGCTTTTCTACTGATTATTGAGAAGAGTATGAATAATTTTGGACATGCCACTTTTCTTTGTTTTGTTGTAAATATAAGCTGAGAAATAATGATGCCTCTTGTACATCGTCTTATTATCTTTTGGGAGAAGCCTGTGTCATTTCCGGTCACTTGCTGGATGAATAAAAGTAACATTAAGTCAGAATTTGCCAGGTGTATGAATAATTTCGGGCTTGACTATATACAGTATGTGTAGTGTATTAGATGAAAGATTCTCATTATTGGAATATGTACAGTAATATAACTGATTTTAATTCTCAACTAAATTGTATATATACTCTGTGTGTGTGGATATACACACACACACACACACACACTGATCAGCCAATCAGCCATAAGATTCAAGATTCAAAGAACTTTATTAATCCCAGAGGGAAATTGCTTATGCTTGGTTACAGGTGCACACAGTAATAAACTGTGTGTTCTGACACCTTTCTATCAGAACCAGCATTAACTTTTTCTTCAATTTGAGCTACAGTAGTTCTTCTATTGAATCAGACTACACGGATCAGCCTTCACTCCCCATGTGCATCAGTGAGCCTTGGTCACCCCTGACCCTGTTGCAAGTTCCTTCCTTCCTCCCTCCTTCCTTGGATCACTTGTAGTATGTCCTGACCACTGCAGACTGGGAACGTCCCACAGGAACTGCAGTATTGGAATTTCTCTGTCCCAGTTCTATACCAATCACAATTTGCCTCTTGTCACAGTAGCTACGTTTTCAATATCTCATTACAATGGTGGCTGGAAGTGGGTGGCATATATTAGGCATATACTGTACTATAGCAAGTGAACCTTTTTTCCTGAAGTTGATGTGTTGGAAACCGAAAAATATGGTCAAGCCATAAGGATTTGAATGACTTTGACATGGGCCAAATTGTGATGTCTAGAGGACTGGGTCAGAGCAACTCCAAAACTGCAGCTCTTGTGGGATGTTTCTAGTCTGCAGTGGTCAGGACATACCAAAAGTGATGGAAGGAAGGAAACCCAGTGAACCGGCGACAGGGTCATGGGTGGCCAAGGCTCACTAATGCAGATGGAGAGCGAAGGCTGGCGCTGTAATCCGATCCAATAGAAGCGCTAGTGTAGATCAAATTGATGAAAAGGTTCATTCTGGCTGTGATAGAAAGGGTGTCAGAGGACACAGTGCATCACTGTTATGGTGGCAAAAGGGGGGACGTACTCAATATTAGGCAGGTGGTCATAATGTTATGGCTGATCGGAGGTTAATAGCAATATTCACAATAAGTAATGAAACATTTGAATCAGAAGATTGTGTCTAAGATCCCGATTTGAGAACAATAGCACCGGGCTATCTAAAGCTAAAACCAAAACACTGCAATCTCTCTATCTTTGTTTTCCCCTGTTATAAATAAAGCACATAATCTCATATCCAGTTAAAGTGATGAAGCACAGAAGGAGCTTCTCTGTAGCATTCAAATGTATTATTTTTTTTCGCATAGTTATTATCTCTCCTCTCATCTTATGTTTTTTTTTTTTTTAAAGGCACATCCCTGTCTTACAGCTCCAGTGTTGCAGTTTCCATGACTACATATTAACCCTGCTCACCTTGGCAAGCACAGCATTTATGAATGTGTGTGCTTGCTAAGTGACTGTACCTCCCACGCTAGACCCACACGTCTCTCTCCCTGCACTACACACACCTTCCTTTCAGCTTCAGGTGTGGTTCTGGTCTGTCTTCCAAATTCTCTCGTCCCAAACTACCTATAAACAGAGCCCCGGTTAAATGACTGAGGAAGTGTAATCCTGTACTGATTACAAACTACACGACTAA
This sequence comes from Clarias buthupogon, assembly GCA_030014345.1. Lineage (NCBI taxonomy): Eukaryota > Metazoa > Chordata > Actinopteri > Siluriformes > Clariidae > Clarias > Clarias buthupogon. The sequence goes on from JAQMYK010000003.1 coordinate 21,596,624, forward strand.
CGATGTAATCAGTAACGTGATCTTTCAGTGACTTGAATGCAACCTAATCCGATTACGCCGGGATTGCTTTTGGAACGGTTTTATTCGATTAAATTACACTTCTGTGTAAAATAATCTTTTCCTGCTTTATATCACAGCACTGTTGCATGTTTAATTCTGACTGCTCATTAGCGATTGATTAATTAGCTAATGACGGCTCTGATAGTTTACATGAACACACTTATTTGCTACTAGTTTTTTTTTTCCTTTTTACAGTGGATGCTTCATGCAAAAGGATTTTAAAATGTGTATAATCCTTGATGTGATGTTTTCTATGTTTTCTTTTTTTTTATTATTATCATTTATGGAAGTGGAAGGAGTCTCCAGTGTCAGAGCTTTGTAACAGTCTGAGTAGGTTTTTCAGAACAAAGAGCTTTTGTTTCCCTGTATTTCTTTCTTTTTCTTTTGGAATGG
>JAQMYK010000003.1:21604132-21629434 GCA_030014345.1 Clarias buthupogon
TATATATACTACTCTTTATTTATTTAGTTATTATTTTAATATATATATATATATATATATATATATATATATATATAGAGAGAGAGAGAGAGAGAGAGACAAAAAATGTACACACACTTTTTATATATAGACCAATAGTATGATTGTAATAGTATGCAATATTAACAGCATTATTATATTTTTATCATATATATTAATATATAACTTATAGAAATACATTTAGTATTAAAATGTTTATATCAAGTTTTTATTTTCCTGAAGTGTGTATATATATATATATATATATATATATATATAAATCAAAACTGGGGATTTTACTGTAATTAGTGCAAATTAGTGGGGTTGTGTAAAACCACAAAATGTTTATGCAAAGCAGCAGGTCGGATAAAAAACTAACACTAAAATCAATTTAAATAAGTTAAATAAATATTGTACAGTAGACTAGAGAACACTTGCCAGACTAATTAACACCAACATCTTTGTAAAACTGTAGTTATACCTGTTCAACGAGCCTGAGGCTGAAAAATGCACAGAATATGCACATAATGCAGCGCGTTCCAGTCTACACCCTATACAAAGGTGTGGAACCATTTAGGTCGCCTCATTGCCCAGAATTTGCTTTGCAATTTACATATTTCTCACTACAAACAAAAGCACGTCTATATGCTCCTGTGTAAGTCTTGCCCTTCTTGGGTTGCAAATGAAACCTGATGTGCTTAACACATGTATGTGCTTAACACGGGTAATTCTTGGCAAAACAAAATCAAGGTGACCTACAGTACTGTAAGATGTTCTTGTTTGTCAACTCATTCCTGATCTTGAGTTCTGAATCCTCACCTGTGGGTCCCTCTGGTCATTCATTTTCTTTCTTTTTTTTCTCTCTCCCAGGAACGTGACAACAGTGCCTTCAGATCTGTGGTTTGCATATGAAGGAGATTTGTTTGTCTTAGGACTCTTTTCATATTATCCATGGGATTCCATTTTTATTAATGCAGCAAAACTGTCCTTGAAATGTGGGTCAAGAATCTTGGCTGCGTTCAGTACCATCTGCAGGTCCCTGTACTTTTATCACTACTGAAGGTATTCTGCAATTATTACTCTCAGCTGTTGTTTAAGGTTGCTGTCATTGTCCTCAACTGTTAAAGCTGAATTTACCTTCCAGGTTAGGGTAGGACAGAGAACAGAGTGGTATCCTTTTCTCCATTAAGAGTATCAGTGAAGTAGCTTATTGGGCACGGTACCTCTATTACAGTCCCAAGAATGGTAATATTGGAACCCTTAGGCAGAAAACGGGGGGTGGGGGGGGGGGAGGGGGGCGATACGGTGGTACAGTACATTGTAGTTTCAGGAAAAAGCTGCCAGAACCCACATTTAAAACCAGTCACAGAATCACTCAGCCACTGATTTCACTTTCACTCTCACTCATTCTCTATACAGCTTATCCAGCACAGGGTCGTGGGAAGCCTGGAGCCTATCCCAGGGCACTCGGGACACTAAATGGGGTACACTCCGGACGGAGTGCCAATCCATGCCAATCAACTATGAACAATTTGAAAATAACGAATTAAGTTAACTTGCTCTGCATGAAACTTCTGTAGAGCACCAAGCACGGGGAGAACATGCACAACAACTCCACACACAGAGACCCAATGGCAGGACTCGAACCCTAAACCCTGGGGGACCAAGACCACAATACTAACCACTATGCCATTGTGCCATCTTACTGATTTCAGTTACATTGCAAATAATTTTAGCAATTTCTAAAGACAAAAAACACTGTATTTAACCATGGGGAGAAAATGACTACACACACACACACACACACACACACACACACACAGAGGGTGATTCACTTAAAAGAGGACTTGAATATTCTGTAATAACTCTCGCTAGGATGAAGCAATGTACTGTACAATGTGCTCCTCAGTGTTCCTTTCTTGGCCGTGCATTGCATTTTGTACAGTAGAACATTAGAACAGTAGAGTAGATAACCTTGCCAGACATCAAGGTGTCTTAACATCAAAATCTTTTTTAAAACAGGATTTTTTAGGTACACATGTTCAAAAAAGCCTGAGGCTGAAAAGCGCCACAGAATATTAAACCACACAAGGGTTGAGAATGCATTGTGCTCGAGTGTAAATCCTACACAAAGGTCAACGACCATTTAGGGGCCTGAATTTGCTTTGCAATTTGCACATTGCAATTTTGCTACGAACACAAGCATGTCGATATGCCCCTGTGTAAGTCATGCCTTTCTTGGGTTGCAAATGAGCCCTGACGTACTAAACACACACTCTGAGCACAGACGAGGTACTGTAATGCGCTGCCATTTTGTTTTCCACCATGTTAGAGGGTCCTGTTCAGGATGCAGCTCAGGCAGGCTTTCATACAATGTCAACTCATTCCTGATCCTCACCTGTGAGTTCCTCTGGTCAATCAGCAACTGATTTCACCAATCCATCCACAATAATGCACTTTGGACTGTGGGTGGAAACCCACTAAAGCACGGGGAGAACATGCAAATTCCACACACCCTGCCCCGAAAGTGGGACTCAAACCCTCGCCCCAGGAGGTGCTAATCACTACACCATTGTTCCACTAGCCTTACTAGTAACCTTACTGATAACTTACAGTAACAGATGACTAATGTGGCTAATTGCTAATAGTTACATGGCTAACATGTGTGTGTGTGATGATCAGGTTAACATTTATGATAACTGTTTAATACTTCAATTGTTATTGAAACAGGTGCTTAACTGTGCTCCCCAAATTCCTTATAAAGACCAGGATATTACCAAGTTTGTTATGCTACTCGACATTGTCAGCGTTGCAGCATTGTTTGCATATAGGCCGAGCTACACCCTTAGCCTTTCCCTGGTCATTCGCCTCTTATGTAAAATATTTTCTAATCTACTGTTTTGTTTTTTCCATTTTTGGCTAAAGCTGGGGGGAGGGGGGGGGGGGGCTGAAGCGTGCTGTGTGTAGGTGTGTGTCAACTGGATGAGGGAAAGATGGCATTGTTGGTACAACATCAAGTATTTTTAAATGCACTCATTCAATAACCATTATAATTTTGTAAATACTTTACGTAATACTTTTTGTATTACGGCCTCAACACTGTTTTGTTGCCATATTCTAATAACACAGTAAATTGGTTGTAAAATGGATTACATAAAGCATCTTTAAATATACACTAAATGGACAAAAGTATTTGGCCAAACCTGTTAATTATTGAATTTGGGTGTTTCAATCAATCAGGCCCCTTATCCCCAGTGAAGGACAATCTTAATGATTCAGCATACCAAGACATCTTGGACATTACTATGGATCCAACTTTGTGGTAACACTTTGGGGAAGGCCCTTTTCTATTCCAACATGACTGTGCACAAAGTAAGGACTATAAAGACATGGTTTGATGAGTTCCGTGTGGAAGAACTTGACTGACCTCAACCCAATAAAACACGTTTGAGATGAACTGGAATGGAGGTTGTGAGCCACGCCTTCTCGTCCAGCATCAGTGCCTGACCTTATAAATGCTCTACAGAATGAATGGGCACGAATCCCCACAGAAACACTTTTAGACAGCCTTCCAAGAAGAGTCGAAGCTGTTATAGCTGCGAAAGAGGGACTGACTCCATATTGAAGTATATGTATTTGGATACAATGTCATTGCAGGTTTGGCCAAATACTTTTGTCCATACAGTATATTGTATGTTTAATAGTGAAAGTAAGAGCTTTTCTACACATGCAATGTGGCAAAAACCTCACAGGATTGGAACTAAACAACTGTGCGGCCAGAAGAAAACTACTTGATACTGAAACTAATCTGAAAAAAAGGGCTTTGATTTGCTGGGGAGCGTACAGATTAGACTTTGGAGCAATAAAAAAATATGATGGTGTAGTCGCCTTGCACCTCCAGGTTCTGGGTTCGATTCCCGGTCAGGCTTGATTCCTGTCTCTGTTTCCTTTCCTTTGCTCCCACAGTCCAAAGATATGCAGGTTAGGCTAATTGGCGTTCCCAAATTGCCCATAGTGTGTGTATGTGTGTGTGCCCTGCGATGGATTGGCACCATGTCCAGGATGTACCCTGCCTCATGCCCTAAGTCTCCTGGAATAGGCTCCAGGTCCCCACAACCCTGAATACAGGATAAAGCGGTATAGAAGATGAGTGAGTGAGTGAGTGAGTCCAGATTAATCCTAAATGCACCCATCATGCCCTGGACATGAAAGATTGAAGGGCCTCAAAAAAGAAACGTGACACCAGCACAATGTCCTTGGTTTACATACATGACATCCTAAGAGCGATATCGATGTTGGACTGTTGACCAGATGTCCTACTATGATCATAAAATGGGAATAAATACAATGGTCACCATTGCCCTCAACAGTCCCTAGTTGGACTATAGTGGTTCCTACTGTAGATGAATGGATGGATGGACGTAGATGGATCACCCAATCTTAACAAGGCTTGCTTTTCTGTGTACGTATTACATTTGGATAGCAATCTTGTCATGGTTTAGATAAGACATGACTTACTATAAAATAAATCCTGTTATAAGAGATTTTTTTTTCCGACTGGCTGATCATTAAGATAAGCGGCATAAGAATAAGCTCAGCGAGCTGCACCGCATGACCGGCGTATTTTTGTATATCAAGCTGTTTGTTGTCTGTTGTTGCAGTACACTCAGAGCATGATTCATGGCTGCACTAATCACGATTCATTTAAAAAAAATAATTTTTACATCCTCATTGAGGGCAACCTGACATGAAATCACTATCTCTGGAAACTGCAGACAGTTCTCATAGGAAAGCCATGACTTAATGGACTGTGTATTTCTGTTTATTATTTTTTTTTAATAAAAAAATTTTTTTTGGGTGAATATTTTAAAGTAAATTTTTGTCTGAAAAAGTTACGGTATTTATGAAAAAAAAACACAGATAAACAAGTGAATATAATTTCTAAGGAATATGACAATATTATACAGTCCGATTTTTATCTTTATAAGAATTATAGAGCATTTTTAGTCCCACAGACTCAACCCTGACTAGTATCATGAGTTGTCCTCCTGCGGGACCACCAGAACCTTTAAAGGCTCAAAACTCTGATGTAAATCTTTCCATAATTAGGAACATAACTCAGGCCTCAGTACTATTAAGTAGAATCTAGTGATCCATGAATTAATGCAATCTGGAGCTTGGTTCGAATTAAAAAGCAGTAAACAAGTCTTACATACTAATTACAATTTCCCCTGCCCATCTCCTTCCATTAGGATCACCTCTTGCCTGTTGGGAAGTGTGTATAGTAGATCAGTAACTGGGTCTTGCCTGTGAGCATGTGGACGAGAAAAGTGTAAACCGAGCTTGATGGAGTAGCTCACTGACAGGCGTCTTCGTACCATGATGAATGCCCCTCACCTTGGCCACTTCTCCCGGAACTAGACTTTGGAGGAAGAGAGTAAGCACTAAAAGACTGCAGTGCTATTGGAGTAGACAGCACTTTTGTCCTCTTCCATCGCGCAGAATCTCTGACCTTGCACATTTATGTGAGTCTCGAGAACTCTTGATTGGGCTCATATTTCGCCACACAGGCAATGGCTGAGGCCATTAATCCTCTGGGCTTTAGAAGAGTGGGGTTAAAAAACAGCAAAGTGTCCAATGCTATTCCAGAGCGAATCTGTTATGTCTGATTAGCCACATAGGGTGGGGTTGTGGAGAAGCGTTCTACTGTGCCATTAGCTCTAACAAGCTGCCTCTCGGGTTCGGTGTATTGCATGCACCGGAAAAGGACTATTTAATATAATTCAATTGAAATTTGGCACTTTTAGCAATAGAAAATGTCACAGAGGAGTTTAACAGCCAGCCGAATGTAGAACTGGCTCCTTAGTGAGCACGTCAGAGATCGCAGGAGCATGAAAAAGAAACCATTCTCAAAAGCAAACCTGTCCTCTTCTAGGTGACGCCACATAGTATGTTTATACATAATTAGATAATGTGTGACCTGTCATGAGCAGTGTCATCTTGCACGTCCAGGTTCCGGGTTCAATTCCCGACCAGGCGAGACGTGTGCATGCAGTTCTCCCTATGCTTGGTGGGTTTCCTCCGGGTACTCCGGTTTCCTCCCACAGTCCAAAGACCCACAGATTAGGGTAATTGGCGTTCCCAAATTGCCCGTAGTGTGTGAATGTGTGTGTGTGCCCTGTGATGGATTGGCACCCTGTCCAGGGTGTATCCCGCCTCGTGCCCTAAGTCTCCTGGGATAGGCTCCAGGCCCCCTGCGACCCTGAGTACAGGATAAAGCGGCATAGAAGATGAGTGAGTGAGTGAGTGAGTGATCTGTCATGTTAAATCGGGTATGAAGTCGCAACTTTCAAAAGCAGTTTTCCTGCAATGTTATGAAAACCATTTATGAGAGGCGTTCAAGTCAAACTGGGACTTGTGACGACATTTACAGTACAGAAGACTCCAAGCACGGTACTGTACGTTGATGAGTCTCTGAGCTGCTGTAAAGAATTTGAATGATGCAAACGTTCCAAAGAAGGCCGTATGTCCGTATATGACGATGCCAGCCGATGTGGCTCGGAGTCGTCTTGTGAATATTCAGCGAGTGGAACATCTGATCCTTGAAAAATCGACAGATAACTTGTCGCCAGCTTGTAGAAGAGATGCATCTGTCTGTGCGAACTGTACAAGGAATCATTCACAAACACCACTTGCACATTACAGGATCTTGACTGGGAGACATCACCATATCCCGCGTACCGTCCTGATCTTGCTCCAAACCTAGAAGGAGTTCCTGGAAGGCCAGGGTTTCAGATATGAGGCAGGAAGTCTGATCATTTCTTAGTCTTCCTGAGACGATTGTCTATCTTGATGGTATACAAGCAGTAATGAAACACTGGGGATAAGTGCAATAGTGTAGCAGGGGATTATGAAGAGAAATAAAGAGAGTGTTTGCTGTTATTCTGTGCAATCATAAGTCCCAGTTTAACTTGAATGCCCCCTCATAATAATGATAATAATGATTTATTTGGCCCCAAGTTATTCATTGAGCGAATGATAGTCTTTTAGTGTCACTTCGACCAACCTTGCCCTCATCATGAACATCAGCGTCCAGAAAGAGGATCCACATCAGCATCGTTGCAAGTGGACACCTTCTGTGGACACCATTTTATCCAAATTGCCTCCATAATTGTCCCTCTCTAGTCAACTCCAGCTCACACCGTTCCTCTTCAATTCCTTCATTATCTGGATTATGAACGTATGACATAAAGAATGGGCAGCATGAAGAACGTCTAGACGGCGTACACATGCAGGACGAGCAGAAAGAAAAGGAAAAAAATAAATAAAAAGGAGAGTGAGAAATCTCTTTAAAAGCCCAGACAGCAGTTTTGCTGCCAGCTGCTGTATTAGCTTGAAATTACTGCCACTCTTCGGTGCTTAAATGAATGAGAGTTGGCGTTTGTTCGCTTTTATGAGCATCCGGAATTTATTACGCCGTGGCTGCTGATCTGACAAGCAAGAAAGCGAAGTTCACATAGACGTTCTAATGTATGATAGAGTTAATGAAATTATAAACTCCACTGATATTTTGTCCATTAGTGGTGTTTCGAGGATGCAAATCTGCTGGGTCAGTTCGTGCAAGGATGCCAAACCTTATTTTAAGCTGTTTAAAAGCAGTGCACGTGAACAATTGTAAACCAATGCAGAGACTAATGCTGTCAGAACAAGACATTTGCTTAGTGGTGGCTAAGAGTGCTGATTATACAATGCAATATAATGCAATGGCTCTGGCTCTGGAGAGCTGTGTGTTTGTGATGTCTCAGCATTGGACGGCTTGCAACTCAGCCTGCGCGTCTGTGTCAGTTGATCCCTGCCTTTTGTAAACCCTCAGCCAGGCCGACTTTCTAAAGAGCCTACACTGCAGCACAGAGTCTGAGGTTCCATGCATGTCATTCTGATGGTAACCAGGAGGCTTGTGTCAAAGCAAAAGGCACCAGGAATGTGGTCGTCACACCCCCCTGTTTTTTACAATGACTCATGATTCATTCCTGTAGCGTTTTCAATACCAGTATGCTTTGAGTTTTCAGTTCTCATTTTACAGGCACGATGTTGCTTTCTTTTTCGCGATCTACTTTCACATCATCAAGTTTTCATCATCAAGAGATCAGCTTCCAGTGCTGAATAATGAGAATCTATACACATATACTGTAGTACTATAAGTATGTGGCATATCTTCACGCCTTAATCCGATCTCCCGCATTTGTTCAGAACGAATTAACAGGGTGTATTAAAATTTCACTGAAGCTGTCGAGGCTTAATCGCATTTTACACCTATGCAGAGGCGGGCGAATGACACAAAGTAAAAGTACTTGAGTAAAAGGTAAACTATTACTCAAGAAAAAGCTGAAATCCTCCATTTTCAATTCTAATTGAGTAAAAAGTATGTTAAATTCATAGTAAAAGAGTCTCTCTCTCTCTTTCTCTCTCTCTCTCTCTTTCTCTGTACTGCGTCCCGATTGTGAACGTGTTGCAGAATCGCTATCTGCAACCGTTTTCGCTACTGATTTCAACCACTTGGTCCATGATTAGAAAAGACCAATCATGCAGTTTTGCATAAAAATCATGCAAAGGGTGATATTTCCGCGTCATCTACGGTAATACGCTCCAGTCTGGTTACCCGCATGGGGTCTGACTGGAACCTACCCCGGGCAACCCAGGTCAAACCATTGCAGGGCTCAAGCACACAAGCCTGATCGTACAGTTCGGGTAATTTGAAAACACCAAGTAGTCTACCGCATGGCTTTGGACTGTAGGAGTAAGTATCTGGAGGAAACACAACACACACTAAGCTCACAGAGAATATGCAAACCTCATCCACAGACCAGATTGGAACAGGGGTGGTGTGAGGAGACGGCGTAGTAGTGGCATAGTCCATGATCAGTTGATTTCCTGTGCATTTCAAGCAATCGTTGCTGAAAATGGCAATGGAATTTATTAAAATTATTAAAATTCAGAGCATCGGAGCAACTCCTGTGTAACGGTATATAATATATAATGCCGATAATTGCAGACTCAGTTTTGGATGGCTAACCCAGAACTAGACATTTCGCCATATCGCTAGCCAGGAAAGAAAAGAGTTACATTTGTACTAAATACAAAAAAGGAAAAAGAAAAAATAAAAGAGCAAGAGAAAGATACCATCTTGATTTAGGTCTGTGGGACTGCAAAAGTTTCAAATGAGTCTCAGCTGAACTTTGGAATTAATTTTTGCGTGGAACGAGGGTTGGAAAATTTGGAATTTGATATTATTATAGCTATATAATTTGATTACTTATATTGTACTTGTGTTCCAGGTGACAAACCTCACAGTCAGTGTGTAGAGCAGGAAATCTTATGATGGCCGAGACATTACCGATGGTAATGTACTTATATGCACATCAATTCTGCTTTATTTTTGATTAAGAGACTTAAAGAAAAAACTAACTATCAAAGAAGAATTGCACTGTTCAATTTTACAGATTATTAATCAATCATCAAATGGTTTACACAAACCAATGATCGTTTATGGAATGCTTACCAACACTAGTGCCACCCATAGTAATAATAGTTATAATAATAATAATAATAATAATAATAATCAACAGTTTATAATAATAATAATAATAATAATAATAATAATCAACAAAGTAAAAAGACAAAAACAATGGACAAACCGCGGCATTTGACAATACAGCATTGATCTCTATAGTTTGGTAACCTGTGTGCTAATAATGCACTATAAGAGAGATTATGATGATTTATTGAGGACTGCTTGTGCAACAGCTTTGCTTTGCGCCTTCCATATTTGTACATCCGGTCCCACTTTACTGAGTAACAGGTTTAAGCTTCATTAATTCTCTCTCTCACACAAACCAAAAAGACAGGTGTATTAGAGTTAACATGGGGGTACACACTCTCCCAAGGGCTATTTGTTCAACCGTGAAGCCTGGCTGAATCATAAACAAATCGCAAGCTCGTTTTTATCCTTCAGATGTGACGAAAACTGGCATTTGCTTTCACAATGACGGTTAGCTTCAGCACATGCAAAGCATCTACTAATTCTGTCCATATTTAAAGATTAGCACTTTGAACAAATCAGAGACTTTGCATTTAATGCTTGCTCTGTCATCAATCACATGGACTGATTGCGAACCGAAATTAAAAATAAGGCAGAAATTCACTCTGATTTTCTTGCGAAAATCGTAAGACGTACAGTATTGTTTTAAACAAAGAACGTATATAATATATATATATATTATATATATTTTATATAGCTACATTTTCAATAAGGAAGCATTTTTTATATTTATGCAAGAAATTCTCGGGTACTTTCCACCACATTTACATACTGAAGGAAGTTGCATTTTACACTACCATGGTGACAAGGTGTGTATGTTTATTGAGTTTATTTTATTTTTATCTATTTTTATTTACAGTATTTGGTCTTTTTACCTTTTAACAGCTCAACCAATGTAAGTAATACGCTACAGTACATACTGTACTGTATAATTATTTGATCACATACAAATTTTGTAACTTTGCCAACCCAAATGTAGGGTATACAATTTTTATTATAGGTTTATTGTAAAGGAAAGCGTCAGAATATTAACCGAAAATCCAGAAAAAGCACATAACACAAAGGTTATAAATTGATTTGCATTTCAAAAAGGAATTTGAAACATGACTTAATAATTGGTGGAGAAACACTTCTCGCTTGGCAACTCAAAGTTTAAGTTCCCTCCATAAATTGTCTATAGGATTATGGTCTGGAGACTTGCTTGGTCACTCCATGGACCCTAATGTGCTTCTTCTTGAGTTACTCCTTTATTGCCTTGGCACAATGTTTTAGGTCATTGTCAAGCTGGAAGACCCATCCACAACCCATCTTGATAAGTTCCTTATCCACGATTTTTACAGTACAGTACATTGACCCGTCCATTAGCCCCTCAATGTCGGCAAAGTTGGCCTGTACCTTTAGCAGAGAAACAACCCCAAAGCATGATGTTTCCACCTCCGCGCTTGACTGTAGGGATGATGTTCTTAGAGCCATAGTCAACATTTTTCTTCCTCCAAAAAGTTTGAGAGTCAAGTTGAGAGAGAGAGAGAGAGAGATAGCAAAGAGCTGACCATAGTACTGTACTTTCTCCCAATCTTCCTCTGTTCATTAGCAAACTTCAGATGGGCCTGTATATGTGCCTTCTTGAGGATTTCAATCCATTGTGGCATATTGTGTTACCAATGGGGTGTTTTGGTGACTGTAGTCCCAACTGCTTTGAGATCATCCTCCTGTGTAGTTCTGGACTGATCCCTCACTTTTCTCATAATTATTCTTACACCATGAAGTGAAATCTTGCATGGAGCTCCAGACTGAGGACGACTGATGTTTTTTTGGGTTTTTTTTGTATTTCTTCCATTTGCGAATAATTGCTCCAACAGTTCTCCTTCTCAACAATCTTCTTGTCTTGTAGCCCATTCCAGTCTTGTGAAGGTCTACAATCTTGTCCCTGACATTCTTTGACAGCTCCGTGGTCCTTCCCATGGTGGTGAGGTTTGAATGGAACAGGTGGCTTTTATACACATAACGAGTTGTTGTTCAGAGGACCTTCTTAAATTAATCTGTGTACCACATAAGCACATAACCAGTCTGTGGGATTTAATAAAACGGATCAGGGTATGCAGATAAACAGGATGGTAGTAAGAAAATGAAAAAAAAATTCTTTCTGGACCAAATCACTGGTTTCCTCTAAACCCTATCACTGTCATTATTTTCCTATAAGTGCACATTGTTTTAAAAAAAAAATTTATTATCTCTTATCCGGAGCTTAATCGTAATCAATTTGATGTTCATTCTTTGTAAAGCACTCCTGCCTTGTCTTTGCTAAATGTAAGTGTTTAAGTTTCTGGTCCATTTAACTTTCAATGAGTGACTGAATTTGTGATTTTACATCAGTTTAAAAAATATACACTAGTGAGCCATAACAATAAAACCATTCACTTTAAAAACACTTAGCATTTAGGCTCCTTTTTTGGGGGCAGCTGGGGCAGCTCTGGCCCCTTGAGGCATGGCTCTGCAGGGCCTCTGGAGGTATGCTGTGGCATTCTGACCCCAGAATGATGATGGCAGCAGATCCCTTGAGTGCTGTGGGCTATGGGGTGGAGTCTCTGTGGATAGGACTTGTTTTTGAGATCAATGATGTTCAGTTCACCAGGCGTTAGTATTAATGTTATGGCTGATCAGTGTCTATATATTTGTTGTTTTATTATTTCCATAGTGCATTTATACATGTATTACTGTATTGCAGCACAAATCATTTACATTTACTTCTTTTACTCAAAATGTTTCATGAGTTTTTGTTTGTTTGTTTGTTTTCCAAAATAACAAAATCAATGGAAATTTTTACCATTGGACATTGTGTCAAATTGTCCAGCCAAGCCCTTTTCTCACATTTATGGCTTTTAAACTGCAATTCGATGAATATCTTCTGTGAATACCTGAGTCATGTGCACTTTATCATTCAGTCCCACTTTTCTTCCTGTCCAATATGCCACTTCTGTTCTATTTCACTAAAGCCCCCCACAGTGCAACTGAACATCAGCCCCGTCACCCTACTGAGCCCAGATCAGCACAATCAAACTGGAGAGACAGTGTGCTATTTCTGTTGAAGTGTGTGTTTACCTGAAAGGAATTCATCAACGGATGTGCAGCACCGAGGCCATCTCATCTTTTTTTTTTACACACAAGAATGGGTGGAATCTAAAGACCTATTGGATCCTGATAGGAAATGTTTGATCTGATGTAGTCTTTTTTTTCTTCTTCATAGCAAATCAGGTTCATTAGAGGAAGAAAAGTGCAGAATCTGCGAGTCTCTGAATGTGCACTCTTCTGAAATGCTATTTGTTCCCTGGGGTTACTATTTCATTGAAAGTCTTAAATCTCCATGATGAGAGTTTACATGTTTTATATCGACCACATTTGTCCCTCTGAAAGTTATCGTCTGGATTTTGTTATATTATTTAATATAATATAACAAATATATATAATATAATATATAAACTGAATCTTTCAAATCTTTTTTCCTTTTCTCCCCAGGCTATGTTATGTACTATACAGTCCCCTGCTTGTCTCCTGTTATCAACCACTGTGAATAAAATGCGGCCAGCAGCTTCCTCGCTATGACCGAGCTGTACTCCGGACATCAGTGATGTCGTCAGTGAAACACTGAGTAGTTTTAATTAGAAAAGAATTTGCATTGTTTCTCGCAGGAGTCGCCACACTGTTGATTTCCAAATTGCTTGTTAAGCAGTGTGACTCAGGATCTGCAGGGACTGTGGTTTCCAACACGCCAACACAACAAGCTGTGACAGAAAACAGAATAATAAAGTGAACAGCATTTTTAAACTTGCCTTTCTCACTTATTATACTATTTCGGGAAGTATTTTCTCACTTATAAAAAGGACAGCTGGAAAGAAATATTTGGCATAAATCTTAAAGATTTTCAATGCGGTAAAGGATTATTTTACATGAAGGGGTCAAAAAGCAGCTGGAGTACTCGTCTTGTGCTCTGTGCTCATTTACTGAAAAGCAGAGCAAGACTCCTGGAACTCTTCCTTTTTGCAAAAAAAAAAAAAAAAGAAGAAAAACCTCGGTTTCAGGGTCTGACAGTTTACAGTATGAAAATTCTGAAAGTTTTCGTTTTTGTCCTCTAGAGACTAAATTTTCAAGTCAGTTTTTTGAAAGTGTAATCAACCATCACGAACAGCAGTATGCTATCTAGACAGCAGGGATATACACTCCCTCCACTTCACATCTTCTTGTAAACACATTTATTTAATCATGAGTCATGGTTTAATACCGGCATGAAAACACATTTAATTAAAGCAAGACTCCACTCATTCACATGTCACAAAAAAACTAATCCAACATGTGTTCATGGCCCTAGTAACCCATGTGTCTCCTTCCTACAGTATATGCAAGGCTACAAAATATTCACATACCTTATGTACAATATTGTACAGTATATTACATGTATTGCTCTGTACAGTACTGTATATTACAGTACATGACACATTTCCACATATATATTGTGTAAATCGTCCCCCACCCCTCAGTTTATGATCAATACACTGCCAATGGCTGGATAATTTTGATGGCTTGACCTATCCGTCCATTAAATTTCCAGTCACTTGTAGATTTCATGCCAAGACATGAAAAGATGTTCTGGTGGTTAGTGTTGGCCCAACAACTTACTACAGTAATATTCAGAATATTCCAATATAAATATTATCTGAGCAGTGGTGTCCCAACCATGTTCCCTTTCCTTTGGTTGAAGGGGTGGGAGGAGAACATACTGTACAATGATCAGTCATAACATTATGACGACTGACAGGTGAAGTGAATAACATTGATTACCAGCTATATAGCAGTAAATTGATGACAGGATCTTGGGGTCCCAAGGTTAACCCATGCGCCAGCTTGTTCGGTCCTATCCCACAGAAACGCCAATACAGCACAAACCACTGGAAAAAAGGCAATGCTGTTGACAATAGAAAGGTATCAGAACACCCACAGGCAAAGAGTTGTTGTCGATCTGGCCCGCAAATTCCCCAGATTTCAATCCATGAGATGCCACGGACAAACAAGTCTGATCCGTAGGCACCACAGGCACAGGGGTGAACCTACACAATATTGGGGTTAGTGTTTTGCAGGAACAAAGTGTGAGAAACTGGTTCAACATGACCCACCAAATCATCTTCAATGTGCTTTGACATTGATTTTAGAGAATTATGGAAACGTACTAGGCAAAAGCACCATTGTTCCAAGAAGATAACAATTTTATAATAAAGGCTTTGTAGAACATATTGCTCCAAAAACTTTCATTTACAATTTGAGTTACAATGTATATTGGTGAAGGTCAAAGCATATGATTTACGTCATGCTCACTGAACAATTCACTGAGACATCATGCCTCATCTTCACTGGATAATTGTTTTAGGCTGGTCAGGTTTGGAGTGGATCCAGAATGCAGTATATCCTGGGATAACTAGTAATTCCCACCCATCCCAATCCACCGTGGAAGAGGTGCCGTTCTATTGCAACACAATGCGCACACGGCTACCATTCAAGTGGAAGGGTCGATTTATAGTGACCAGTCCACCTACCAGGAGCTACAGTAGAACTTGGAGTAAACCCATAAAAGCATGGAGAGAATGTGCAACCCCGAACAGTAAGCTGCGCTCATGTTCAAACCAGGCATCCTGGAGCTGTGGGGTGGCCACTATTCCTCAGTGGTTTCTCATACAACAACAGTTATTATAGCAGCTAATATAATCTCACATTGATTAAAGGGACAAGAGCTACTAAATAAAATCCTAGTCAAGTTCCCTGTCATTCGTCTCTTTTAGCGTAAGCAACTGTGCAAACCAGCAGTTTTTAGAACAGAAAGAGAAACTTCCAGGAGAAGTCCATTGTTTTCTCTCTTCCCCTGATATCACTCCATCTTGTCCATATGGCCACACGATGTGGGACACTGTGACTTCCTCCCATTCTCCCTGGACTCCCATCTGTTCCCACAATGTACACTACAGTCTGGGTATATCCTACTCCAGCCTCCTGAGACATATTGTTAACGATGACATGTTTAATCCAACTGCTTAACGTTTTGTATGGTGAGAATTCAGTATATGAATAGCCCGACATCACAGACAAGGAAATGCATAGGAAACCATACCCAAGGGAGCATGAGGTAAGATGTAAGTGTGAGAGATTTTCTGCCTGAGGAATCCTGAATGGATTCTTGTTGTATAGTAATAATACTCAGCTTAGCATGAGTAAGTAGCGCAGATTCTTTGATTAAAATCAAAATACCAACTTTGCCACTCCAGAACTGTGATGAAAGTGATGAGATCATTTGCCGGTGCGCACTGAAGTGTTGACACCTCCTTCGAAGTGAGGCAGAAACAACAGATGTGGCCATTTTCATGCTTAACAATTCGACCATAATAAGCATGGTTTATCTTTTTATTTGTCTTTTTTAATAGTTCTTGTTTTTGAAAGTATCCCTTCCAGCACCAACATGCTGTGATGCCTCTGTAGTCAGTCTGCACAGGCTGTCGAGTGTGAAAACCACCTGCAGAAGTAATAGTAATCACTTTTATAAAGATTTAAACCCAGATTTGAGGCATTTAGGTGAGGGTGGATAGCAGCACGGTGATGTGGTGGTTAGCACTGTCGCCTTGCACCTCCAGGGTCCGGGTTTGATTCCTGTCTCTGTGTGCTTGGAGTTTGCATGTCCTCCCCATGCTTGGTTGGTTTCTGTCCAAAGACCTGTAGATTAGGCTAACAGGCATTCCCCAAATTGCCCCTACTGTGTGAATGAGTGTGTGAGTGTATGGATGTATCCTCTGTGATGGATTGGCACACCATCCGGGGTGTACCCCGCCTCGTGCCCTAAGCCTCCTGGGATAGGCTCCAGGCCCCCCAGCCACCCTGAACACAGGATAAAGTGGTAGAGATAATGAGATGATGATGAGGTAAGGGTGGGTGGTGCAGGTTTGCTGAGTAAGTTTTCGATTATTTGGATATTTTCATTAAATTTTTTAGTTAAATTATTTTAAATTGGTCCATAAGTGTGTGTCAGGTGGCGCTGAACTGCAGCTCCCAGCAAGCACCGGGGGTCGGTTCACTTGTCACAGGATTAGATTTATGTTTACTTCCTCAATTAATGCACATCATCTATTTTGTGACTCTATTTAAGATTCATGCGTTTCAATTGTCTTTTTGTCTTTTGTCCCATTATCGTAGTTATGTCCATTGAACATAACGGGTATTGGTGACTCAGTGGTAGGTTTCTCGCCTGCCACGCGGAAGGCCCGGGCTCCATTCCCACCCAATTTCTCACCGAATGCAGTTCTGGTCCCAAGCCCGGATAAAACGGAGGTGTTGTGTCTGAAAGGGCATCCGGCGTAAAACCTGTGCTACGTTGTTGTGCGGATCAGATAGTCCGCTGTGGCGACCCCTCAACTGGAGCAGCTGAAAGACTAATAACAACAACATGTCCATAAATATGAGTCTGCACCTGCATCCTCAACTTTCTTTTTTTTTTTTCTTTAGTTGACATTAGAGCTGAACACCATCACTAGACATGCTGACTACATTAACAAATTAAGCAGAGACAATTCTCACAGAATAGTCACTGCAACTCACAATAGAAACATATTCTTCAGTGAGGTTAAATGACTTTTCCAAGTCTTAGAAAGGCCAGTATTCATCTTGCTCTTGCTCTTGGCTTCATATTTAGCACCATTAGTCCTGTCCAATCTGTCATTTTGAAATGTCTTGTTGAGGATTTATTTGCTTACTCTGGCTATTTTGCCAACAAGTTACTTTAGCTTGAAAGTGCCCAGTACTATAAGAAGAAAATCAATATTTTTTTTAGAATCAGAAGGCTATAAAGCCATAGTTAGAAGAAACCTACTGCACATGCTGCTTTGGGCTGAGATTGACTCATCCACGGCGCCACCCTTTTGGTAGGGTGACTTTGCCTTCAAGTTGAATTTAGCACCACAATTTTTTTTTTTGTGTGTGTGTGTGAAAATATGTAGCACTGTGTAGCTTTGGGATGTAAGAACCATTGACATTTACAGGTTTGGGGAGAGCCTGGAGCCTATCCCAGAAGACTTAGGGCAGGTGATGGGGTCCAACCTGGGCAGGGTGCCAATCTATCGCTGGGCACACACAAGCTGAAAACTCCAATTAACCCCAATCTTCAAGTCTTTAGACTGTGGGAGGAAACCAGAGTACAGAGAAGAAACCCACCAAGAACGGGGAGAACATGCAAACTCCACAGACACAAACTCCAAGAAAGGAATCGAACCCTCGACCCTGGAGCTACAAGGCGACAGTGCTAACCACTACGCCACCATGCTGCCTTGTACATTTGACAGGGGTGTGGAAAAAATAACAGGATAGCAGGAATTCCAAATGACAACACAGGTACAGTATGGTAACTCACTGAACAACCCTTTACATCCGTGGTGAGCAGAAAAGCAACTCAGAAAGCTCAAGAATAAGAACAGGAATCCGAGATTCCAGTGACCACAGACGGACTAGAAAAGTTCATCTCGAGATTTGACAAGTTTTTGGTAAAACATTTGATTCAGGTATTTTAGGCTGGCTGTTTCTTTGAAAAGTCTTAAGTGGAAAGTCTCGACACTGAAACAGAAATGTAGTGAAACTGAAAAAAACCCAGGAACGAAAGTGAAAAACAGTAGTAAAACTGAAAATGTTTTTTTCCACCATTAAATGTTTTTTAGTGTACCATTTTTTTTTTTACTCACTTTGAATAATTTTATTTTTGATCACTCCTTTATTTCCATAGCTGTCTCTTTAACAACAACAACAAAAAACCTGTACCGTGAGGCTGCCTTATGAAATTTAACCATAAGTGGGCGGGGCATATCCCTGTCCTCAATGCCTGAACCAATCATCAACTTGGAGATAAATACGATCGCCGATCTGTTGTCCAATCAGACTCCTGTGTCGGTCAGGACTCACCCGGGGTTGCCAGATTATCACTATAATCGCAATTGTTTTATTTTTTTTATTATTATCGTTTAATAACAGACTCTTCATAATTTATAAGTTGTTGACATGTTTGTTTACTCTTTAATCATTTGTATTGGTTTGTCAGGTAAAATTGGCTCAATGTGTATTATATACACGAGTGTATATCTGGCAACCCCGAATGTTATGACGCGCATTCTGTGTGCTTACAGTTATGGTGAGAGCCGAGAGGATTTCAGTGTCGCGGTTTTCCTGCGCCTAGAGGAAGAGTACGCGGATGGAAAGCGGACGGCTGTCGGCGTCTCGTGGCTCAGATCTGCTCCATGAACCCCTGGCTGTGTCTCTGTAAGCGGATCTTCTAAAGCTTTAGGTGGGTTTCCGTTCATTCCTCGTTTTTACCCCCAAAATACTGCGTCGCGAGCGTTCCTGTGTTCCGTGGTTCCTTTCCATTCCTTTCCCTGGCGCTGGTGCAACTCGGGGATACAAACCTCCAGGGTTTCCTCCTGTTGATGTTGCGGAGCTCGCGCGTACATGTGCAGGAGGATTGAATCTCCGGGCGCGTGCAGTAGAAGGCTGTCAGCGTGCACTGGATCTCGAGCTGTAGCGAAGTGCCATGCAAACTGCCATGCACAGGGGGGGAAATAATCAGCTCTCCATCACTCTTGTTGTGGTCTCTGGGCGTTGTGCAAACATTCCCAGGGCTTACACAGACCACCAGGAGGTCATTGCACTTTTGAGGTTTTAAATAGATTGTCTTACATTTTTCTAAGTTTGTGCAATGCCTTAGTTTCTGTCTCCATCAGTGTCTTGAAGCAATCAACAGAGCTGTGTAGCTGTGTGTGTGTCAGAGAGAAAGAGAGGGAGTTGGATCATGCTCTGGAGACTACTAAAAAAAAATCTGGCTCATTAAAGATGTCCTCTCCATGATGTATAGGTGACAAGGTGATTTGCTCTGACATTTATAGCTTTCATATAAAAACCCTGGAGAAACTCATTTCAGCCCTCTCATGCTCATATTCTGGTCGCAGTATGAATGTTGGTAGTTTTTCAGCAACAGCGGACCATCCGATCCGCACAACAACTTGGCACAGGTTTTTACGCCGGATGCCCTTCCTCATGCAACCCTCCTATTTTATCCGGGTTCGGGACCGGCACTGGAATCCGGTGGCTGGGGTTTGGGGCATTGGGCGTAAATCAAACCCGGGCCTTCTGCATGACAGGGGAGAATATGAATATACTACAGCTTTAATTCATTCATAACCTGCTTAACCAGACAGTCGCATTTGTCTGTTCTGGCTTTCACATTCGTGTTCTACTTTTTTTTTCTCTTGAAACTCATCATCTAGTAAGCACTAGATCCCAGTCAGGGTTATCATGGATCACGAGGCTGTCCCAGGAACACCGGGTGCAATGCAGGGAAAAAAACAACAACAACAGTCTGCCAAAGTCAGAGCTAGGTGTGAGTTAGGATAATAGTAAATCCATGTACTGACATGTTTTATGGGAGGGAGAAGGAAACCAGAGAACCTGCAGGAAACCCAGGCAGAGAAACTCCACACAGACAAGTAACTCGAGCTCTGGAGACCCCGGAGCTGTGAAGGGGAAACGATGCCACCCACCGTGCTGCCTTTCGTGTTCGGTCAACATTATGTCTCGAAGTGATGCACAGACCGTGTAATTCGGACAAAACAGAAAATTAAAGATCGTCTTTGTTGAAATAATGAATAGTGTAGTTTTTAGAGGATTGAAGATTTTCTTTGTTGAAATAATACATTATGTAGTTTTTAGAGGATTGAAGATTGTCTTTTGAAATCATATATTGTGTAGTTTTTAGAGGATTGAAGATTGATTTGATTCAAATAAAGCATTATTATTTATTATGTAGTTTTTAGAGAATTGAAGATTCTTTTTTGAAATAATACATTATACATTAGATTTTAGTGGATTTGTCTTTGTTGAAATAATAGATTGTGTAGTTTTTAGAGGATTGAACATTCTTTGTTGAAATAATACAATGTGTAGATTTTATAGGATTGAAGATTGTCTTTGTTGAAATTATACATTGTGTAGTTTTTAGAGCTTTGAAGATTGTCTTTGTTGAAATAATATATTGTGTAGTTTTTAGAGGATTTAAAATTCTTTGTTGATATAATACAATGTGAAGTTTTTAGAGGATTGAAGATTGTTAAAATAATAAATTGCTTCAGAAATGCAACTGTTTCATGCAGTGCTACAGTATAAGACTTGTCAGATTGACATTTTTTTTATGATAGAACAAAAAAAACGTTAGAATAGAATTGAGCCGATGTTGGCTCATTGTTAGAGCTCGTGTTTCTGTTCTGTATTGATAATGAAATAGTAGGATTTGGAGAATCTTTAATTTCTCAACTTTCTTCTTCAGCCAAGCAACACTTCTGCATAAACTACTCATCTTAAGAACCCACGAGATATGACGTTTTCTAGCATAAAAATTCAACTTGGCTGAATCTTAAAGATAATTAGAAGGACTTGAGTGGATGTTTATTATTCCGCTTTACTTCAGTTTTCCGCGTAAATCTTCTGGAATCTGATATTTCTTTTCCATGTCACAGTCGAGCGAGTGCTTGGTCACTTCTCCAAAACTGGTCGCTTCTCCGCTGATGGTCATTTCTCCAAAAAATTTGTGCTTTGTTGTGTTTACTTATCGTCATTTGTTTGTATAGAGCTCAGAAATCTGGACTTTAAACTGTCAATGAGGAAACACATGCTGAAGTGTCAATAACCATACCAGGGTTGTTAAATGTCTGTTTTTTTTTTTTCTAAACTAATTACTTCTGTTTGGGCCGAGCAACATAGCACTAAATGGTCAGCTTCTTTAGCTTGTGTTGTCCCAGTGTTTGGAATCCTGATAATTTCTTTTTCATCTGCAAAATCTCAAATCTGATATGTTTTGGTGACATCAAATATATACAATATATACAGTACTAGTCAAAAGTTTGAACGCAGCTTCTCATCCCATGGTCGTTCCTGGTTTTTATTTCTTTCCACATTGTAAAACATCTAAAATATGCAATAATCTCATTTGAACAGTTGATATTGAGACGCGTTTGCTACTTATGCTCTGCACAGCCTTCATAACACCTCTAATCTGAGGTGCTGTTAATTAGCGATTTCTCTAAATCTAAATGAACTTGTCCTCTCCAGCAGAGTTACATTTTGGTCTTCATGAGAGCCAGTTTCATTATGGTGCTGAACAGTTTTGCAAATGCACTTGACAATACTGTTCATGCATCTATTCCAGAACAGCTGTCTTAAAATAACAACTAGCTATTTTTATTGGTATTTAATTACAAAATTCCATATTCCATATTTATTTCTTCATAAATCTCCAGTATCCTCGTAGAATGTAGAAAATAAATCATTAAGCAAAAAAACATTGAATTAGAAGGGGTGCCGAAACTTTTGATTGGTACTGCGTGCAGTAAAGTCGGATCTGACATTGAATCGAAGAAAGAAAAAGCGTGTGTGATTTTGACATGGTTCCTCTTGTTCACATTGTTAAAGACTACAGCAGCTGTGTTGTTCTCAGCTTTTCATTTTCTTTTTTCCTTTCTGACAGTCGCTAAGATGTTGGCAGCGGTGTGAAGGAAGCGTGGCTCTTCCTGATAGATCACACTAACTTGTAACACTCGTAAATGGCACACAGAAGCAAGTTTGTTCGTTCCAGGATATCAGCATGTTTACCGTACATGTTGTCCTTGATATCCTGAACTCCAGCACGTCCTTGCCAGCCTGCTGTCCCTTTGTTTCTCAGACTACAGCATCAGTCTATAAGTACAAGTACTGTATAAGGTTTATGTCTCAGTGTCTTCTGGTTAAAAACGGTCAGCATTTTCTAATGTTCATTCCTGTTCAGGGAAATTTGTTGATGATTATATCCAAGTGATTAATTCAGGTTAGGTCATTTTGTCCGTTTCTGGGCAGTCAATCAATATTTTCCCATTAAAGATGTCTGTGCTGACCAGGTCACAGGCGTGCTGGAAGGCACTGGTGATTGATATGTTTTGTTTCATGGGTTTCTGGCTGCTGTCTATGTTGTGTTTTGATTGTTGAAACGTTCACGTCTTATAGAAAGCGTTTTTTTGTTGTAGTTGTTGTTCTTGGCGATCTTGCGCTTCAGACTCCAGTCCAGTAGGTGGAAGTATTGCACCAACGCACCATAAACCCAAAGAGAAGAACTTTAAGGAACTAGAGAGTTTAACATTTGCCAATTTACATAAATAATTAAAAACGTTTAATAAATTCGAAACCGAAAGGTGACCCATCGATTCAGTTGAAGCAGCCAACAAATTGAATTGATTGAATTGTCAATTTAATGACGTGGCATGAATAATAACATGAACTGACTTGTTTTCTGGACATTAAACATAACTATAAACAGATCAAAATTATGATGTGTCATTTTTCATTAATAAAAATTTAATTTCTGTCAAATTGATCTGGTATAAGAGGAATAAAACACTGTATAACATTTATCGTAAAATATTTTCGTTTACTTGTAAGTCGTCATCGTCATCAATACTGCTCATCCGGATTATGGAACATGTCAGGAGGCTTGGAGCACGAGGCCGGGTACACCCTAGAGAATTGAAGGTTGTCTTTGTTGAAATAATACATTATACATTAGATTTTAGAGGATTGAAATTTGTCTTTGTTGAAATATATTGTGTAGTTTTAGAGGATTGAACATTCTTTGTTGAAATAATACATTGTGTAGTTTTTAGAGGATTGAAGATTGTCTTTGTTGAAATTATACATTGTGTAGTTTTTAGAGCTTTGAAGATTGTCTTTGTTGAAATAATATATTGTGTAGTTTTTAGAGGATTTAAAATTCTTTGTTGATATAATACAATGTGAAGTTTTTAGAGGATTGAAGATTCTATGTTGAAATAATACAATGTTTAGTTTTTAGAGAATTGAAGATTGTCTTGGTTCAAATAAAACATTGTGCAGTTTTTAGAGAATTGAAGATTGTTAAAATAATACATAGCTTCAGATATGTAACTGTTTCATGCAGTGCTACAGTATAAGACTTGTCAGATTGACATTTTTTTTATGATAGAACAAAAAAACGTTAGGCTAGATAGGCTGCCAATCCATCATTGGGCACACACATATACATTTACACATTACACACGGCAATTAACCTAATCTGCATGTCTCGAGGTGAGAATGCTAACCACTACGCGACTGTGCCGCCTACTCCTAAGTCATTACACACATCTTTAAGGATGTGCTACGTACTGTATAATGAATTTAGTAGGGATTTTATTATATTTATTTGGACATGATATACTACAATAAACTTAAAGTCAGTAAATGTGTCGTGACTGGAGAAATAACATCTCTGACATTATGCATCTGACCAGAGCTTAGTCATATGGCACCATGCTGAGTTGTTTATGGTCCTTGACATTGCAGCACTATGGAATGCCTCGACTGTAATTAAACAAAGCTGCTAGCCTCTCTCTCCCTCTAAGCACCAGCGAACAACATCTGGAATACATTTTAATGAAGCTGATCCTGAACATCCTATGGTATATTCAATTTATTCCAATATTTTCCATCTAATATTTTCCATAACAGCAGATTTTTCACAGAGCATGCTTTGCCTGGGTCGAGGGATCACTCGTTACAGATCACTCGGTATCTCTGAACATCTCATCTGCAGTTTTTTTAAACATGTGGGCCAAAACTATTGGAACATAGTCTTATAGTCTTAAAGTAGCATAAAACGTTTATTTTATGCTACTTTAAGACCCCCCGCCCCCGAAGAAGTTCTCTGTTGTGCTGGCAGTGTGTTTTGGATCATCGTCCTTCTGCATGATGAAGTTCCTCTCAGTTAGATTGGATGCTTTTCTCTGTACCCTGGCAGACGGAATGTTTATGTAGAGATCTGAATTAATTCTGCTGCTACCATCATGAATTACTTCATTACATCATCAATATAGATTAGGGAGTCTGTTTTAGAAGCAGCCATGCAGGCCAAAACCATGACACTCCCTTCATTGTGTTTGAATGATGAGCTTGTATGTTTTGGACCGCTATCACATCCTTTCTTTCTCCACGCTTTGGCGTTTCCATTAATATAGTCTTGGTTCCAAAGCTTTGGTGGCTCATCTCTGTATTTCTTCCCGACTTTCACTCTCGCATCTATATTTCTGCCTTTAAAGTGTTTTTTGAAAGGGGGATTGTGATACAGTACCTGCACTCCTGCCTTATGGTTTCTAATTTGTCTATTGCACAATCCTAGTTTTCTGCTTTTAGAATTTCATTTTCTCCCATTGATAGCTCCATGTTTTTCATGTTGGTTTAATCTTCACAACAACAGATGAAGAATGGACATTCCGAGTTAATTAAATGTTTCAACAAGCAATCTAACAGGCCACGTCTGGCAGCAAGAAATACCAGCCAGGTCTGTGTTCCAATATTTTTGATATATATTTATATTTTTATAAGAAACAAAACAAAAAAACAAACAAACAAACAAACAAAAAAAAAATATATATATATATATATATATTCGATCTAATATATATTCGATATATATATTAGGGGTGGGCGATATACCGGTAAACGTTATACCGGTTAACCGGTAGAAATTTGTCAACCGATAGAGATTTTGGTCTATCGTCTTAATCGCGGTTGAGATCACGTGACGT
>JAQMYK010000003.1:21644593-21654736 GCA_030014345.1 Clarias buthupogon
TACTCGGTATCGGTATCGGCGAGTACTGAAATGCAAGTACTCGTTTTCCAAAAAAGTGGTATCGGTGCATCCCTAGTTTTGGAGTCAAGTGTACTCGGAAACGATCCCATGGCCCTGATGTGAAAATCGGCCTAAACGTCATGGCTGATCACTGAACATCGATGATATCATCGCGAAGAAAAACTTGGTTAGAATAAATCGGTTGTCACCAGAAGTTTTCAGCTGAAAAATGTACACACTTATTTGTGGAGCTTTAATTAAAGCTTAGCTTAGGTCCTCAGCTGGACGGTTTGTAGCCCTGATCTATCTGGAGACATTAGGGGAAAGAAGATGAGTAAAGTCATTCCTGATGTGTCTGTTTTTTTATGAAGCAGCCCCGCTGCTGAACGTCTGGCAAATATCACATGCCGAGGAGTGTTCCTGCGGTCCAAAAACCCGGCGCGCAGTCTGTTCAATAATGAACTTTGGATGATATTTTGGAAATAATAAAATACAAAACAGCATACTCTACGTACACAACTATACTAATCTCTAACGAACTGAACTTGCGGTCCAAGTTGTAATTCGTCTGCACGTACTGTACCTCTGGATCAGATAACATCTGTATCTGTGTTTACTCATCGCCCAGTTTAAAACGAAATCTTAGCAGGTTTAAAGTACATAACCGCTCTTGCCTATTAAACAAATATTTTTTTTCTCCCGTTCCCGTCACTGCTTGTCTTCTCCTAATAGTGTTTGATGTTTGATGGGTCTGATCTAATGAAATAAAAAGGCAGTGATAAGAATAATTGTGGATATCATCATATTATTTCAGATTATGTCTAATCTTTCATCGGGACCCAGAGATGAAACTTTTTAACCATGTGAACGCTCACTCTTCCCTCTTTATCTGTGCCCGGCTCGGTCTACTTTCGTCAGTTGGATGTTTATCGTTGTTTGCCCGGTTACTGTGCTGATTATTCATGTTAATGCAGCGAAATGCTAATGTTGACTGACTACGACTCCAGCTGGGTGCATACGCATATGCTGTCATTACCTCCGTGTCCTCAGGCAGAGTTTCAATGCTCGAATGCGTCAAAAACACTTAAAGTGCTTCAGTTTCTAAGGCTTTCTGCTCCTGAATTCATGCTAAAAATCACTGTAGGCAAACATTGCTGGATTCCCAGACAGTTCCTCAGGTTCCTATACTGTACATGTCCTAATTTAGGAATATCAAGAAAAAGCAATGGTATGTACAGGTAGAGCTGAATGGATGAAGAGGCCTTTCTGAGGCATCTGCATACCAGATGGTGTCCCACCCTTTCACCATATACATGTTATTCTTCAATTCATTGATTCCAATCAAATATTAATAAAAAGGGACCGAATGTGGTGTCCCAAGCCACCTGACACATGACATGACCGAACTGATGTCAGTTGTGCTCCTAAAAAGAGAACATGTATTATTGAATACAATGCTGAGAGGAGCCCATGAGACCAGAATTTCACTATTAGTGTGTGCCGCTTAAGCAATATGACATGACAGAAGGAATGACCGGCATCACAGCCGTGCTGATATCCAGAAAAAAACAGCACGACCTCGAGCGTGATATTGCTTTTACCCCGACATACGAACGAGTTCCATTCCGACAGCTCGTTCATAAGTCCAATTTGTTCACAAGTCCAACAAACATTGTCTAGATGCTAGGATACTAACACGAGTGGTTCTACACGGTATATTACAGTACGGTGTCCTTTAGAATCGTGCCGATGGTGGAACAATTCATGTTAAAAGAAATGAACGATGTCTGCCGTCTTTTCACCTCGCTCCATTCTATCAATTATTTTCACTTTTGTCTTCATCGTTATTGCTTGGGGTTTCTTAGCAGTACCAGCCTCGTCACCGCTGCTTTTGCACTCGCTTCTGGACATCCTGGGCTTGTAGTGCACTTTCAGAGAATGCACGCTGCATTCACGTGACAATGTATGCCAGACCTGTGACCTACCTTCTACTATTGAACATGCGCAAATGCATGTTCGTATCTTCAGAAATTCATAACTCGAATGTTTGTATGTAGGGGACTTACTGTATATAACGGTCGACACCATTTATTACCAACAGATTGTGATATGTTTATTTAATCAGTTACATTGCTCCACCAACACATAACTGCCGACTTCCGTGACTAGCAGAACTAACTACCTGCAACTGAAGGAGCTGGCGCCTGACAGTGCTCCCGGTATATGTAGCCAAAAGGTGAGAAGAATAAACCATGGAGGTGGTGGACAGTCCAGTAAATCTCAGCTTTAACTTCCTGGTTCCGGGATTTAATCCCAAATAGCGTTAAATGGAACGCTAGTGCACTTTGTAAGGTGTCTTGCCAAGTAGAAGAGGTCACTTGGGCGTAAATAAAACAACCAGAGGCAATTGTCTGTCCAGACCTGTGACTGGTCTTGAAAGTAAGTTTTTGGGATGTAGCTGCTCTCTCGTCAGTATGGTGAACCGTACAGACCTCCTTTCAGCCATACTGCGACCGGCAGTTAACGATTGTAGAACACCTGGGACGTGGAGTGGTGCGTACACAGTAGTTTAACGTCTCAGTGCCTTTACTGTCCATTATCAACACTCGTCCTATCAGATTGCTCAGACAGAATTAGCTGTTGTCTAACAAGTGATGAGGGATTCATCACTCACAAATAAACAAGAAGCGGAGTCCCAATTCAAAGAAGAGCCTGGCACAAGAATCTGGTTTGATTGCCCATTGTTACACCCTCTGGAAGTTCTTACTTTCCTTCCAGTCTCACATTAGTCATCTCGCACATGTTTTTTTCCCCCGCATGAAAGTTGCACAAGGACAGTTCCCTTGATTGGAGTTTATAAATATGAACTGAAATATGTACTACCATTTATTTGTTAGGACTGGTCTGAATTTCAATTATAGAAAAAAAAAAGAAGATCCAAAAATTTTCAGGAAGTTAGAAGACGACAGTGAGAACATCAGACCTGTGGAACCAAAGCCCCTTTCACACAGCTGGTGCAGGGCGGAAATATTGCGCCGTCATTGCGCTTCTGCGCTCTGTACGAACGGAATGGAGGAAGAATCGGGGGTTGTTGTTGTTGCTACACCATTAAGCCGGAAGCAGAGGTTATGCACAGGGTCAAGACGAGGTCTGTGTGAAAGGGAAGTTGTGAAGTGGGGGTTTGATGTTTGATGTGTGCGATATGCCAACAGTGAACAACTAACAGACTGATATCTTATATAGAGGAAATTCAGATGTACTACACTTACAGTAAGTGCTAAAGCTGTAGTGCACCAAGTGTGAAAAATGTAGTGAACAATGATGTGAGTCAGCAAGTGCCCGTCTACAGTATATCGTTTAATCCTGTGTCAAGGTTTGCAGGGGGCATAGAGCCTATCCCAGAAGACTTTAGGAACAAGGTGAGATAGACCCTGGATGGGGTGCTAATCCATTGCAGGGAACATCAACATACATACCCTCGCTCATTGGCTATTTGGGAACGCCAATTAGACTAATCCTAATGTCTTTGGACTGTTGGAGGAAACCTGAGTACCCGGAGGAAACCCACTAACGTCACTGGGAGAACATGCAAACTCCATGCACACAGACCCGAGGCAGGAATCGAACCTAGACCCAGGAGGTGTGAGGTGACAGTGCTAACCGCCAAGGCAACGTGCCGCTAGTCGGGTAACATATTAATGTGAAATACCAGTGAATTAGAGCGACAGCGACCTCGAAACTTCAGAAAAAACTCGGTTCAACACTCGGTTCTTCCACTTGTTTTAGAAATGAAGGGGTATGCACGGTATTTCCTACACATGACATTCCGCCGATGCATACGTGTCAAACGTCACACCTCCACTCAGCCGAGAATGGCATGCGCTTCTTGAAAGCATGCATTGAGACGGCGTAATGCTGAATTTGTGAGTTCTCACTGTTAGATCTGCGTGAAAAACTGCCGCACAATGGGAATACACACTATTCCTTTTTGCAGTTAATATCTTGGCATACCAAAGCATGGTTTTGTATTTGCTGGGTTACACACTTCTATAGGTGCTTCCGAGATTATGAAGCAGTCAGTAGAACATGCCTACTCAAGCCTCGATCATGCTACAGCGCTCCAGGGGAACTGGGGCACCATGGCTTGTTTTCAAAGGAGGGATTGATATGATTTTAGGGCCTAGCAAGCTCTAATGGCTTGATGAACACAGAACCCCACCCAGACTCCCAGAGGGCACTTACAGAAAACCATCCATTAAATTTGGCCCACAGCACCTGCCAGAAAAGTGCCCAGGTCTCTATCTATGGTGCACCGCATAACCCCAGCCCAGCGTCACTAAAGCCAGGACATGACCATTAAGATCCATTACATGTTCATGTTTTTAAGGTGACTTGTGGCAGAGCCCTGGCCATTACTTAGAGTTGTGCAGCTGGGGATTTCTCTTATCTGACTTTAGGAAAACACCACCCTGCAGAAAAGCACTAGAGTTCATCATGAATAATTGACAAACAGGCAGAGGCCATTAAGCAGAGCTCAGTGAAGATGAACTTCACGTGTTTTTTTTTACTTGTTAGTAGGGATGAAAATACAGTTTTTTTTTGGTGTTTTTCGTTTATTATTGGTAATCTGGAAAAAAGAATAGATTTCATCCTGTATGAAGATACAGTAATTGGTGCTTTGAAAAGCACTAACCAGTTTAGTCCTGCTCTCTCGCTCTAACACACCTGACAGATTTTAGTGTTTTGTTTGTTCTCCATATCTCCCTATTGATCTCCATATTAAGAGGCTTTATGGCTCTTGCTGGAGAAATGGACATCTTTAGCTGTGTTAAATTATTTCTCTTTCTTTACCAGCACTGTTCTCAGACACTTTGGGGATTTGTGTTTTCTAAAAGCACTTCTGTACTCAGGGGTGGAGAGGATGAGGATTGATCATCGCCTACTTCGGCCAGCCCGTGAGACTCGGAGCTATCCGTCGTGTTCAACCATAAGAACTAGGGATGTGTTCATGCAAATACCGGTATCTGTTATTATGGCATTTAGAAGTCTTCAACTTAAAACTCCATTCACATGGACTCGGATATTTTAGGAATAATCAGAATAATAGAACATTTTAATAAACTTGGTGAGAACAGCTCGTAGTAAAGCTTTAACCAATCAAAGATAATACCGCCTATACCTTTATCCTGTATACACGGTCGTGGGGGGGCCTGGATGCAGCATATTAATAATGTGTTTCGATCGCATCAATCCAGGATCACTCATTCACTTACTCTTCATCTATACCACTTGGAGACTTGGGGCACAAGGCGGGGTACACCCTGGATGTGGTGCCAATCTATCGCAGGGTACACATGATGAGACTGAAATGTTGTACGCAGTCGTAGGCGGGATTTATCATCAAATGAAAAAAGTTGGAGAAAAGTACGTCCTTTGCTTCCAGCAGATTAAATGCAGAACCACTTTGCCACTTATTCTGATTAAATGCTTTGTGCGAGCAAACTCGCATCTTACTGGATCAGCGTCAATGCAAACGTTTAAGAAACACATTATAAAAATAGTTTTTTTTCCCCCAGATTTTCTCTTGTATCCAATTCCTCCCCGTCACTAGGGGCCGCCACATTAAGGCTACTATGACCATTCAGTTGGGAGGGAAGAATATCGAAGACGTTCACGTTTCCTCCAAACCACGTACAGTAACGCCACCGACCGCATCTTTTCGAACTGCTCGCTCACGCACCATAGGGAGGACGGTGCTATCCAATACTCCTTCCACATGGGTGAGCTCACAGACTCCCCTGATTGGCTGTAGAGCCGTGATTAATGTGGAAGCACTAAGTTCCTCCCATCCCACCCCGCTGAGAGAGCTCGGCCAATCAGCTCTCTCTAGACCCCCGGCTGAGAGAGACTACAGCGTCACCCGGGGATCGAACCAGCGATCTCCGGATGATTGGGTGAGCACTTACCACTGCGCCATTCGGCGGCTATAAATGATTTAAAATATGATTTTGAAGTCGATGAGGCACGATACCTGTATCGGCCATACAAAACAATCAGGATTCATAAAAAAAATATTGTACTCATTCTGAAAAAAGTTATCAATGTTCTAATCTGTAATAACGTCCAATCTGCAGATCTGTCAGCAGTCGGGTTTGTTCTCTACCGACCGTGAGCCGTCCTTTATGATGCTGGCGTGACATCTTTTTTGAATTGCAAATTCTTCCAGATGCCAACTCAAAGGGTGTCTTTGTAGCATTGTATCTTCATTCCAATTAGCATCAGCGTATTGAAACGATGCTGGCTCTCCATTAGTTGGCCATGGCAACAGCGAATGACAGAAGATCTTATTTTTCTTGAGAACGGCATGACTCATCAGAGAGAGAGAGAGAGAGAGAGACTGCCTGATTCGGCTTTACCTCTTTGTCCGTCTTGCGCATCTCTATTATTTTTTTTTCTAAGAGCATCGCTTTAGAGTGAAACTTAGTGCCAGCTTCCATTAGTGGAGAATATCTAGAGCTATAGTCTTCGAAAAAAAGAAAAGAAAAAAAAAAGGAAGAAGGGTAAAGCAATTGCCTGTGTCTTCAGACAGAAATAAGCCTATTAATCATGTAGTAAGTGCCGACGTGGAATTCAAACGTAGATGGATTATTGAAGTAAAGCAGTGTATCGGCCAGGGAGTCCGACACGTAAAGCAGCACTTATTTTTAGTGTAAATGGACTGCACGGTGTCAGGGGAGAAGCCCGGGTCTCTAACGCTAAGAGTGCGGAGCGGCTCGGTACAACTAACCGCTAACTCGAGCTAGTGAGCGGGAGAGCCTGAATCCGGCCAAGTAGTGATGAAGTCATGTGATGAAGCAAAGCCAGAGTTGTTGATAGTCTCGGCCATAATCTCCTGTGTGTCTCCTGTGGGGGAGGAACTGACTGTTTCGGAGAAAAGCTGTGCTCTCATACTGATTCTTCAATTTGAACCGGGCAGTTCTGAGAGTGTAAAAAAATATAAAATTAATGCCCAAGGAGACGTGACGAGGTAGGTAGTCATACTTGCTTCTGGGCCATACACTCGTAAACTCGAACGCGCATGGCAGTGTGAGTCACACTGGAGGCCTTACCCTACTTACAGCAGGCTCAGTGGAAATAAAAGAATGGAAAAAAAAATAAATAAAAAAATAATTAAATCTTTCTGGGCATGTCATGTGCTGCTTTTTCCACGCGGCTCTATGTGATGTCGAATGTCAGGATTTTGCTGGAGATTCCCCTCGTTCCCGCTACAGACTGTTGTAATCTGTTTCCCATCTGCTTCTAGTCACCTCTAAAGGGGGAATAACAAAGGTGGCCTCGAATAATCTTCGCTTCAAAAGCAGTGAAAGTGAGCGGGGAGGGAGGCGGCGGTAACGCAGAACATTCTACTTAAGCACTTTTCCCCATTCCCTGTGGTTCAGAGGCAATGGAAAGTTCAGAATCAGAAAAGTTTTGAGAGAAAAGTGTTGCACTGACAGGAGTGTTTAAGTCTAACCTGAAGTCTGAATGAACTCTTAACTGCAGAAAAACAGTTAAATGGTTAAAACTAGGGCTGTAGCTGTCGAATATTTTAGTAATCGAGTATTCTACCAAAAATGTAATCGATTAATCGAGTAATCGGATAAATGTAATTTTGCTTAATTAAACAGCAATGTTAAAAATATAGGACAAAACAAAGATTAATTGGTTTTCTTTTTAGAAAAATGTACTTTTTTTTAATGCATACTGCATTTTATCAAAAACCGAAAAGTTGACCGAGATCAATTAAGTGCATTACAGTGCCATACAGTGCCGCCCCACACATAATCTTTATCAAATATTATATTAGAACATAAATTCATAGGTTTATGTTTTAGAAATTGCACTAATCGAATTTGATTAAGAAATAAGCAATATAAAAAAGACATGTTGTATAGGGAAAAATATATAAATTACAATTTTTTTTCATATACAACATATATGTTTTTATATTGCTTATTTTATAATAAAAATCGTTTCGTGTGATTTTTCATCATGAACAATATTTATTTTGTTTAAGCATTTTTGTATTACATGACAAACCCCTGCAAAATAAATGAGCCGCAAAATAAACATTGTATGAGAATTTGTATTACGTGTCTTAATTTTCATGTATTAATTTGTCACGTGCCTAGGGTTAATTCTGATATTAATAATTCATTCATTCATTCATTCATTCATTTTCTATACCGCTTAATCCTGTGTTCAGGGTCGCGGGGGACCTGGAGCCTATCCCAGGAGACTTCGGGCACAAGGCGGGGTACACCCTGGACAGGGTGCCAATCCATCGCAGGGCACACACACATACACACACTGATATTAATAATATATTTAATAATAATAATATAATATATTTGATAATAATAATATGAATTTTTGATTGTGGTGTCCTAATATGTTTGATAGAGATTATGTAGGGGGGCAATCCGTGGCATCGGGTCATTTTAGCGCATAACACACACAAACACTCACCACTACTATGGGCAATTTTGGGAAAGCCTGTCAGCTTGTTCTGCATGTCTTTGGACTGTGTGAAGGGTACTCCGGAGGAAACCCACCAAGCACGAGAAGAACATGCGAACTCCACGCACATGGACCCCAGGCGGGATGTTGAAGGCGGTGCGAGGCCAAAGTGCTAACCACCCATGCCGCACTGTTATAAAATACTAATCATTATTAATATCTTACTCTATGACTTTGTCTCCTTTACTAGACTACTGAAGACTACTCGTCTTAACGGTGTGCAAAGTGGATTCAGTGCAATCACCAAAATGTGTTTTTTTTTTTTTTTTTTTTTTTTGTGTACGAACACCAAAATAGTTTTACGTGAATGGCAAGAGATGGCACTCATTTAAGAAAAACCCTACGTCGTGTTATGTGACTGTGTAATCATCTCTCTTCTTCAGTCTGGATACGTGTTTAATGTTTTCTTAATAGTAAAAAGTATTGAAATGACCTGAATGGCTGACACTGTGTTTTTGCTTTTCTAATAAACAACAGCTCTTCTCAACTTGCTGAATATTTTATTTCCCAGAGATCAATAATTTAGCACGGGTGTGACATAATGCATGATTCATTTTCAATCTGCTCATGAATTTGTTTCTAAAAGATTCCCAGTTAAAGGGAGTCCCACGGTAACCATAGTAACAATCTTGTTTTTGTTCGAGCTGTGTGAGATCCTTGAGATTTCTCGAGCGATACCGTAGACCTGTTGGTTAACACCGTACAGTATGTCATTATTTGAGCTGCATCACTGCAGGCTCCGTTATTGGGTGATTTGTGGACTATAACCGGTTGGTTAAGGAGAATTATTGGAACTCTGTCTTTAATAGAGCCATTAGTGCCATTGGCATAATCTTAATGAAATTCGAACATCTTGTAGCCAATGAAACATGATGCGTGGCAACGGGAAGATGATCTCAGCGACTGAAATTGTTCATTTAAACCATTTTACATGCTTCTGTAAATGGAGGAAGGCTCCGAGCTTTATCGAATTTTCTCTCATGATGCATTTGGGGCTAATTAGGCAGCTAGCGGTATTACGAGGAATGACGAAGCGTCGGTGCTAATCTCAGAGCTTGTTGTGTTTCGCAGGGTCGAGCGCTCCACAGACCAGGTGATCAAGCCAGTCAACGTGGAGGCATTGTCCAAGTGGGTAGGGAAGATCCCAGTGGACGTGCTGAGGGACATGCCTGTCATCGCGCCGATGCTCGCCAGACTAGGCTACGACCCCCATGCTAACCCGCCGAACTACGGTCGCCCCGACGCACGTGTCCTGGATAATACAAGAAGGGTGAGTACTTACACATTAAACAACACTTACTGTACACCTTCATTTTACACAGATACGTTTAATAACATTCCTAGTTTGCTAATCCTACAAATATGGAAATGGTATTGATACTAGGGCAGCACGATATTAGGAGAATATGCGATATTGTTGTTGAATATTGCGATAACGATATTTCTTGCGATATAACATTTCCCTGGAGAAATGCATTTTTTATTATTATTATTATTGCCTTTTTTTTTTTAAATAATTTTTTTATATGTAATGATCATACTAAAATAAACAGGTAATAGATATTCGTCTGATGTAATTAAATC
>JAQMYK010000003.1:21689081-21699622 GCA_030014345.1 Clarias buthupogon
AAAGAAATAAAAATCAGGAACCATCATGGAGTTAGAAAGTGTTCTAAAACTTTTGAACGGTAGTGTATATATATATATATATACTAAAGTTAATTGCAGTGCAACATTGATGTGCAATTTTACGTGGGGCGGCAAATTGACAACATTAATTGTATTGTATTAATAGTATCAAGTGTGAAAAGAACAATTATGTACCCACAGTGTGTATACTGTATATACTATATGATGTCTGCATTATGATGTCCAA
The DNA here is from genome assembly GCA_030014345.1 of Clarias buthupogon. NCBI lineage: Eukaryota > Metazoa > Chordata > Actinopteri > Siluriformes > Clariidae > Clarias > Clarias buthupogon. The sequence continues at coordinate 21,689,329 of JAQMYK010000003.1, forward strand.
AACCATTCACTATTTTCAAACATAACTTTAAAATTAATAAATAAATAACCTTACGAAGCTCCTTGGTTTTGCATATTAAAAAAAGGAGCAAGCGTGAAAAAAAGTTACCAAAAGAACTCATATCTTCCAGCACACTCAGTAAAACCTAACAGCTGTTTTACTTATAGTACTGTGCAAAAGTCTTGTGCACATACAGAAAAATGCCATAAGTATGAAAGATTCATAGAAAACATCTATAAAGAGCACTAAAGAGTAATAAAATCAACACAGTCAATATTTGGTGTGAAATCTCTCAGCTTGAAAATAATCAGCAGTGATACATACAGATTTGTGCAGTTTTATAAGTAAAACAGTTGTTGGTGTTTACTGAGCGTGCTGAAGAATATGATGTTCTTCTGGTAACTTTTCATACCTTTTCCTTTCTATTCTCATACATAACCCAGGAACCTAAATTATTCGCTATTATTATTATTATTATTATTATTATTCGCTTTCATCTAAGGAATGGTCTGTCATAATATGTTGTTTTCTTTACAGGCATGCATTTGTACAAAATTTTTTGGAAATGTTTATGTACATAATATCGCAGACGTGATAAGCATGCTGTATATAACAAAACACAGTACTATAATAAAATAAATATAGAAAAAAGTCTTACTTATCAGACTTGTACCCCAATTTATAGGATGATCTATTAAATAGCAAATTCATTTATAAGATTATTCTTCAGGAAAAATACATGAAGAGGTTGATATCAATTTTCTGCCCAGTTTTTTTTTCTTTTCAGTTTTTCTGCTCAGTTAAACGTTGAACCAACAGACAGCAAAAAAAAAAAAAAAAAAAAAAGTTTATGCAATAAACTCTGATTCTCACCATCATCCAAAATGACCATCAGAGGGGCCAGGAGGTCACACATGCCCTGCACGTAGCCCACCTCTAGATGCTCCCACACGTAACTGAGTGGAAATAAGGGGAGAATGGAGAGGTGAACAAATGTACACTTCAGACAGGTTGTATGTTAAAAGTACAGTACAGGTTGCCGTACACTGCCATAATGTGGCTGAAAAACGTAATCGCGCCTAATTAGTCTCACAGTGAAATGTTGTTTCTGTGCCTTTAAATCACGAAGGGACTCTTAGATGCCATTTTGTATCCGTTTTGTATCCGGAGATGCCGTTTTGAGCTGTTTTCCACTGTATTGGACTGTGAACTCTGTTTTGTTGAGGATTTCCCGAAATTATGATTATTCACAATCGGGACAATCATCGTGCTCCCGGACTGATTCATCGAACCCGGAGAGGGCGACACATCCCCAACACACACACAATATACCGGACTTTAGAAATTCCCTTACACACTGAAAATATTTTATCTAATTGTAAATATTGGTATCTGCTGCACTGCAGTGTCTGTTTTTGTACAGTACATGTGAACTACTTCCCTGATTGAACCGGAAGTGAAATCACGGTCCATTCGTATCTGCCAAAATTCGTAACTCGAATGTTCGGAAGTCAGAAGACTACAGTACCTGTACTAGGTACTATTACAGTATTAATGGGAAAAAGCCAAGATCCAAGTCTGTCTCACCTGCACATAATATTTCGCAGTTTCTCCAGGTTGCTTGTGGTGAAGTAGTAGTAGTTGCGGTCGCAGCGTGCAACATCTTTGTCTATCCTGTGCAGGTTCAGGGCGACTGTGTCCAATAGCTCAATCTGTAGTAGTAATAATAATAATAATAATAATAATGATGAGGATGATGATGATGATGATGATGATGGTGCAGCCCAAAAGACAACATAAAAAATATAATTAATAAATAATAGTTATAGAACAGCATACAAGAAATGAAATAGTTATAGAATATCATATTAGTATATACAGGAATATGAAGTACAAAGTAAATGAGTTAAAAAAAAAATACAATCTAACATTAAACAATGTAACAGAATAATTGAACAAACAAACTACTAATACAATTAAACGGTGTCATAGTTAAATGACCAACTATATACATCAAAGGCTTCATACAGGAGGAATATTCCATTCATTGGATCCATCCAATTCCATTCATTTCCATTTTTATTTCCATTTCAATTTGTTATTTTGTCTTTTGTACAGATAGGTTTTATATTTCTTATATATATTTTTTTAATTTTATATTTTGTTCTACATTTTTTTAAAAATAGTTTCAGCTATTTATTTCTCTTTCTTATTTCTTATTAATTGCTTTTACATTTTTTAAGGTCACAGGCGGTCGTCTAAGCATTTCACTGCATATCGTACTGTGTATAACTGTGTATGTGACAAATAAAATTTGAATTTTGAGTTTACCGTATACGAGGAGAATGATGGTGGAGTGCCCTCACTGTTAGTGACCAGCTTATCCAGCTGACTGCACAGTCTGTCCTCACTCAGCGAGTCTCGCGCACTCGGTTCTCCTGGTCCACCCCTGGTTGTGGCCTCTTCTCCCGGTTCCTCCTCCATACTCTGTCCATCATCGATACTAGACAGAATCTGGGAGTGCGCTGAAGCTACTGAGTAGTTCCTAGAAGAAGGGAGGCCCGAGTCTGGAGAGTCAAACTCGACTAGCAACCTCTCGTCAGGAGCCAGGGCCACTGGATTAACCACTGTGGTCATAGTGGGGGTGTTATCGTTCTCGCACGGGGTGTCCTGACTGAACCCATCGGGTTCGTCCACTGACATGAACACCTGAGAGAGAGAGAGAGAAAGAGAGAGAGAGAGAGAGAGAGAGTGGTACAGTGCTGTCAGATGTTAATGAACCTAGACTCCCACATACGTCTCTAACCGCCTGATCACTACTTGGTGTGTGGAACAAGTCATTGTGCACCCTAGTCCACTTTTCTTTTAAGGCTATTTGGGATTCAACCCAGGAACCCGGACGTCAGTGGATATTCTATATCGATGGAAACATAAAGTAAATCTCATACATTTCTCTGTCAACCACCTCTATTGTTTATTCTCTTCAATGTTTGTTTACATTGTACCGCTACGAATGTAACTACTTTTATAAACTGTTGTATATAAAATAAAGAAACAAACAAATCAGAATCTATTAACATTAAACAAGGTTTGTGGAACTGTAGTACAAAAACAATATCACATGAGACGGAGTGCTGTTGTGCTGAATATCAGCACGGCTGCGATAGCATAAGGACACGGGCCGCCGCCTCGTCCCTGCAATCACATCACATTTGTGCTGATATCCAGCACAACAGCACTCCCTCTCATGTGATATTGCTTAAATAAACATTTGCTCAGATCTCCAGAATACAGAGTGTTCTTTTATCCCAAAACTTTTCAAAAAGGCAAGTTATTACGAATTCAATACTACTTTCAACCCTATTAATTACACTAACTGTCGGTCGCCAGCACTGCCAGTCGCGGTTAGTTAGTTCCGCCAGCCGCGGAAAGAAAATGTGTTGTTTATAAATAACTGGTTAAAGAAACAAACAAATGAAACTGTTGCATAAAAGCAACATCACGAGACCCCCCACCGTTCTCGCCTCCATATAATCTCACCTTTCTCACGGTTGCAGAGTTTGATAGCTCCTCAGCTGAAGAGAGAAGCTTACCTCGTTGCTGAGAGTCGAGTCTCTGTGGATGAGTTTCATGACGTGGCTGTCGATGCTGCTGCCCGATGAGAGTTTGGCGAAAATGGCCGACTGCATCTCCTTCTCCCGCTGCTTCACGATCACCTCGCATGCCTTCCACTCTCTCATCACCTGTTTATAACGTGCTGCGATCTTCTCGTCAATCTGCAGGGGGGGTAACACAAATCAGACCAGGAAGAACCTCTACTAGAACTAGAGTTCGTACACGAAAACCGAGGGATTCGTCTTTACCTGCGTCATGTCTTTCTTCCCCATGCCAAACTTATAATGGCCCAACAAAAACGGCCAGACCTCTTTCCTGATCTCGTGCTGCACGCCGCCGTAATAGACCAACCGCAGGAGCTCGAGCTCCTTGTAGTTCTGGAATGAATACGGGGAAGAGGAGAAAAGGGTGACAACTCCAGTTAAACACCAAACGGGCCTTATTTACAGTAGCCCACACCGACCTTGCAGTCTTTTTGATATTTGCTCCAGATGTCTTTGCTGAGGCCTCCAGATGCTTCACAGGGTTTGTCCGGCGGCACGATGTTGTGGTTGACCAGTGCAGACAGATGCGTTCTCACGGTGGACAGATGCCGACAGTAGGCTAGCCCTAAAGTAATCGTATTTTTTTAAAGCCTGATGAGAATGACTCAATTGGAGCGTCGTGTTTTTACATACTGCATGTAGATAATAGTGTAAACTCACAGCCGTAGAAGGCTCTAGAGACGATCTGCCTCTTCATGTTATGACACAGCATCTTGAGGGGGATCCTGCATGCGGAAAGAGAAATAAGCACCAGCAGAGATCAGCATCCGGTGGGAAGTTAGCTACGAAAAGGCTGCGTATCGGAAAATAAACCGATGCCTTCTCACCGGTCATGCATGCAGTTACACGCTCCGGGAAGCTCTACGGACAAGCTACCGCCCCCAGCAGAGCACGACAGGCACGACGAAGCATGGCTGGCGTTCTCGGCTTGCTGCCATGACGACGGGCTGCCTCCTAAGCCCGGCATCTCCATCACCTCCCCATGGTCTAGATAGAGAGAGAGAGAGAGAGAGAGAGAGAGAGAGAGAGAGACAGAAAGATGAATGAGCTTTGTGAAACCTGCCCTAGTAACCTTCATTACATGATTACTCCTCCACAATTCCTTTGTGTTTCTTAATGCGTCATCGCTTTAAGTCTCTCTCTATTTTTTTTTCTTCAAAGAACTGCTGATGGCTTTGCTTAAACTGGGCATTTAAAAAAAAATCTCTCAATGGATTAAAAAAAAGAATTATGGTGGTAACAAAAGTTCAATTTTATTGATCAGCACGTTCTGTTACAAATAAGGCTAATTATAACAGACCAACCATTACATCAAATTACATAGGGCAGTGATTCATCTATTCCCTGAGATCCTTAAATACAGACACAGGGAGGTAAAAAGGGATTCCTGAGGTTGCATGCATCTGTGAAGGAATAGAAACCAAAAGATAAAAAAAAGGCATGAACGATGCAAGAGGGGCGGGCCATGCCAGAAGACCTGCCAATCACAGCGTGCCACCGCACGGACAGAGCCAGGCATTCAGATAGCTACGAGAGGAAGAGAGAGGGGACATACAGCCACTGCTCCCACCATGCTGGATGCATCAAACCAAATAACAGAGAGTAGTGGAGAGGAGGACAAGAACAAACCAAAAAAAAGGATAACTAAAGAGAAAGAGGGAAAAAAATATATATAAAAATCATGTTGTTAAAATGTAAATGTACCTGAGCCAACCAAAAGAGTTCAATAGTACACACTGAGCAAATGCTCTTCACCTTAATTCTTCAGGCCCGAACTGGTAACACTATAAGCTTCCTGTTGGGCCGTGACCAAAAAATAAATAAAAAAGACAACAACAACAAAAAAAAGGAGAAATTAAAAAAACAACAGAAGGACAGAATGTCTGAATTTCACTGCTGGTGGGTCTCTCGTGTGGGCTATGAAAGTTTAAAATATGCCAACGTTATGGTCAAATAGGTGATGTGTTCACGGAACGATTCACGTATCTACCACGCCAGAACCCCACAGGACCAGACTGTTGTAATGAAAGGTGACCGCAGTTAGTGAAGAATTATAGTGAACAGCATTGCAGAAAACTGGCTGTAAAACAGGAGGGGGAGGGAAATATTCAAAATTAACTCGATCTCAAACTGAACAAAAAAAACAAAAAAAACAAAAAAAAAAATAACAACAACAAAAACAAACAAACTGAAAAGTCAGAGAAGGGGAAGACACAGATTGGACAAAGCAGCAGAGGTGCACATTCCGGTTAAATAATAATCGAACCAAAAGATACTGGTAGGTGCAGTTTTCCCATGCAGAGTCGTCAAACACGATGGAGTGAAATCAAATGAGAAAAGTGGAAGCGAAAAATCACATCAGGTGATTCATCAAGTCAAGTCGAGTGAATCAAAAAGAATGCCAAAGGAAAAACCAAGCAAATAATTGGAAGCATTGCTGCCCCATCCAACAGTGCAGAGAAAAGGGAATGAGAGTTGCCCTAATTGGGATGAAAATCACTGTGGCCTGGTGAATGCACACCCGCTCCCAAATACATCCTCTACAACCGACCCTGAGATATGCATATGTGTGCATTTCTATAGAAACTCACTGCTACCATGTAAGGAACAAAAAAAGAAATCAGCATCAAGAGTGTCACACTCTGATATGTGTGAAGATCCAATTCAATTTAATTCAGTTTTTTGCATATACAGCTCTTAACAAAGGTTATTGTCACAAAGTAGCTATACAAAATATTTTTAAAAGTGGTGGCACGGTGACGTAATGGTTAGCACTATCGCCTTGCACCTCCAGGGTCCGGGTTCGATTCCTGCCTCGTGGTCTGCGTGCATGGAGTTTGCATGTTCTCCCCATACTTTCCTCCAAGTACTTCAGAATCCTCCAACAGTCCAAAGAGATACAGATTAATTGGTGTTCCCAAATTGTCCACAGTGTGTGAATCTGTGTGAGTGTGCCCTGTGATGGATTCGCACCCCCTCCTGGGATAGGGTCCAGGCCACCTCGAGTTTGAAAAGTGCAAGGAAATGTATATAAATCATAGTTATCAGATTGGTCCTAAACAATTCGAGTCCTGGAATATGCCGGTGTCATCAGGACTGTGTAAAAAAAGATGCTAATTCAGTACATTCAGGTCATCAGCTGACTTCATTTTATTGCCACATATCATTGCTGAGTCTAGATCTGACCAACTGCAGCAATCCCAGATCATAACCCTGCCTCCAGAGATTTGTACAGTGGCCACTATGCATGATGGGTGCTTCGCTTTATGGGCTTCCCATCTTACCCCGATGGAATAGGGTCTGGACTCACCAGGTTGTTACCAACGTTTACTTAAACATTTACCAATCCAATATGCATATTGTCTTCCAGACGGTATGTACTTTACATTGCTTTGATTGTTGGATATTTACATTCAGATCAGATGAGCGGTCTTCAGTCTTCAGTCTTGTTCTTGGAGTGTTTTGCCATCGGTTTTGCCTTCAGCAGCAAAATTCATGCTCAGTTGGATTCAGGTCAGGGGACAGACTCTTGCCAGTGCAGAAAATTCCCCTTCTTTGGGTCATTGTCCACTTGCACAGTCCAATTAGTTTTGAAGCACTTAGCTGAAGATAAGGACCTCTGGAATTCATTGTAGAGCATTTCTCAGCAATCATATCATATATCATATCATATGATTAGTAAATTCAGTGAGCATTCACCTCTGGTGAAGTCTTATTGTGCTTGTTGACTTTGACCCAGACACGCCTATCTCCTGGAGGGTGTTCTTGATGTTTTCCATGGTCTTTAGTTGTTCCCAAGCTCACCCTCAAATTAAGGCAGAAAATCTGCACTTTCATTATTTTATTTCGACTCCAGTGTGCTCTGATAGACCGGTCAAATAACAAGGACTTTGTTAATGTCCAAATATGAATGGATATGACTGCATATGGCACCAGCAATCATGATCACCACGAAGCGTTCCGACGAATTAATGATAGAATTCGAGAATCCTTTGTTCTTTTTTGATGTTCCCTTTGTTGTTTTGATGTTTGTCACCTTACACCACCAGGGTTGGGGTTCAGGTTTGCGAGTTCTCCCTGTGAGTGATGGGTTTCCTCTGAGTACTTCGGTGTTCTCACACAGTCCAAAGACATGGCGCTAATCTGTGTTCCCAAATTGTGTGAATGACAGAACTGGCAACCCGACCCCTTAAGAAACTGCCTCCTCCAAGGTGGATTGGGGGGGGATCAGTCGGCCGATGTGCCGGATGGACCGAAACCAAAACACCTTCTGCACTGCTCAGTGACATTAAACCAAACATGAAGTAGACTTGAAGTTCCTTCAACTTTGCGGTTTGTCAGAAACGAGCTGCTATATTGTTAATTTCTCTCTTGTTGTATTGAAATGCTTTTCTCTCCATCATGATACACTGATGGATTTTTCTTGCAAGGCAGCACAGCCCTTTAATATACTTGTGTGTGGGTGTGATGCAAAAAAAAAAAAAAAGGCAGAGATGGAGTTTACTGTATGTAGGGCTGCACGATGTACCAGTTGTTAATTAGTATCACAATATACAGTACTGTAGGCCTGGAAGCCTCCATGAGCAGCAATGGTTTTTTAAATTTTACATATTTACACACCATTATAAATGTCACCGGTTTAGTTTAAATATAGCATATAATGATATCATACCATGTAGCAATTTAATGAACGATATGCTCATTTTGTCTATATTGTGCAATAATAAGTGTGTCCCTGTGGCCATGGACTAATGCCAGCGAGACAGTTTACTGAAGGTAACCCCCAGCAACAGAGGAGTGCAAGGGAAAAAGTGACGACAGACAGGGGGCGGGGGTGTGAGAGAGGAGGGGAAACGGCACTCGTCTCTCTCTCTCCCTCCCATACACTCATATACACCAAGGCTTGCATGTCATCATTCATTCTGTTGAGCTTGCCACGTGTCTAATATAAATCAGGGCTAATATACTGCATAAATGGTTAAAAAGAAAAAAGGATAGTGACTATATTAAGCTGTGTAAAAAAAAAAAAGGAACTGCATTTACATCATCATCATCTCTTTGTGTGTGTTGTGAACAGCTTTGGAGCGACCCAGGTCTGGTTCTTTGACCTCGCGTTTTGTTTTTCATGTTGATGTTACCATGGTTACAGGCTTGGCTAATCACACACATGTCCGCACTATGGACTTGAACGTACTAGTGCAAAAGCCAAGTGGTCTGATACACATGTTAACCCGCACCTGCACTGTTGGACTAGGACTTCAGGGGAATGGGGTTGGGGATGAGGATGGGGTTCGGGGGGCGGAGCAATCAGGCAAGCAAGTTAAAAAAAGTCATGCCATAAGCGAGCGATGGAGAAAGAGTAGGATAGAGTGAGTCGGGTGAGGTGGGGTGGGGTGGGGTGGGGGGGATTGGGTGGCGCTCGTGATAAAAACCTTTCATGACATTAGGGTCTGTGAGGTTCCGCGAGCAGATCATTGAGATCATTGCGTGAAGTCTATCTTCCTCCTCCTCATCGTCGTCCAGAGAGGGCGCGCGACTGCCCGTGGTGTGGTGGTAGTTTATAGTGACTGCTCGGGCAATAAGAAAACACAGTTTAGCACCCTCCACACCGAAAGCACGCCACACACACACACACACACACACATACGCAAACACACACCAGTTTTACTCATCACTTACCCTCAAGTCCAAGTTGAGCGTCATCAGGTCTACTAATCGGATCTAACAATGTGTCAGAACGTTGAAATGCATTATGGGGGTTCAGTACCTGCTTTGGATAACATATTGCATTTCGCTCCAGGATTTCCTGAGCACACGTGTCAAATCTGCAGCAGATGGTGGTGTTGACACTGTTGATGATTGAGTATAGCTAACCAGTGAACCGGCCAAATCGATTCAGACGCATCACACCGCCTATTAGCCATAAACTATTTCATATATCTTACATTTACTGCATTTGGCAGACACCCTTATATCCAGAATGACTTACATGTTTGATCTCATTACACAGTTGAGGGTTAAAGGCCTTGCCAACAGTGGCGGTGTTTTGGATTTGACCTCGGTTTGACCTTGAGATCCTCTGATCAGTAGGTCCAACACCTTAACCACTGATCTACCCCTGTATGTAAATGTGATTTATATATGAAGGCAAACCTTTATTTACGTGACCACAAAATACAGAATACAGTATTAATCCTATTAATAAATAGTTCATTTATTTATACTGTACTCCAGTTTGTGCCTAAACGCACTCTGTGTGAGGTGAAGCACATATTAATGTAAAAATGTTAATGTAAAAGCGTCAGTGTGAAATAGCAGAATTGGGCAATCACAGAAAGCTTTGATAGAACATGGAAATAAATATTCAGTGACAAATTTGTCTAAAATTTAAGCTCTTACTTAAATATAGTTCCTCATGTCATAGCACGTACAAGGGTGAGTCAAAAATGAACCACACTCTGGCTGTAGAACTTTTTTTTCATCAACATAAAAAAAAAAAAAAGAGGGGCCACCGACTGGTGCAGTGGTAAAGTGCTCGCCCTATCATCCGGAGATCAGGAGTTCGATTCCCGGGTGATGCTGTAACCTCTCGCAGCCGGTGGTCTAGAGAGAGCTGATTGGCCGAGCTCTCTCAG
>JAQMYK010000003.1:21746091-21765812 GCA_030014345.1 Clarias buthupogon
CCAACCTCAGCATCCTTCTACCGATATATTCACAATCTCTCCTCTGAACATGTCCAAACCACCTCAATCTGGCCTCTGACTTTATCTCCAAAACCTCTAACATGGGTTGTCCCTCTGATGAACTCATTCTTGATCCTATCCATCCTTATTATTATTTATATAATTATTATTATAAAGAAAAAGTAATAATCATAATAATAATAATAATCATTATTATTATTTATATTATTATTATAAAGCAAGAGTGAATAATAATAATAATAATAATAAAATTATTTAATTTTCATACAGCATTTTTTAAAGCAAGGTATAATTTAGATTCACCCTCACCAGCCACTTCATAGGGTTAACACTACGGCTTCACACCTCCATGGTTTTTTTCGATTCGCACCTCAGGGTCTTCAAGTTCTGTCCGCGCTTGCTGGGTTTCCTCCCACAGTCTATAGACATGCACATTATTCCCAAATTGTCCATAGTGTGTGTGAGTGCCCTGTGATGGATTGGCACCCAGTTTTATTATTCAATTCACTCACTCATCGTCATTACCCCTTTATCCTGTATTCAGGGTTGTGGGGAGCCTGAAGCCTATCCCAGGAGGTTATGCAGTGAAATGCTTAGACGACCGCCCGTGACCTTAAAATAAACTATATAGACTATTATTAGGAAATAACTATGAAAAAGAAAATAGAAGTAAATTTAACTAAGAAAGAATAAAATATTTGTACAATTCATATTTGTTCGATTCCCGCCTCTGGGTCTGTATCTTCTCACCCACTGCTTGCTGGGTTTCCTTCCACAGTCCATAGAATTTTGGCACATTAGGCCAATAGGCGTACCAAAATTGCCCGTAGCACGTGAATGAGCATGGATGACTTGATGAATTGAATTGGCACTCCATCTAGGGTGTACCCCGCCTCGTGCCCTGAGTCTCCTGGCATAGGATCCAGGCCCTGCTTGATTGACTCTGTATACAGGATAATGCGGTATAGATGATGATTGAGAGACTAAATTGCTCTTCACATGACAAATAAAGTATCAAAGTCCCAAAAAATTACTCCGGTGGCCTCACATCTCCAGGATCGAGGGTTTGATTCCCATCTCTGGTCTGTGTGCGTAGAGATTGCATGTTCTTCCGGTGCTTGGTGAATTTTCTCCCACAGTACAAAGACATACATTGCCCATAGAGTGAGTGTGTGTATGTGTGTGCGTGCTCTGTGATGGATTGGCACCCTGTCCAGGGTGTGTGTCCCCCCCCCCTCCCCATGCCCAAAGTCTCCTGGGATAAGTTCCAGGCCCCCTGCGACCTTGTACAAGATAAGTGGTATAGAAGATGAATGAAACATATTTTACGGTGCATGCAGTGTGTTCTGCCTCTGCTTTGAAGCGTATGAGCTCAAATCCCAAAATTGTCAATCCGCCCCTGCTGGTGACTTGACCCTCAACTGCTCAGTTTTATAAATGAGATGAATGAATAAGGGTGGCTGCCAAATGCTATGAATGTAGTGAAAATGTAACCCTACTCATTTATTTAAAAAAAAATAAAAACTGCCTCGTCTTCTTTCATTCTACAACTGTCAGTGAACCTGCATCTACTACACCTTCAGATTCCTGTTCTTGGGTCAAGTCTGAAGCCAGATGTGTTTTACTGTGTAACCATTTTTATATTCACTTCAATTATGACTGTTGAGCTCAGCTGTCAGCTTTCTGACCCGAAGGCTAAAAGTTCAAATCCCAGCAGCACTGCCAAAGCCCTTAACATCAATTTCTCGGTTGTATAAAAGAGATAAATGTAAATCTGAATTAGGGTGTCTACTAAATGCCATAAATGTAAAGAAATCACAGTTCTGTAATGCTTTTCAGTTCACCCCAGTTGTAAAGAGTGGTTATTTGAATGACCATTGATGTCCTGTACATATTTTTCCAACACAGTAAAGAACCACATACAATTCATTTAAATAAAATCTTTTATAAAGCGTATGAAAGGCTTGATAAAATAAACCTACAGATTTAACAAAACTATATGGTGTAAGAAGAATCACAAATATATAACTAGTGAAGTTCAAAAGCACATTTGGATCCAACGTTCACTGATTCCTCAACATCATGATTAGATCTCATATCAGAACGTATTTCGACCTTAGGCGCACTTTTGTTTTCTTAATACACAGGAAGGCATGAGTGGCGCTAAGGCATCCTAAAATATCAGAGAAAAAGACATCATTCCTAATTTGTCAATTAATCTGCAATGTGGTTTAATCAAAAAAAAAAAAAAAAAAAAAAGGCTGCCAGTATTACAATTCTGATATAAATACATACAAATATTAAAAACACAAGCAAGGCTTGCTATGTGTTCACATTATAGGATTCGTTTTTTTTTTTTTTTAAGAAGTGGTATGATGATCAGTCAGTTTAAATTCTAGTGTCTATACAGAGCTTTAAATAAAAAATAAAAAAAGTTATAAAATGACTTGAAGGAGGTTAAAAACATTCTACAATAGTGCTGGTCATTTTTCATGACACAAAATAAAGAAATCTGAAAGATTATTATTATTATTATTTTTTTAACCAGATTGTCAGGATTCATCGTGCTATGGCAGAGTTAAAACAGTGGTTAAATATTGTCAAGAAGAGAGTTGTCTGTAGTGTGATATTTCTCACAGAATTTTCGGCTGTGGGCGAAAGCTCACACTTCCACGCTGTTCGGTACACTTAAGTATACGTCACCGGAAAAACCTGGCGAGTGTGCGTTCTCCCTTCGGGAAGACGTACCGGTCAAAATGCTGCGTTTATCAGGTTTATCAGTATCTGAGAGGATTCACTTACGCGACACCCCGATGCGATAATTCGTGGCTCACGAGGTGCTCTGAATATAGTGTTATCGTTCTTGCTCGCACTCACTCAACAACGTCTCCCAAGTGTGTGTGTGTCTGTCTGTGTGTGCGCGTGAGTTCTCAGTAGTTTGTGCAAGCTTTCGCTCTTTAGTGGACGAGACTCGGTTCTCAGCTAGTGTCCCAGTGGTCTGTCGTCGTAGGTGCTGTATCTCTTGACGTGTATGTGCCGTACTCGCTCTCTCAGCTCCACGCTCTCATCCTCCTCGCTGTGTGAGCAGCAGTGAGCTCGTCTGCGTGTGGCTTCCAGGAGAGAGTTGTCAGGAACCGGGAGTGTCTCGTAAAGCAGAGCGTTTAGTGTCTCTTCGTAGATGCGGGCCTCGGGAAACTCCACCTGGGACGATACAGTGAAACACAGGATGATCACACCAGTGCTCTGGCTTCAGTTTAGACGCACATGGCAATTAGAGAAATTCCTAATCCACAAATTCTTTAAAATTGAAGATGAAAGATTGAATTTTAAGAGGGAAAAGCTAGCATCACTATGTTTCCTGCTATTTTTTTTCTGGTTGGTCATTTTAATTATTCCATTGCCATACTGATTGTGTGTATGAGTGCACCCTTGTTCATGAATCATCATTTTTTTGGATGCGGAATTTCTTTTTCACTTTAAGAATAAAGGATATGGCCTCCATATAATAATTTCCTAAAAATGCTGCTCATACCTCTTATACCACTGCAATTTCCCAATCATTACAAGTATTAATTAAACAATAAAAAATTGACACTTCTTCAATAAGTCATTCAATGAATGGGAATTTGCAAGACAGCGACAATAACAACTAGGCAAGCTGACCATTATTAAAGAGATAGTTTGGGTTTTTTAAAGTCTTTCTTAAATAAAAACTGAGATGTATATACACTACCGCTCAATAGTTTGGGATCACTTGCAAATTACTTTGTTTTACAAAGAAAAACACATTTTCATGCAATTCACAACCAATTTTATCCATTTCACAAACAATTAAAGTTAGTACTGTAATGGAGTGGCCAGCACAGTCTCCGGATCTGAACTCTACTCAGCTTTTGTGGGAGCAGCTTGACCTTATGGTACGGAGGAATACTCCATCAAGCCGATCCATCTTGTGGGAGAAGTTGGGAAGCTCAACAGATTATCTTGAAAAACTGACAATGTCTGCCAGGCGGTAATTGCTGCAAAAGGTGTTTTTTTTGTTTGTTTGTTTGTGTTTTTTGATTGAGGGACACATTCATCATTTCAATCAAAAACATTATAGCTCTTCTGCTATATTTTCTATTCAGACTAATTTCATGAGCGTTTCCTTGAAAAACGTGATCCCAAGTATTTGTGTGGTAGTGTAAGTACATTATAATACCTCTTGCTCATTATAAATGTTCCTGCTCTGCACAAGACCGTGACGTTTGTCACCCAGAATGCAAAGAGAATGTAAGTAATTCCACAATCCTTGTTCAATGCAAAAATTGAAGTTCGTCGGAGACTCATATGAAGTTTCTGGAGTCACACTGAGCTAAAATTACTTTGTATTTAGTATAAATTATTTTCTTTCCCCGGACATGGTCATCTGCCTAGTCATACGCGATAGTCAACTTTGTCTGCTCTTCCATTCCTACTTAAAAGTTAACTTAAAAAAAAAAACATACAAAGTCTCGTTTTGAATGCAAAACCCTATGTCTAGAAGTGTTCTCATACATGATGGTGACCAATAATTTGTATTTCAAGCCACTCAAATCAGTTTCAAGTTAGTCCTTGACCTTGCAAGTCTGCATCAATCACAGTCTGAATGTCTGCCTTGAGACAAGGTTACGCATCACTCCTGAGCACTACTCCAGCTCTTGTGCTAAACTGTGTTTCCTTTTTGTCCTTCCCATTTCTACTGAGTTTTCGTCAGCTATCTGGGAAGTTTGTTCACCCAAATAATCCAGTCTTTTCCCAAGATGTTGAAGGCTACATGAGAGACTAAAATGTGAATACTAACTGTAACAGGACAAACAGTTAGTGCTAGTATGCAATAATGAGCTTGACTAGAAAATAAGTAAGCGATCCATGTTTTATTACAAAATTCCTGCACTAGTCATAGATAGATAGACTGGTCAGATTGGATTTGGTCAGATCGGATTTAAGTTTTTTATGATGGTTCACATCATCCATCCTCTGAAATGCCACACATGCACATCGAACCATCTTTCCTCAAACTATCTGGGTTAAAACATTCATTCATTTTAAACAATGGTTGCAATTTTAGCAGAAATATGCTAGTGATTCTGCTCTGGAGGATTGCAAGCAGTTAGCCGGCAGTATTTGTTAAAGTCCAGAAAAAGGAAGAAAGCCAGACGCCTCGCTTTAGCTTTTTTTAGCAGCTCTTGCTAGCAGTGTTATGAAATCCCCGCGCTGCAGAGCTGACTGATGTCGGCGAGCGGTTTAAGCATGCGCAGAGGCAAAAAAAGTCAGCTTGTACACCCTTCAGTTAAATGTGGCTGGAAAACTGTTCAAATAGAACTTGGACTAATTAAAAAAAAAAAAAAAAGCGTCTTCTTCTAATTACTGACGCCTATCCCAGGGGACTAAGGGTGCAAGGTGGGATAAGCCCTGGATAGGGTGCACTGGACGAGACTAAATAATGAATTAATCCTCAATAATAGATGATATTGTTAACATGCATCTGCCAAAAAAATAAATGTAAAGCACTGGACCACAACAGATGATCGAGGGAACTTCCACATTGTGTCAAGCTCGAAATAAAACTAAAATAAAAAGTTACCCAATGCTTAATAAATAGGAACCTCGATAAAATAATCTCACATGAAAAAATACAATGAAAAGTCATGTATTTTATCATGAAAAGTCCCCGACTTACGAACATTCAATTCAATTCAATTTTATTTGTATAGCGCTTTTAACAATTGTCATTGTCGCAAAGCAGCTTTACACAATCAAAAGAATTATTTAAGTTCGAGTTACGAATTTCCGCAGATAAGAACGGACCACGATTCTATGAAAATCCGTAGATGCGAACAATTCACAGGGGTATTGTACAAGAAATAACCACTGCTGTGCAACAGATACTAATATTTATAATTATATACAATATTTCCAGTGTGTAAGAGAATGTATATGTATAATGTATAATGCCTAAAGTCCTTTATATTGTATGTGCGTGCTTGTGAGGCTACGAGAGTTATGAGTTGGCCTTAACAAAACAGAGTTCACAGTCCAATACAGTGGAAAACAGCTCAGAGACAAAAGGGGGTCTGGGATTCCCCTCACTATTTAAAGGCACAGAAACAACAGTGTTACATTTGACATGTGTAAGATTCATTTCCTTTATGCATGATTATGTTTTTTGGCCACATGAAGGCAGTGTAAGGAAAGGGGACAGAGATTTAATGAAGTGGATTGGACATTGTATATCCGTGTTAAAGAAGTATAAAACTAATTTTGTCGGACTCAAGAACAAATCCGACTTACAAACCTGCTCCCAGAACGGAGCTTGTTCGTAAGCCGGGGACTACCAGTATCTATAAAAAATAATCTCTAAATCCTGATGATGATAATCATACAGGTGTCCAGAATGACGGCACTACCCACCTTGGTCTGCTTTTTCTCAGTAGCATAGACGATGGATGTGCAGCAAACTTCGGCTAATTTGCGGCCCTGCCCGTAGAAGGACCAGCAACAGATCTCGTCGCCGATTATGTCCTTGATGAACAGCACACGTCCGTTGTAGCTCAGCGACAACTTCTCAAACAGCTCGATGTTCTTGAGCAAGTTGTCATCGGAGTTGCTTTTAGAAAACAAAAATGATGAGTGAGCGAGTTAACGGAAAAAAAACTGCGATTGAGAAAACCAGATGGAATCAAAGTCCTTCAATATTTCAGATGAATGTTATTTACCTGGTGTAGGAATATTTGTTGTTGCCTCGATTGTAGAGGAGCTTTACTGCAGGCTGGAACAAGTGAAAATAATAAACGGTTAGCAGAAGACTGTAGGAATGTAGCGTTACCTCTTCTGGTGAAGATGAATTATTCTGTCAGGGTTATTACAAGCTGAGCCTCACCCTCGTACAGCCCTGTATCAATCTCTCCTCTTCCTTGTGAGATGTGATGACCGGGATGACGCACAGAGCTTTCTGCATATTGTCCTGCAAACATAGGAAAGGGTTTCTTTTATGCAAATCTGAAGTCGGCAGAACTGCTTCATTTCTGTTCAGAAACTTCATCAGATATTTACATCGTCAGTTGTTATTGATTGTTGTTCATTATTGTTTTTAGATTATCCTTTTATTATTACTCTTTCGTTTGATTTTTCCAGAAGTTAACCAAATTTGACTACTTTTGAGGGTGAGATGTGAATGCATACAAATCTTTTCTTTACTGATGAGTCAAAAATTATCCGCACTCTGGGTTACATTAATGATTGTGTCGGCTGCACCGTCCTGATTATCAGCGCTTTCCGTTTAAGTCTCCACTGTCGCTGCTGTGCAGGTGTGAACGTGATACATCAGTTCACTTGTAACTGTTCTGAGAGCAAATATCGATGCCCCACTTGTGACTTGCATGGAAGAAGAGCAGTAAGCAGTGATTCTTTTTGTTCTTTTTTTTGGTCCGAGGATGTACCTGGTGCCGAAACAACTCACAGAAGAGCACAAACAGAAGCGTTTGGATATCTGCAAACAAAATTTGGACTGGTGCTCTAAGGAAGGTGAAAGTTTCTTTAAGAGAATCATTACTGGTGACGAGACACGGATTCATCACGACGAGTCTGAGAGCATGGAACGGAAACATCCTCAATCGCTGACTGAGAAAAAGTTCAAAAGTCGACCATCAGCTGGAAAATTCAAGTTTTCTGTGATTCTTAAGGGTCAGTATTGGAACGTTATCAGGGAAAAAGGTTCAACAATCAACAGCGCTCGCTACAGTGAAACACTTATTGAAGAGCTAAAGCCTAAACTTCGGGTTAAACGGAGAGGACTGATATCTGATCTTTCAGGTCGATCCATGTCCGCTTACTTCTGCCCACACTGTCGACTCTCTGTAAAAACTTAGAGGTGTTAAACCATCCTCCCTGTAGTCCTGATCTCGCTCCATCAGACTTTCACCTGCTTGGTCTCCTGAAAGCAGCCCTACGAAGACGAAGATTCACTTCTGATGAAAAGAAACACTCCACCCACAGAGCAGATACATTTTCTTTTTAATAAACAAAAACGGCAGTTATGCGATCCTGAAACCTAAATGATACTTGGTGATATTTGGACTTAAAGTCTTTTATATTTATACAGATGCACACATGCACATCTATAACAACAGGGGCGGGATAAGAGGTACTTAGTGCTCCCACATTAATCACGGCTCTACAAGCCAATCAGGGGTGTCTGTGAGCTCACGCAAGCGGAAGGAGCAGATAGCGCTGTCCTCCGAGTGTGTTACGCCGCCCCCAACGGTGTGTGAGCCAGCAGTTCGAAAAGATGTGGTCAGCTGGCGTCTTCGGGCCACCTGACTGAGTGGTAGTAGTAGCCTTAATGTGGGAGCCCCCTAGTGACGGGGAGGAACTGGACACGACTAAATTAGGGAGAAAATCTGGGCGGAGTGTCCAAAAATAGCAAAAATAAAGAAAATGAACGTTTCAGATGAAGATCTTGGTGGTGTACAGGACATTTTAGTGTGATACTCTCACAAAAGATCCTCAAGTGGGGTGTAAAGAACTCAACTGTCCTTTTTTCACACAGTAACTTCTAAAACAAAAATGCAAACAGAAGTACAAATCGGCCCTTATACTCTTCTACACACTCTCCTCACCTGAAGTTCCTGCTGGCACAAGTCCATCAGCCCCTGGATCTCATAATACTTCGCCTCGGTGAAAAGCTCCATGACCCCCTGCTTGCTTTTGGGCAAAGTTACGCTTCCGTCCCGCAAATAGCTGAGAATCGAACCGAAGTGTTTTCCACAACGGTCTATCAAAATCCATCCTGAGAGAACACAAAATACAGAAACGTGACTGAATCTATCCACGGTATCAATGAAAATCTGATCAGTAAACAGTCAATTCATGATTCTACGACATTCACCTTCCTTGTCGGTGAAGACCTCCATCTTGCCGCTAAACATGGACTTGAACAATGTGTCCTGTCGCGTGAGCACTTGCACAGTGGAATAGTAGAGCGCTCCTCCCACGTTCAGGCGGACGTATTTGCTCCCTCCGACGTCGCGCTGGCTGCAGGTCTTAATCTTGGGACATTCGGTGGAAGAGATGGAGAGGACGGGGTCAGCCCGAGGCCGGAGCGGGTGCAGGCAGCTCTCTCCCGACATATCCCTCTGCAGGTAGATGACCACCCTGCACACGGTAGGTTTGATGTTTCCCGCCGTGGTGAACGCCGCTGGGGAAGCTGTCAGTGAGAGCTTCCTCACATAGCTACAAGTACATTATGAGGTAGATTAACACATCTTTTTTCTCTATACACCATTCACAGAATAATCCATTGCAGTTTAATAACACTTTAAATGAACATAATAAACTGTCTGTGTCAGCAGATGTAGTCTCAACTATAATGAATTTATTTTTTGGGGGGTTGAAACATCTTACAGATCTATATGGATGCATACACTCTGAGCGACGCACAGTAGATTCAGAGCCTTTTATATTCCCTAAAGGTTTTGTTCCCTGGGCTCGTTGTTATTCTGAGGTTGTGAAGTGAAGCCCCTGAAGTCAGTACTTCTATGAGTAGCTTCATCTCTCTTTTATGCTGAAAAATGGCTGTTTTATTCGTTTTTGAAACATGACACTCGAGGTGAATTACATTCTGACTAGAGCTGATTGCTAAAGTTTGCACACTCTTGGGACGAAATGAAAAAGGCAAACCTCATTTACAGAAACAAGACACAGTAAGTTCCTGACTTATGAATGAGTTCTGTTCCGGGAGCACATTCGTAAGTCGGATTTGTTTGTAAGTTCGATAAAGTAAGTCTTATACCCCTATCTCCCCTAAGTGAAGTCAAAGCAATTTGGCTAATTGATGGCGAGTTTGTGCATTTTTGCCGTAGTGATTACATTACCAATCTTTCCACGCAAAAATGTAAACGTTTAATTTTTTGGTGGCCCTTGTGGACCATGCAGAACCTCAAGCAGTCATTCGCGGTACCCGATACCAGGCGTCAAACCACAGACAGTGGAACCTTGGATTACGAGGACAATTCGCTACCCGGAAGCAGGCTCATATTACAAAAGACTCATAAACAATATAAAATTTTCCCATAAGAAATAACGGAAACTCAAATTATTCATTCCAAAGCCCAAAAAAATAAATACATAAAAATAATTAATACAAAATATAAAGTAAAAATTAAACAAATTAACCTGCACTTTACCTTAAAAAAAAGGAAAAAAAATCCCAACAGTTAAGTGTTTCTGTTTGTGCGTGCAGGCGCTGTGTATGTGTGTGTGTGTGTGTAAGGAGCCCCTCCCCCTCTCCCCCTTCTCGTCTTACACATTTACTGTTCCTTCACTCATTTCACACACGCGCGCACACAACGGAAACACTGTTTTATCAGAAAAATAAACAAGAAATCTCTTTAATGACACTTGATTGAGCAACACACTAACAGAATCACTGCTGTAAAGTAAAAATAAAACAAATAAACCTGCACTTTATCTTTAAAAAGAATCGCGACAGAGCAGTGTTTCTGTGTAGAGCAGAGAGAAAGTGAGTGTGTGTGTGTGTGTGTGTGTGGCACGGTGTCCAATGACGCGCGGGCACACAGACACAAAATAAAATATTTTACGCGCACACACGTGGTCTCAGTGTTATAGTAAACAGTACACAGATGTTGATTATACCAGTAAGAGATGCGCACTAAGACCCAGCAGGGGAGACCATTACCTACAATTCACACAAAAGAAAAGCCGTTGGCTCAGTTGTGATCACGTGACGCTCGGCGTCAAAACAAGAACTGCATGCATGATACATGATACTCGGCGCTCGTAAAACCAAGACTTGT
Organism: Clarias buthupogon; assembly: GCA_030014345.1. Taxonomy (NCBI): domain Eukaryota; kingdom Metazoa; phylum Chordata; class Actinopteri; order Siluriformes; family Clariidae; genus Clarias; species Clarias buthupogon. Next base: position 21,756,948 of record JAQMYK010000003.1, read on the forward strand.
TCGTTTTCCAAGTCAAAATTGATTAAAAACCTTTGCTCGTCTTGCGGAACACTCGCAAACCGTGTTACTCGCAATCCGAGGTTTCACTATAGGTTCATTATATTGATCATTTTTTTAGGGCAAAAAAGGACATTTCACTCTATACTTTACAATCCTGACTCCATATAGACTTATTAAAACATAGAAATGCAAAAAAAATAGCTTAAAATGCTCTGGTTTTTAAAAGCTATGTGATCTGATAAACAGTGCCGGCTTTGTAGACTGAAGAGTGTTTAGTTCTTAATGTTTTTACTTCATCTTACTCTTCACATATGGGTAGATGGAGGGGAGGGTTAGTAGGTTGGATCTCTGAAATCATCTGAAATTAATAGAAATATCAAATAAATAAAAAATATTGTATATGTGTGTGTGTTGTTTACTGTAAACAAACTTAGCAAATACTGTAAGATGCTTGTACCTGCTGCTGCGCTGCCTGCCAATGTGTGAACAGTTTAGATCACGCCACCTGTAGGATCATAAAGAAATTAAAACATTTTCTACCTCAAATGCAAACATATATAAATTTAAATTGTATATTTTTAAAATCTATTTTGCAGTCAGGTTGGCGATACATGAAACATGAAATACTGCACAAAAAAAATCATAATACATCACTGAATCTATTTCCCTCCCCATCTCTAATATTTAGTATTCAGTGTGATGGATGTTCCTTCTTTAAATAGGAAAAAGATGTAGTTAAATATTGTATATAGAGACATCCTTTATGAATAAAGAGCCTGAACATTTGGGTCAGAGCTTGTTTATACTTTGGAGTATAGAGAGCGCAAGAACTTAGAGTTAGAGTTCTGGGTGTAAACTTTTGCACTGACCTGTAATAATCAGTATAAGCTTTATGAATAAACTAATAGATGCTGGTGTTTGTCAAACAGTCAGACAGAGGTCTTGCATCTTATACAAGTTAGTTAGTAACAGGTAAATGTACTAGCAGTTAGTTTACGACTAGTGTACTACAGGATAATACGCAAGTCATCACCCAACTATGAACTGGTCAATGTACAGCTCATGTAATGTTTAACAGAGATCATTCCAACTCTCTCTCTCTACCACACACACACACACACCTCATTCTATTATGTAGTTGGCACTCCAGTGTTAAAGTTGATTTAAAATGGTATAATTCTTACTAAAAACAGTTTCAATTGTTTTCTATTAGTCTCTCTCTCGCTCTCTTTCTGTCCCTCTCTTTCTCTCCCTCATCTATCTTGTTTCTCATGCTGCCTCAGTCCACCTCCCCTCTCTCTCACTCATTTTTTCTCTCTTTCTCTCACCGGTGTGTCTTATCTCTTTCTTTCACTGTCTTGGTCCCCTTCTCTTTTTCTTCCGTTCTCTCACCCTCATCTATCTTGTTTTCTCTCTTTCTTTCAGGCTGTCTGTCCCCCTTCTCTCTCTTTTTACCCCCGCTTTTCTCACTCACTCTTGCTGTCTCTCTCTCTCTCTCTCTTTCGTTCTTTCTCTCACCTTTGTCTCTTTTTTTCACTGTCTCTGTCCCCCTTCCCTCTTAGTTGCTCTGAATCTCTCTCTCACACACGAGCTCGTTCTGTCAAGTAGTTGGCACTCCATTGTTTTCAACTGTTGTGTTGAAAGCGTTAGAGTTAGATTAAAATAGCTTTTAGCAGTAACTCTTACTAAAACAAGCAGTTACAATTTTTTCTTCTCTTTCTTTCTCTCACCCTTGTCTATGTTGCTTTCTCTCTCTTCCTCACAGCCTGTCTCTGTCCCCGCCCCTCTCTCTCTCTCTCTCACACACACACACACACACACAACTAAAATGTAAGCAGAATTCTGTTATGTAGTTAGCGTTTTCAACTTTAGTCGAAAGTGTTGAAGTTAGTTTAAAATGGCTTAATTAAAACAAGCAGTTACAATTGTTTCCTTTTAACCTCTCTTTGTCTCCATGTCCCTTTCTGTCTTGTTTTCTCAGGGACAGAGACTCTCAGGCTGTCCCTGTCCCCCTTCTCTCTCTCTCTCTCTCTCTCTCTCACTCACACACACACACACACACCTCGTTCTCTTAAGCAGTTGGCACTCCAGCGTTTCCAACTTTTGTCGAAAGTGCTAAAGTTAGTTTAAAATAGCTTCTAGCAGTAACCGTTACTAAAACACGCAGTTAGCAAAACACACCCACTCACAGGCCTGTAGAAGTGCCGAGACGCGAACACAACTGCAGTAGGTTAAGTTAGTCGCTTAGCATGGACATGAACACTGACTCACCTCAGCGCTGATCAGTAAAGTCGCTCTTTTCTGCCACACAAGTTCAGGAGAGAAAAACGCCCGCCATTAACATTCAATTTAACGCTTAAACAACTTTATATTACAAACAAGGATTTTTTTTTTTTGTAAACAACGACGCGGTAGCCTTTAGCCGTAACGCCTTCGACGTGTTTTTCCTCTTCTTCTATGTAATGTTTACACGATCCACAGAATGTCAAACGAGTTCCTGCTGCCGCCTGCTGGTCAGTGCTGCGAATATACTGATAGGGATATGAGAAAACGAAACATGCGTCCTGCTGAAATTTGAGCTCAAAAACCCATTAATGTATATTAATGCGTGTTTAAATGATGATCAAAATGTTTATTTACTTGAAAGAGTTTGTACCATAGCATGCAAAACTAGCAGTATAGAAAATGCATGTTAATTATTTTAACAAATAATTACTATTTTGCATTAAATAATTTGATATCCTGCAACCCTGTGACAGCCTAATTAACAAATAGTACAAATTATATAAATTATGATTTACTGTATTTGTTAATACAAAGCAAAAAGGAAGTGTTTCATTGTCATTTAGGTTAAAAAACAATTTTTTTTTTTAAAAACACTCTTTGGTGTGATGAATCTCTGATGAATTTTCTCGACAGAACTCTTACTCTACCACGTGCGACTTTTATCTGATCCACAAGGTCACCGGCATAGACATAAGTCCCGCCTTGGTGACCGTCTTGAGAGCTGCGGTTGGTCGCATCGCCTGTCAATCACACATTATTTAACCAATCGTGTTCGTTTGTCCTTTCCCACTCGCGCTGGAGCGACGGGTTACTGTCTATTCAAGATGTCGGCGGTGTGTGTGTATTCCATGTGTGTCCGAGCGAGCCGGGGCCTCCTCAAGCTCAGGACTGAAGTGTCGGCTTCAGTAGCCGCGGGTTTATTGAGAAGAAACCTGTCTGTTGAGGCGGGGAAGGGAAACGAGAGCAGCGGGGCCACAGAGGGTCTGGCTCAGGCTATTCTACACCAGAGACTGCAGGTGGGCTCGCGGGGCACGGTGGCCCTCTTTACCGCTTTGACATTTATATCTAATGTACATATTCTCTCAAAACGACCTGATATTAATACAGCAATCATCTGGTTCCTGAAATGTTTAACCACACTAACATTCAGGCTGTGCGGAAGTGTCTTCTGTACTAATGAACAATTTTTTCCCCCCTCGAATGTACGGATACGAATAAAACCCTCAATTTACAACACTTTTTAAAATAACTGATATGATTTTCCGTTTTTATCGTTGATCCTGTACCGGTCACCAGTTTGAATGGACTCATGTTTTTAGGGCGGAGCTCGGCTTTGACGTCACCGAGCAACCGGCTGAGCTTAATGTCTACAATATACAGTGTATTTATTACCTGCTGTGTAGTCGCATATAAGTAAAGATCCATTTAGTCATTTTTCAGACGCCCTTATCCAGAGCGACTTACATTTTTGCCTCCATTTATAGCCGGTGAGGGTTAAAGGCCTTGACCCAGTCCCGGTCTTGAGATTTGAGCCCGGGACCTTCTGAACCGTAGTCCAATGCCTTAACCACTGAGCTACCCCTGATTTCATTCATCATTAGATTATTAGTTTAAATTCAGCTTTAAGGCAGTACCCTTTAATCCTTCAACTATGATCTCGCACCTGTGCGGTCTAGAGTTCCCATGTTCTCCCCGTTCATGGTAGGTTTCCTCCGGGTACCTCGGTTTCCTCCCACAAAGACATGCAGGTTTGATGTGAGTTTGTGCGTGTACAGTATGTGCAAGTGCCCTGTGATGGATTGTACCCCGCTTCATGCCCAAAGTCCACTTCAATAGACTTCAGGCTCCCTCCTCTATAAAAGATGAAAGAAAGAAAATTAAACTTTGCCATTGTGCAAGGTTCATGTACAAAGCCAATGAGATGCATTTAGCATCTAACCAGAAGTGCTTAAGTGGCCTATTTACAGTAAATAACACTGTGGTAAGTGGGAACATATATTTTATATATATATATAGTGTGTGTATATATACATATTACACAACATTATTAGAGTTTTGGAGTTGCTCGGACCCAGTCCTCTATCCATAACAACTGGTCCCTTGTTAAAGTCACTCAAATCCTTATGCTTGTATATTTGTTTCTGCTATCAACACATCAACTTCAAGAAAAAGGGTTCACTTGCGGCCTTATATCCCACCCAGTTCCATCCGCCATTGTGATGAGATACTGAAAACGTTGCTACTGTGAAAAGAGACCATTTGTAATAGCTAAACAACTATACCAGAGCAACTCCAAATCTGCAGCTCTTGTGGAATGTTCCTGGTCTGCAGTGGTCAGGACATAGCAACAGTGATCCAAAGAAGGAAAACCATTGAACTGGCAACAAGGTCATGGGTGACCAAAGCTCTCTGATGCACATGGCGAGTGAAGGCTGGCCTCGTGTAATACGGTCTAATAGAAGCGCTTGTGTAGTGTAGAAACCGTTAATGCTGGTGTCAATAGAAAGGTGTCCGAATACACTGAATGTTACTGTTATGGTGGCAAAGGAGGAGATTTAATCAATATTAGGCAGGTGGTCATAATGTTATGGGAGAATTGTGTATATTATATGGTAATATACAGTATAACTTGGCAAACATTGTGCAGTGGATTAAACATGTCAAGATGATAACATGCTCAAATAACACTATGTGTATAGGTATATGGATATAGGCATGTATAAAAGTATCTATATGATACAGAATAAAAATGGGAGGAATATACAGTAGTGCAATGAATTATGGATGGTGAAAATATTCATACTGATCAAAGCAGTTCTGTATAGACTGAAAGTGACAGTGCAGTCAAGATCTCATTGCATAGAGGCTCCATGTGTTCCGCTTGGGATACATGTGGTGACTGGAGACGGCTCCACTTGACCATGCTGATGCAGACTGCTGTTCCCTGATGGCTTGTGACTGCAGTTGCTCAATAGTTCAGGACTGAAACTCCCACGAACAGTTTTCTACCCGAGTCTCCAATAATAAAAGCGGACTACATATTAACTGAAACACCTCTCCTGTTATACGTAACTTCCAGCCTCCTAGCACTCATTATAACTGCAAATCATTCCCTGCTAAATCTATCCATTCTCACCCAAATGAGGATGTGTTCCCTGTTAAATCTGGTTTGTGCAGTACCTGTAGTGCTTCCCCGATGTGAGATGGGTGAATGGGGTGAGGGGTATCTCTGATGATGCCTTTAGCCCTTTGCAGGCAGCGTTTTTTTGAGAGAGCGTCCTATAACCTTAAATTGTTTATCCCGCACTGTCAGAGCCTTAAGGTAATAACTGAGCAGATTATCATGTATTCTCCATCATGATGTTTTAGTAGAGCTGTTTACAAGCTTTGATCTGTGCATCACCCAAAGCTAAATGTGTAAAACATGATGCACCGGAACAACAAGGCGCTAAAACAACCTGAACCTTCTCGTCACATGTTATATACTGTACAGCAGATAGTAGTGTTGGAAAAGCATGGAAAGGAAAGTTCTACTTGTACTTGAGTAACTTACTTGGTTTACTGTATAGTTAAAGCATACTACTTCTGCTTGAAATTTTCAAAATAAAGCAGTTTTGTGTAAATTTTTTATTTATTTTATTTTTTTTTAAGAAAAGACTTTTGTTCTTCTGTTCTGTTTAACAGAAGCTCAGAAGGAGAGCTTGATGTTTGAAACTTTATAAATGTTTCCAATAACTTAAGAAACAACTGCTTGAGAAAAGCATTAAGCAAATTACATGTAAATGCGTTCAGAACGGTCTGCCGTCATACCCTGCAGTTCATTAGCATCATCATTAGGAATGGGAATGATCAGGGAACCCCAGGTTCAATCGTGCCAATTCGATTTATATTGTGATTCTGTATCACCATTTTATAAAGATCCGAATTCTGTATAATCGCGATTTTGTTTTATTTTAAGACCATGAACCTTTAAAAAAGTCGTCATAACTCAAGTTGTATACCTTAGCTTTATTTAACATCTTCACATCTAAATTAAACATGAGTAATTAAATTTAATGAGTGGCCTTTACAGGGATTTATTTTTTTGCTTGCAGGGTCAACCTTCTCCTGTAGGGGAGGAAAACTCTGACCAGCAGCAGGATGAGCAAAGCAAGGACAAGAAGCAAAAGGAGAACACAGCATATGCAAAGAAGGTGGTGCTTCGCTTGGCGGGGCTTATGGGACTTGGTGGCGCAGTCGGCGTCGTCTACATCTTCGGTGAGTTGATCTTCTGGGATGGACCGTGGGTTTCTTTCTTTCTTTCTTTCTTTTTTTCCCCACCCCATCTTGGATGAATTCTCAGTCTGGATTTTAAACAGAAAGCATTTATTGGAATTACTTTAGTGTCGATTTGGATTATTCGGAATATTTGACATGTGGAGTAGCATGTTACTGTACTGTGGATTATTTTACATCAGGGGACTTGGAAGGACGACGATGCTCAAAAAAAGTGATTATTTTATTACTCATTACTGTTATTTATTTGTTAATTTATTTAATTTTATTTAAGGGTTTTGAACGGACATGTATACAGAGATATGCAAGAAGTAAATAAAGTTCAACCAGTTTTTTATGTGTGCATCAAAATTAGTTAAATAATTACGTAGATGAGGTTTAACTATTGACATTATTAATATTTTGTTGATTTTTGTTTTCCACTTTAAGAACAGCAGCTCTCCTAGACGTAGAATCAGGGGCTGTTCTTGACAGACCTTCAAACAGCTGTCGTCTGTCAGAAGGCCATGGCTTTGATGTTTTACCTTTCTTTTTTTCCCTTTGAATTAATTAGATTAGATTAGATTCAACTTTATTGTCACTGCACATGTAGGTACAAGGCAACGAAATACAGAAAGCATCTAACCAGCAGTGCGTTTTCATAGTGCAGAATAATGTACCTTTTGTATTAAGCTATGAATCTGTTGTCTATAGAAAGGTTTTTTAAGATTAGTAGCTATTTTTGTCTGACAGTCCACTCTCAGCCTGAAAAAAAAAAATAAAAAATCCTTATACACCTAGCGTGCTTAAAGAATGGTGGGTTTCAAATCGGAAAGAAAGGAAATAATTAATAGTGATGTTAATGGCAACACATTGCCGACATGAGTTTTATCATCATTTATTTATTTATTTCATTTGCTTTATTGCGATTATAGATATGATAATACTAATGATTGTTATAATAGAAATGTTTACTTTTTGCATGTCTGTACATTTGATCATTAAGAAGCTTGGTGTATATAATATCCGATGAATTTTGATATGGGTGCCCATACATTTTTATATAAACTATTTGTCTTTTTTGTTTGATACTAATGATGTCTATGAATGATTATGCCTTAAACATCTTTGCATATGGTGTAATTTCTAAAAGAACATGAGTCAACAAGGAACTAATGACTTTCAAGCTGTTTTTACAAATGTAAGGCATTATAAAGAGTGTCTAATATAAAAACTGAGATTTTCTCTCACGGTCTAAGACTAATACATTTTCTTTGCTTTTGTAGGCAGCAACTCAGTGGATGAACATGGAAATAAGGTAGGTACAAAGAGTACCAGAGCAGAAAATGTTTTAAGAAGTACCGTATATCCTTTAGGTAGCATTAAAATCCGACATTAAACCATGTGTAAATGTACTATGTAATTAGTGTAGTAGTCCTGACAGGCGATGGAGTTGTTTCGCTAATTAGACGTCCACAGGAAGTGTGTGAAGTGTGTGACAGTGGCACACTTCCTCACCTATTCTCTATCCTGCAGTATCCATGTTTCACACCTCAGCTGTAAGTCTGTATTTTTTTGTCAGAAGCTGCTGGTGGTCAGCTCTAAGGTGCTAGGGCACACTTCTCAGGTCAGCGTGAACGAGCGTAGGTAGCCGTCTCAAAGAGCACACTTCTCACACTCCTGAAGGCGAGACTACATTTGGTCCACTTCACAGGGAAGTAAAGGAGACGAGCGGAGTGTGCCACAACCCCGCCAGTGTCTGATCTCATACCTGTCTTTCCTCCCGAGCACTACGTCTGTGTTATGTTAACGAGTTATGCTAATGTCATTGCTGTCATAAAAAAAAGGAAATTGCAGACGATGATGCATCACAAACCACACGACTGCATTCGTGTGGGAGGGAAAAACTAATGATTACAATGTGATTAAAATGATTTTGCTGGTTTGAGTTTGTAAACTGTAGGATTGCGGCGTCCACAGCACGATAAATACGCTGTGACAGGAAATATTTGGATACACTGCACAGCCAAAAGTATATGGACACCCGACTACCTTTCACAAACTGTCGGCCCAAGGCTGCAAGCATACTGTATTATAATTTTCCTGACAATGACCCCACGCACAAAGCAAGCTCCATGAGGGCATGAGTTACCAGTTTTGGAGATGAACAAAGCGGCGAAATTCTTGATACCCTCCCACATTATTTTTCATATTTTGCTGCCGAAGAGCCAGACGTTCTGGCACTGAGAAGTCGTCGGGTGAGAGAGCATGTAGTGCTCCGGACATTACAGTTCATCCCAAAAATATTTAGCGGCTCAAGCCTCT
>JAQMYK010000003.1:21770315-21796091 GCA_030014345.1 Clarias buthupogon
GGCTTTTGTAAAGTATCGGTTCAGGCACCGTTTTGGCACCGGTACCGTTTTAAAAGTATCGATTTGGCACCGGTATCGAAAAAAAACCAAACGATACCCAACCCTAATTCCCATGAATGACAATCCCGGCCAAAGTAGCACAGAGCCCACTACATTCGTTAACGCAAGTGTAACGCAGGTCTTAGCAAGTGTAAAACAGAAAATCAACAGATAACTGGTCACCAGCTGGTGGAAGAGACGTATCTGTCATTCTTCAACACCACTGGCGCATTACAGGATCTCGGCTGGGAGTTGTTGCCACATCCTACACTAGTGAAACACTGGGATGAATGCAATAGTGTAACAGGGGATTATATAGACAAATACAGCAAGTTTTACTCTCGTAACTATGTTCTGTTATTCTGCATAATAAAAAGTCCTGGTTTGACTTGAACACCCCTCATACATTAAATAAATAAATAAATATATATATATATACATTTTATTTCTTTTTTTTTTTTTTCCAACAAGCTTCACAAAGGTGTTTGAGACTTCTTATTTATGTAAACATTCCCATCCGTTGTTTTGATCATTTCTGCTGTCATGTTTTTTTTTTTTTTTTTTTTTTAAACACTGACCTTAGCGAACTGTCTCTTCATGGGCATTTATGGTCATTATCATACTGGAACAGGTTTGAGTGTAATTGTACTGGTGGGTGAATGATAGACCAGGGGACAGTAATAACGTTTATATCTCCACAATTGTTGCAGTTATCATAAGCCGTACACTTTAATCACAGCGATTCATTATATTTAGAGGTCTAAAATGTTCTTGGTTTTGTTGTCAGTATCTGTTTTTTTTTTTTCTTTTCTTTTTTTTCTGACTAAATAAATAAATGTTCAGTAGCCATAACTTAAATTCACCTGCAGGTGGCATAATTGTGTTTCTAAAAGTCTGACACAGACACTGTTTATGACCCCAAATAAATAAAGTCATAATAAAGTGCATAATGTGTGACCATAAATGTAATGTAAAATGGTAAATCTCAAGTGAGATGGACAAATCTGTCCTAAACAAATTTGTGAAATAAATGAATGAGACACGTGAGTGTTGACTGCAGGTTCTGTCTCACACAAGCCACATCTTATCAGTTACTTTTTCAGTTGTTTACTTCCAACGGTTATTAACCTTACTGTGACCTGTTTATTTAGTTAATTTCACTAGTAAATAGTTTACAGTTGCTTATTTATTTATTTAAGCAACTGTAAAAAAAAAAAAAAAAAAAAAATTCTTAGAATTTTTGGAGGAAATGCTGCACTCATTCAAAATTAAAATTTTATTTGTCACATTACACAGTACGATATGTAGTGAAATGCTTAGACAACTGCCTGTGACCTTAAAATAAAGACTATGAATAGAAAATAAATATGAAAAGGAAAACAGAAGGTAAATTTGACTAAGAAAGAATAAAATTAAATATAAAATTAAAATAAAATAACATACTGTACAGTACAAAATATACAATATAAGAAAAATATATGAAAAATATAGAAAACAAGAGACAGCTGTACTGTATAGGACAAAATATACAATATATGAAAAATTTAAAATATCAAAAATAAGAAACAGCTGTACAATACAGAGATATAGAATTTATGGATGTTTTGTGGGAATGAAGTTGAATATAAACGGAAATGCTACATATTTAAAGTGTTTAAAGTGACTTGTGCATCCGGGTAACAGAACGTCCAGGTGGTGTGCAAATATGCTTGAAAGTGACATATATTTAAAGTGACTTGTGATAGGGGTAATTGGGTAATTTAACTAATGTCCACGAATGTGTAGTTGTGCAGTGGCCACTAGTGTAAGTGAATGTCTAGAATGTCCACAGTGAGTGCAAAAACCATATGTGTGTGGATGTGCAAAATGGATCAGTACTGTGTGGTGTACTGATTAAGAGACCGTATCGACTGCGGGAAGATGCTCCTCCTCAGTCTCTCTGAGTTGGTCTTCAGGGAGCGGAATCGCTTTCCTGACCTCAACAGAGGGAACAGTCCATTGTTGGGATGGCTGAGGTCCTTCACAGTCTTCCTGGCCTTGGTCCAGCACCGCCTGTTGTAGATCGAGTGCAGGTCAGGGAGCTCGGTGCGGATGACGCGCTCAGCTGATCGCACCACCCTCTGTAGAGCTCGTCTGTCCTGCTTGGTGCTGTTCCTGAACCAGGTTGAGATGTTTCCCGTCGGGATGCTCTCTATGGTGCAGGTGTAAAAGTACTCTTCACTTCCTAATATGATTACAGATTTTACACTTTATCACCACAAACCTCAAGTATGACATGTGCTTTTTTCCTGCGTATTATTCAAATTCAAATTTTATTTACATACAGTACAATCTGCAGCGAAATGCTTATATTACCTGTAAATGCTTATAAATGCCTGTGACCTTAAGAAAAAAGATTATCAATAAGAAATTAATTATGGAATAAAATAAGAAATAAAATATAGAAAAACTTTAGCTATAGAAAATATATCTATAGAAGATAAGAACACAATATAAAAAAGCAGTTTTTTCTAGTTGTAGAAATTAGAATGTAATTAGAACCTATTAACTATTGACTTTGTATGTATTTCAACACGAAGATTTTTTTATTATAATTTTGTATTTTTTTAAGCCAGTCCACATATTATGACCTTACATGGATGAATATGCCAAAGCAGTGCATGTAATATACAAACCCCCAATAGGTGTCAGTAGAACAAAAGTGCAGTTACTCGAGCATGAAACTGTCTACACTGAACTCAGCAGAAGTGCATCCTTGTTGGATGCTGTCCAAGTCATCGTTGGTTGTGTAAACGCTGTACTTTTCATTGCCTCATCAAACTTTGAACTGGTTAAAGCTGCATTAGTTCACTGTATCAACTTTGTTTTTTGTTTTGTTTTGTTTGTTTCTTTTTCCTAAGGGAAAAGGGGGGAAAAAATAAGCCTGTGTGTTTCCTTATTCCAGGGATTGTACCTTCAGTCTTTTATACAATCAGAATGCATCTTTTTTTTTCCTTATGAGATGCCTGTTGTTATAATTTATTTTATGATGTATTTGAACAAAGATAAAAAATTGCAAGCCCTCTCGTACTGTCTGGCACCTGGACGTTTTGCAGCAGATGTTTTGGGTGCTGTGGGTTAAGGCTTGAATCGGATTTGTTTGCATCCCGTGAGTGCACATATCCGTATTGGGATGTGAAAGGTTTGAGGTGCGGATGTTCGGCCTTGGACTTTTTGCCCCCTGGGACCTGTGTGTCGCAGGCTCTGGTGCACCGGATGTTCTGGTGCATTTCTTTTTCTTTTTGCAGTGTTTTTTCTGCGGGCTCAGACCAGACAGGCTGACCTTTGTTCTCCATGGATACGGGTGACACTTGGGCTCCCATGATGTATAATTGTTGATCAGCGTTGCTCCGTTTACCTGGCCGTGAATGGAAGTTCACGGTTCGACGGTGTGTGCGTGTGTTTGTGTGTGTAAGGAAGCGTCACAATGACAATGTTTTTCTTCCTTGTTAAAGCTTATATTAGTCTTGGATCGTGTAGCCTGTCTACCATGTAAGTCACTGTGATCTGTGAACTTACTTTCGAGTCTGTTACATTACTGTGTATTAGAAAGCATGCATTAATATAGAACTGATTTGAACTACAGCCGGAACTGCTCTCACTTATAAGCAATCCAGCACCATTAGATCAATAGTACATTTTATTAAGTACTTTATTTTATGACATAATGTAATAGTAAGAGTGGCATGGTGGTACTGAGGTGGTGCTGCAACCTCACTGTTCAAGAGTCACAGGTTCAGTGTTGATCTCCGGTTGGTGAACCTGTTTGGTCCCAAAACTCTTCAAGTAGGTTGACTGGCTAAGATAAATTGTCCAATGGTGTGAATATAAGGTTTTCTTTATTTCTTTTATTTTTCATTTTAAGTTTTTTAATCTATTGCAAATCAAGCATGGACTTAATCCAGACAGGTTAATTTAGAAGTGCTCGGGTCTATACCACCATGCCATTCAAATGCCAGCTTGTTTGCAAATAAGACAGAGGAGTTCCAAGCTTTTTAGAAGCAGCAGAGGACGGACCAGGCCGTGTCTGGAGCCGAGGGACTTGACAGGCCAGGTCTTGAGAAATGTCCAATTGTCATGTCTGACTAAATCGTAAGCTGAAGGACTTTGAAAGGAGGATGGAGGGGGGAAAAAAGTACTTGGGGCTGGTAAGTAAGTGCGGAGAAGCACATTTACCTGTTGGTAAATGTGGGATTTACCAGGTAAATCCTGAGGGATATCGAAGTTCTGTAGGGAAATCTGCACAGTCGATTCTCTTTGGCAATGGAACATAGAGCAAGAAGAGGCAAAGAAGATCCACTTTTGGGCATGGAATGCAGGGATCCTCTGGAGCTCTTCTAAAACACAGATGAACTTGGCTTCCGTTTTATTACATCTGTTGTACCATTGTTTAGCCAGATACTATAATTATGTGCACGTGGGTAAAAATTATGACCGTATACATGAACAATTATTGTTGCTCTGTCATTGAATGCGGAGAGTTTTGGATAAAACATTGAGACAAGTTTCTTGTACATGTAAAACATACTGATGTATTCTTCAATCAAGGTTCAACACCATTCCCGTTGTGTTTGTATAATAACACATTTGCATAAATGTAATGGAGATGCAATCTTGTGACCAGAAGAGGCACTGCTGTTTTCTGTCTAAACTTCCAGTCCAGATGCAGAACAGAAGATCCAGCATGTGGCTGTTCTACCACAAAGGGCTGGAGGGTGATGGGTGGGTGGGTGATGGTCCATGCTGGTAGATGTAGCTGAATATTCATCAGCTTGATTGCGTATGTGAGCGCTGATTAACCTGCTGGTGGTTAATCGAAGGATGCAAACCAAGGAGGAGCATATGAAGTTCATAATAGTAATAATAATAATGCATTGATCATTTGTCACGCTTCAGGTGCAGAATTTCTTTTTGCACCATTTACTTTCTGTAGATTTTTACCAAGTGTGTGGGTTTTTTTTTTTTTTTTTTTGTGCTCTGCCAGGAAATGTCTGTTTGATTGATTTTGGGTTTGTATTAGCTGTTTGTTGGTATTTTTCTCTCTAATCTACTTGTGGTGGTTTTTATGGGTTGGTGTGATTGATTGATTTAACTTGTTTAACAGGTCAACAGTTTTTCATTGAAAGTGCATCTTATGCATGATCCAGCATGTCTTTGCAATCGTGAATGAAATAGAGACGTACCTTCACCTCCTAAATTCTAGGCAGGTTATAGATTTTTTTTCTTCTTTTTTTTTTTTTGTAAAACATGATGACTGCTCCTTTTTTAAAAACCATTCATCAGTATTTGTGATTCAATGCACTTCCAGTAAAAACGTTAATCTCTTGACCTCAATTCATCCCATTAGGGATAAGAGACTTGAGCAATAATGAAAAATTGCATTTGGAAATCTGTATCTTCAGGGGTTGGATCAAACACTGAGATAAACGGTCATGATGAATTTGATTTCATGCAAAAGTGTGTTTCATTTTAATGCCACAGTGTGGGGGGGAAAAAAAGTTTCTGTAAATAATAAAGAATTACGCACATGACTGTTCATTCAGCTTTTATAATTGGCCTTTTGTATTGTATTGTCTTTCTGGTCGTCTTTTGCATCGAGGGAATCTAAGGTTATTATAATTAAAGGATCCACTTTAACTTGCAAAAGTTCTTGTTTCTTTATTGTTGCCTGACCGTTTCCCTCTTTTTCTTTTCTTTTTCTTTTCCAGATAGCAGATGAGTTTGATAACGGTAAGTCAAATTTTCCCTCCATATCTCATCCTGTGATGTACAGACAGATAAAGGAGAAAAGCCATGTGGCTCTGGTCTTTTTTTTTTTTTTTTTTTTTTTTTGCCATATAATCCAGTGAACATTGAAATGTGAAACATTTACAAACAAGCGAACATTTTGCATCTCGCGTATGGTCTCCGTCCTCGCCGAGTGTCTCACATGTGTGTTCCGTTAGTGCAGCAGCTTGCAACCTTCCAGTTATTGAGGCAGAACTTATTAAGAGAATAACAGAGTTACAGTAAGGCCTAAGGGTGATCAGCATATGTGGGTGCGTGTTTGTTACACAGACCAAAGATAATAACTAGCAGGAAAGTTCAGCTTTTTTTTCCCCTTTAGAAGTGAAGAGAAAAAACTAAATCTGATGTTGGGCTGCATGATTCTTGCTAAAATGTGAATCACGGTTTTTCTCCATGGGATGTGAGAAGACAATTCTCTCACTGTTGCTCATTTTATTGCACTCAAGTAAAGAGAAATGCTCTCCATTCAGGACTTTTATCACTTTTTACTTTTTTTTAATTAACTAATACAGTAGGTTACATCCCACTTACAACTGTAAATGTCTTTCTGATCAAGACAGATCAGGTCACATATTTTAGTTTGTTGTGTGTGCTGATAAAAATAATAATGATATAAACCAGCATATGCGATCATAAACACACCAACAGAAAGAAAATGTAATGGTTTGACACATGTGCATTGAATGTACAGCCCAGCCTCTGATTGGCCGGTTCGGTCCCTCCTCTAGCCTCTGATTGGCCGGTACGTTCCCTCCTCTAGCCTCTGATTGGCTGGAATTGGTCAAGCGTTGCAATATTAGTTGTGATATTAGAGAAAGAGGAAATACAAGTTGAGAGTGTGCGAGCGAGGGCGTGAGGAAGCAAACATGAAACCAGAGCATAACGCAGAGATTAACACTCAGGTATTTGGCATGAACATAACGGCACACTACTCGAACTCCACCAAGTGAACGGATCAGCTTGTTTAGGGCCGCCCCCTTGTTACACTTCACCTGAGTGACATTGGAACACCATAAATGAGAAATGAGTGACGTGATGGAGTCGTACAACTGAATCATGCACTAATCTCTGACCTGACGTTTTCCATTCATTATTATTACATATTTTTTTTCTTCTTTAATTTGCATGCTTTGTAATCAAAGCTACTGCTTATCTCTTGATTTAAACTAATAACCTTCTAGTTCAGATCCGGATCAGTCCTGTGGCCACATCATACCATTACCACTGACGCCGCGTCTTCCTCCCAGATCCAGATGGACGGTCCTATTCCGAAAGGTTTTAATTAAGATGGCAGATTGTGATACACTCTGGACAGACCAGGAAATGACTGCGATGTTTGTCATATAGCCGTGGTAATAGAGCGCCCAGCTGCGCCTTTATGTTCAGACCCATTTCAAATAAGGACGACTACCTAGAGCCGTAACAATGGCTTAATTACCAGCACGCGCGTCCCGGAGCCTTCACCTACTGTACACACCCACGTGCCACTTCCGTTCAAAACCTAGAAAGCTTAAGACACCAGCATGTAACACGAAAACGTTTAGTATCCTAACGAAAGTGCCCTAACGAAGGGTGATAATTACTTTAGAGACTGCGGGGGTAACGCCAGGTCCCCGAGGGGAGTATGGATGTGGCCTAGCTGCCTTCTGGCCTCACGCTAACCTTCCCTTCATCAGCAGAAGGTTGGCGGAGAGATGCTTGTCGAGCCCCTCAGCAGAGCAGTCCTTGGGGAGCAAGGCAAGCGTCCCTCCGAAAGCTTTGGCTCCTTGCCACGTGGTGCTATTCCTTTGAACGTGTGTGTGTGTGTGTGCGCGCTTTTTCGCGTGGGCTTTGTGTATAAGTCACTCCGTGTAATGGAAAGGTGCTTTAGTGCATCGAGAAATGTCGAGTTCTGACAAGTTTGCAGGTAGTGGGGTGTTTTGTTCCAGTGTAATAAAAATCTTTTCCTTCTAACCGCTGGTATGTTGGATGTGGACAGATATTACATCATTTTCATTTTTTTTAAATACCGCTTTGTCACTTCTTGTAACAACAACCCTGAGCACCTGTATATCCTTAACTTTATCATACTTTTTTATTTAAATCCTAATACTTTGGCACACAAAGCCACTATCAGCGGCACTAACAAATAAACAGTGGCCTGAAAACCTGACCGAGCAGATCAGTCATGTGCACATGTGAGAAGTGTGATAGCAGTGTTGGTCAGTGCTTTTTGTGTGTGTGTGTGTGTGTGTGTGTGTGTGTGTGTGTGTGTGTGTGTGTGTGTGTGTGTGTGTTTTAAACTGGAGAAACAAACAAAAAAAATACCCGTTCCTAGGAAAGGCAATTGAGCAATAATGGCCTTTGGCAAAATAGCAGAGCATATGCTGTGCCAGTGCCAGATTAAAGGAGGCTTTTGTTGAGGCTGGAGGCCCAGCCATCGATCCATCTATCCATCCCTCACTCCCTCCATCCGGCATTTCAATGGCCGTCCCTCCAGAGAGCCACCGAGCCTCTCTAGCTCAACAATAGGCCTCTCCATTACACTGACAAACAAGGTTAGGACAAGGGCTTCTTCAAAGTACACCCAATTGTTGCACCAAACTTTTTTTTCTTCTTTTTTTTTCTTTTCCCTTTCTTCACCAGTGTCTCCTCAGATCAGCTTTAACGGTCTTCGCAACTGTCCGTTCTTTCGGGCTGATCTTGACCTCTTGTGGCAGACCAAAGTCTTGAACGAACAATTAGAAATGTGATGTTTCGTTATGGTTAGCAGGGCTTTGAGGGTTACTGCGATCAAAGATCAAAACTTCTTTGCTTTTTTTCTCTTCGCCTTTCAAAGCAGCTTTGTATTCTTTAGTTTTTTTTAGACTGCCTTCAGGTTTATCCCACGTCTATTTAAAAGAATGTTTAAGGATGTTTTTATTCCTGTTAGTCTGTTTCTGTGTTACCGGGTCAGAGAGATTGGTTGTTTGTTCACATTGATCATAAATGATGAAACTCAGCATTTCATTAATTGCTCAGGAAAAGTAGCAAAAAGAAAAACAAACCTTTTTCATGTACGCAGGGAGAGCACAAAAATCGACTAAGCGTCGAGAACATGAACATGATGCTGGTACCAGTGAAAGAATTCTGTAATTATATAAATAACTTTTCAACATTTATTACATCAATCTTTTTGCCCCTCTAAAGATCCAGAGCACATGGCATGACGAAACAAGAGCTCGCCTGTTTTTGCAGTGTTTAAATAGATAACTTGTTTAGGTTTGCAATCATCAAACTGACAGAAAATTGAATAACAGGAGATGATTTGTTTACATATTACACCAGTGGACCTAAAATCTTTTAATAATGTATTCATTTCAACTAAACTTTTTTTTAACCTGACTAGATTGTTTTTACATTTGTGTCATGATTCCATATCCTGAATCACGTTGTGGTGATTATGTAACTATGGGGCCCCTAGGGAGAAAAAGCATACAAAAAGTGAAAGTACAAACATCATGGAAACCCGCTGCAAAACTCACACAGTCGATGCACATGCAAAAAAGAAAAACGAGATTCGCTACACTGATAGTGCTCCGGGACAGTAGGGGGAGCGATGAGCTCGATTTGACCTAGTGAATACTCGGACCAGGAAGTAGCAACAAATGAGACCTCAGTCAGTGTTTTCCAAGACATTAATGAATACAATCAGCTGTTTGTTTTGAAGTTATTAGAACTGTTGTGTAGTATTACACAAGCAACGTCTTTTTCTTTTTGCATGTGTTTTGTATTTGCAGTGCATTTCCGTAACGTTAGTGCGTAGACTTTTGTATGCTCTTTGTCCCTAGCGACACCATACGTACAGTAACCATGCCACTCTGGGTGATTAATTAATTTTTTGCATTTTATTCTCATGTAGAGGGAGCCATCATTCAGCAGCTCAAGAGAACATACAAGTATTTCAAAGACTACAGACAGGTGAGCCGGATCATCATGACTTGTGTTTTATATACTGTATATAACAGTACACCTGTACTTTTAACAAACGCTTGAGTCGTTGTGAAATCACGTGTCTGTTCCCTGCAGATGATCATCGAACCCACAAGTCCGAAGCTTCTCCCCGACCCACTGAAGGAACCGTATTACCAGCCACCGTACACCCTGGTGCTAGAGCTCACTGATGTTCTCCTTCATCCCGAATGGTCGGTACGTACGTCTCCAGCGATGCCAACAAAACATCCCAGCCAGTGTGCGTCCGCAATTTCATTTTTGTTTTTTGGTGATCAAGTCAATCTGGCATTAATTTTTCAGCATTTTAGACATGAAATATTGTAGTAGTTTAAATTTTGTAAAAAGAATTAAAAAAATTAACCAGCTGTCACTTTAGACTAAATAATGTCGCTGCCGAAACAACAGAAGCGTTTGGATATCCGCAAACATAATTTGGATTGATGCCCTGAAGAAGGTTTTTACAGTTTTCTAGGATTCCTAAGAGTCAGTATTGGAACATTATCAGGAAAAAGGTTCAACAATTAACGGTGCTCGTTACAGTGAGACACTTATTGAAGAGCTGGAACTCAGCTTGCTCATCAGAGACAATCTTATCATTTTGATTCATTCACATTTCATATAAGCTTAAATAATTATTTTGATTGTGTAAAGCTGCTTTGCGACAATTGTCATTTGTTTAAAGCGCTATGCAAATAAAATTGAATTGAATTGAGTTTAAACACAGAGGACTGCTATCCGATCTTGCACGACGATGCACGTCCACACGTTTTGTCTTTTGTGAAAGTTAATTAAAATAAATTCTCTAGCCAGAGCAGGGATAATTTTTTTTGACTCAACATATATGTTGTATGCAAACATTTAGGCACCCCGTAACACATTTTGGGAGAGATTTTTGAAGTGAAAAGCTGTGAATACATCTTTTGTAGGACTTGCATAATCTTTTTAATCTATATATATCTGTGTTTGTTTGTTTGTGTGTGTGTGTGTGTGTGTGTGTGTGTGTGTGTGTGTGTGTGTGTAGTTGGCTACAGGCTGGCGTTTTAAGAAGCGGCCAGGCATCGAGTACTTGTTCCAGCAACTAGCGCCACTTTATGAGATTGTCATCTTCACATCAGAAACTGGCATGGTGAGTAGCATGAAGAAGAGCAGCATGATGTTCTGCAGCGGATTAAAAGATTATTTGTAATGAACCGTCTGCATCAGTGAGGGCAATGCCATAACCGTCAAATACCGCAGTTCTATTGGGGCGTGAATGCACAACCCTGTTCGTGATTGTTAGCAGTGATTACGGCCAGGTTAACTTTTTTTTTTTTTGTGTGTGTGTGTGTTAGTTTTTTTTTTTGAGAGTGGAGAAAACCTGCGCTTTCCAAATTACTTTTGCACAGCTGTAATTCCACAGTAAACTCAAACATGGACAAACATGTCATCGCACAAATGTGGATTCTCAGTCGGAGCTGTTTACAATGCATCTAGACTTGTTGTGGGTTTACTCCCTCATCGTCCAAACCGCTTTATCCTGTACAAAGGGTCGCATGGGGGCCTGGAGCCTATCCCAGGAGACTTGGGGAAAGAGGCGGAGTACAACCTGGACAGGGTTGTTGTTGTGGGATCTTCGTCTTTTATTTTCTGCCACACGCCTTTATTATGGCAACATCAATATGCTAATAAGGCATACGCTCTGTCTCGTCAGGCTTCCGTTCTGCAGACTGTTGTTTGTTAAGGCATGTCAGGTCAGACTGCTGGTCTCTTCAGTACCGCTTTAAAAAAAAAGGCTATTTCCCTGATGTGTGATGTTTTGACACTTTACATCTGTGAAGCTTTCTTCTTTCTTGGAAACTGACCACGAACTGAGCGCATGCCTCTCTACAGTATATGATTTGTTAAAGCTGTCTTTTTGCCGTCAGAAACCAGCCACTTCTTTCTCATGACGGAGATCAACACACTGCTCTGCAGAACTCTAGCTGAGATACAGAAACACTGTAAAAAGTTTTCCACAGGTTTTATCAGGATGTTCTGCAGCTGGTGTGTTGCTCAGGAGTTGCCGGAATTCGACTCGCCATATTCCAGCTCGTCCGTTTACTCGCTCTGCGGCATCAGAACATATTTCTGTCGTGTTTTATACTACGATAAATGAAACGACGATAAAAGAAAGAGTATTGAGTTCACCGAGGTTCACCAAAAAGGGGATTTCATATTCTGTTGGGGAAGCAGTAGTCCAGTCCTTCCTGCTCTGATGTGTCAAATTAGACGAATTAAAAGCCTTGTGATAAGTTCAGGAGGTCATAATTCATAGACACCCGATTGTCCAACTGTGAACTGTGTGTCTGTGCAGACGGCGTTTCCACTGATTGACAGCATCGACCCACAGGGCTTCGTCATGTACCGCCTCTTCCGGGATGCCACACGCTACATGGACGGACATCACGTCAAGGTAACACGGATCTGTTCATTTCTTTCCTTGTATTGTTCGTGATTATACCAGGAGTGGGTTTTCTCTCTTTATCTAAGCAGAGAGAGCTTGCAACCATTACAATTCTCTCTCTCTCGGTCTGCCTTTCAATCTCACTTATTTTCCTCTGCTTCTTTCTCTCACCCTTGTCTCTCTTGTTTTTTCTCTTTCTCTCAGACTGTCTCTGTCCCCCTTCTCTGTCACTCTGCCTCTCTTATTCTCACTCCCACTCTTTCCTTCTTTCTTCTGCTTTCTCTCACTCTTGTCTCTTGTTTTCCCTATTTTTACCCCCCCCTTCTCTCTCTTTCTGTTGCTCTCTCTCTCTCTGACTGTAAACCCCCTTAATTCTGATGGGCCTCTTCTCCTCAGTGACCCAGGTGGCATAATACCGCAATGCCCCCGTGTTTCTTCCCTGTCCCGCCCTTCTGCTTCTCCATTGATTTTTTTTTTCTTCCCCTTTTTCTCTCCCCCATGCTATGCTGTTCTTCTTTTTTTCTTCTCTCAGTAGTCGAGGACAATAGAAGTTTCTTACCGTCTTCTCCTTGTCCTCTTTTTGTGCCTCATTAACCTTCTGTCCCTCTCAGCTATGTCGTTAGGTCGTCGCTATTGAAGCTGTGTTTCCCATGTGCCAGTATAAGACCAGATAGTGTTACTACACGCAAAAACTGTTAATTCAACAAACATTATAAACATCTCAGCAGGTTAACAAAAACAAATAAAATTTCTAGATGTTATTTCTTTATTTCAGTTGGTAGTCACACCTATGCTAAGGTTAAGAACTGCCCAAGCGTTACATTCCACTGCGTCAGTGTTTATCGCTAAACAGTAAGGACCGAAGTGGTGCAAATATGTGTATGCTGACGGGACAAAGGTAAAACTGCGCCATGTGCACTCCGCAGGCGGTTTTTAGTGTGTCCCTAAACTGCTATGTGGTTTTGTGGAATGAAACGTGGGTGTTTTTGTTGCACACAGGTTCTGTAAACATGCTTAAAAAAAATCAAACCTTGTTTTTTCGCTTTTGCTTGTTGGAACCTGTAAGTGCTGCACATGTGAATGATGCCAGGGGTGTTCAAGTCAAACCGGGACTTATGAAATGATGAAATTTCTCTGAATGAAGGCGTTAAAACAATTGACATTCGAATGGTGCAAACTGTACACACAGTCATCCACATTACACACCACTTACACCGTGCAGGAATTCACCTGCGAGTTATCAAGACATCAAGACATCAACACATCCCCATATAGTCCATAAAGTCATTTCCACATAGTTCCATATTTGGACCGTTAAAGGAGTTCCCGGGAGGCCGGAGTTCCAGACATGGAGCAGACATGGAGTCCGAACATGGCTCCGGCGTCCTGAGAAAACTTTCTGCCTTGATGGTGTCCAAGCACTAGTGAAACACCGGGATAAGTACGTTAGTGTAGAAAGGGGATTTTTACTCTCAGAACTTTGTGCTCTGTAGCATCGCGCATGTGTATGTATGTGCGTGCACGCTTACCAGTCACATTTCACCAGTGTCTGACTGGTCTGGCCACCTCGCCCCATCTTCGGTCACTTGCTCCATCATTCACCTCCTACACTGACTGACTGCCTCGGTTTCCCCTCCCCCAATCACCTCCCATCTGGTATACTGAGAGGCAAAAGGCGGGAGGCATCAAGCTCATAATGCACGAGTGTATGTTTAGCTGGATTTAATGACCGTGTGGTTACATACAAGCATAACTATCTTGACCCACTTGTGACATTTGGATAGTCGCCGTAAATAAAAGGATTTCATTTCAACTAAAGCACTAATGTATTTTCCTTTAATGCAGTTTTTTTTCAACATAATCTCCATTTATAGGGGCGTTAATGTGCTTTTGCACCGACAAGTCAACAGTGAAAGGGAAAAAATATATATTATTAATTAGTGATTCATTTACGCTCGGAGTTGAGTCAGGCTCCAGGTATACATTAAACATCGCAAGGACTTTACAAAGCAAAGCCTGTGTGGACATGACACCAGTGGATGGTGAACACCACTCTGACCTCTGGCATGCTTCCAGTCACAGAGCTGCACCGGGGACATTAACCCTCTGGATCGGCAGGTGTTTAGCGTGGCGTGTGTGTTTGAGGCACGCGTCCTCTTCTACTTCACCTTAGGGGATTAGATACAATACACACGCTGAGGTATCAAGTCTGCTCAGGCGCTATTGTACAGCGCCGCTAATCACCTCTACCTTAAACCCTGCTTAAATACACACTTGCACATGCACTGCGTCGAACATGTATACACTGCAGGTCCCTGTGGGCTCCTGGAGGGGCGAAGATGTAAATCAGTGTGAAGCGTGCCACGCGCGTGTGTATATGTATAGAATTCTACAGGGTGTTCCCTGGCTTATTCACAATTAACTCGCTTTCTCTAATATCTATCTGTCACGCGACTTCTCTCTTCCCCCTCGTTTTTTGCCCCTCCAGGGGATACAGATGACCTCGGTGATAGGGAGAGTACAGCGTCCCTGTCCATCTGCTCCTGGGGGCCCACAACTGAGACAGCTGCCACTGAGAAAATGTGTGTGAGCGATAGAGAGAGACATGGCAGGGGTCAACGAGTGGGTGTTAACAGTTTGCACTTCTTTACAGATGCGTAGGTGTGAATATGGTTCATGTCAGTGTCGTTTACAAAGGCATGAATTTTTTTGGTTGTTTTTTTTTTCACATCATGACCCCCGACACGGCATTACACAGTATACTTAATAGGTAAATTATAGGCCTTATCTCAGATGATGTAGTTTGAGTAGTAATTTTCAACATGGCAGTCATGTTGTTTTTAAAGATCCGTTGAGGGTGTTTTGAAAGAACGAGAGCAGGCTGGAAAAATGTTCCAGTCTGGAATTAATGAGAAACAGCTTCACAATTCTGTTGTAATCAAATACTTACAAACACTGCTGACTGCGCTGAAGACTTTCAAGCACTTTCTAAACACTGAGCTGTATAAACCCCGTGACCAGGGGACATCATCTCTAGGGTCCTATGTGGTCCACTTTACACCACAGAAAAGTCCAACAGAAATACTTTTGCTTTCTCTGCTTTCAAAACTAAAATTGCAACCCTGATAAGCGTTTCATGAAACTGATGCGGTGCTATTTTAGACAGCACTTTAATCATCTCTGGCTCTTTGATCTACAATTACGAGACTCATGTCCGGTGAACATGGAATGCACATGGATTACTGGGTGTTGATTAAATCTAGAATTGCACTTATGTGCTGATCTAGATTAAGAAGAAGAAGAAAAAAGTCGTCCATTTCTCCCGCGCTAATTCCTCCACAAGAGTTATTTTAAGAGTTATTTTTGCTTCATCGATGGCGAACGTTCGACTCCACAAGTTTGTGTTGGATAAAATCCATCGGAATGTCACTTGAAAATGTGCTCCGATGGACGAAATGAGGCTTAAAAAAAATCTGAGCATTCATACAAAATCATAAATTGACTCGCATTCTTATATGAACATAGAAATTTTGCAACATTTTGAATTGTTTTATTATTTATTTTATTTTTTTTTTTTTACTTTTAAGAACTCCAAATTTCATTTCCTTTAATTTTTTATTTATTTATTTTTTTTTTATAAAGAGTCCAGCTCTTCAGTGCAGTCTCAGTCTTTTGTACACCAATTAATTTTTCCATTTCTATTTAAAGCATTCAGGCACACACTTATCCAAAGCAGCTTACATAAGGGTTTATGTCAATAAATACCTCCATATAATGATTCAATAGGTTACTGACCATCAGGGTAAACACAGATTTTTTTTTTGTTTGTTTTAATTATTACTTTTTTTTTTTATCCAAATATTTAAGGAAACGGTATGGCTCTGGATGTCTCATCTGTTTGGATGTCTAGAGGAGGTTTGGTGCCAGGAAAGAAAATAATCTTGATGCATCATGTTATTACATATATATTTTATTACATCACTGAGAAACAAAAGCAGTTTAAATGTGATTTTTTTATTTTTATTTTTTTAAACAGCACAAGATTATGTCTCTGACACAATTTCTCATACCAAGTAGCTGATTGGATAATAAAATTTTTCATTTCCTCTACTTTACAGGTTAGCCGAGCTTTTAAGTCTGTGTCTACTGTTTTATTGGCACTCTTTGTGCCAGTAAAACTTTGTGCCAGAATCTTTGTGCCTACACTGACAAATACATGATGTTTATAAAGGATTATGTTATTGGCCTGCATCAAGCAAAGTAAGGATTAAATTGACCTCGGGTTACAAACGGTGTCTAACATGTTATTAAAACATGGAAGGATAGTGCTGAACTCTTAACCTTGTGGAAGAAATGTAGTTAGAAAAAAATCATGAAAGGGGATCACTCAATTTTTTTTTTTTATAATGAAAGGAAGAGCATTTCCACTTCAATTTGCTAGAGAGCATAAAGAGTAGACTTCATAACAATGGAAAAGATTCGTGTGAATCTGATGAGTCCAGATCGACACTGTTTCATAGTGAGGGGTGTGACACGGTGAGAAAGGAAGCACATGAAGCAATGCACCCGTCATGCATAGTGGCCGTTAAACAAGCCTCTGGAGGCAGATTGCGTCATTCGGTCATCGCTACGCTCAGCTACAATATGTGGCAATAAAATAAAGTGGCCTGAATGTCGTGAATGACCAGATGATCACATCTATGGAGTTTTTCTTCCCTGATGGCACAGGAATTATTCCAAGACAGAAATGGTTCTGGGAGCATGAGGACTCAAACCTGAATTGGTCTCGGTTATAATCAGAGCTAAAGTTGGTCAAACGAAATATTAGTCCGTGCAACTTTAAAAAATATCCTTCTGTAAAAGTCTTTATCTTTTTTTTTTTCTTTACCTTTTCGTTCCACAGGACGTGTCCTGTCTAAACAGAGACACTTCTAAAGTAATTATAGTGGACTGCAAGCGAGAGGCCTTCAGCCTGCAGCCCTTCAACGGCATGGCACTCCTCAAGTGGGACGGCAACTCAGAAGACCGCACTCTCTATGATCTAGCTGCCTTTCTTAAAAGTAAGTGGTTAAAATACTGTACTTGCGTTTGAATTCATAATAAAGCGCACAAAAACGCACATGAAAGCCTAACAATCCTTTGTCCTATGTAGCAATTGCGATGAGCGGTGTGGAGGACGTGCGTACTGTCCTGGAAAACTACGCCCATGAAGAAGACCCCATCGAGGCATTCAAAAGGAGACAAGCACAGCTGGCACTGGTACATGAACAGTTTGACTGAGGTTTTTTTTCAATGGACCATGAATCATTTTAGTAAACCAGGAGTTTGAAGCATGTTTTTTAATTCTTTGGTGATGGCTCAAACCCAGTTAAAAAAAATTTAAACCCAAATTATAAAAAAGCGTTTCGCTAGAAAGTAAACAGAAGAATTTATATTTGTAACACGTTATGACAGCAAAGCAGAGCAATTTAATTGTCTGTTTTCTACAAGTGGTGTTCAAGTCAATCCGGGACTTTTGATTGTGCAGAATAACTAACCAGTAAAAACTCCCTTTATCTCTCTGTATAATCACATGCTACACTAATTCACAAATCCCAGCGTTTCACTAGTGCTTGGATACCTTAAAGGAAGAAAGTTTTCTCAGTACACAGGAGCCATGATCAGGCTGCTTGGTTCACGTCTGAAACCCTGACCTTTCAGGAACTTCTTCAGTTGCCCAAACATTTGGAAATGGCTGTGAACGAATTATGTGTGTGTTCAGTTCCCACAGCCTGATATCTCTCCTGGCGACAAGTTATCTGCTGATTTTCAAGGATAAATTCCACCCGAAATCCACCCGAATGTTCGCTGGAACAACTGCAGTGGGGCGCCGAGCCACCTTGGCCAGGATTGTACGGGCTTCTATAAAATGTTCACAACATTCTAATGTTTTTAGCCAAGAGTCTCATCTCCGTACGTTTGCTTGAAGTGTTCTGTAAATATCAATCTCCTTTTGGTTTCATTCAAGAGAGATTTCATCACAAGGCCAGGACTGACTTGAACGCCCTTTGTAGGCACCTTTTTTAACATATTGTAATATTCATTCAGATTAAAGCGCGACAGAATATGGTCTAATAGGAAAAAGAAAGGGTGATGTGATGAAACCAGAGTTATGTTACCACATAATGTGGGCTGTTTTCCTCTACCAGCATCTGTTATTTCGGTGCTTTATCAGAGCTGCTGTTCTGGATCTCTGATCCTCGTGACAGTTAATAACTCCTAGAAATGTTCCTGATATTATTTTGTCTCTCTCTGATATTCCACTTGTGTTTGTGTGTAGGAGGAGGAGCAGAGGCTGACGGATGTTTCTCAACAGAAGAAGCAGGGCTTATCTTTCGGTTCCATCGCAGGCCGTTTCTGGTCCCGCAAGCAGCAATGAAGGTCGTCCTCACTGAAGGCTGGTAGTTCTGGGCCACCCTGGGCAGTGACTGGTCAGTGAGGCAAAGCCACGGTCACTGGGCAGGTGGTACCCCTAGCTGCATGGGAGGGAGATTAAGAGGGGGGTGGGAAACATCCAGTTCCTTCCACTGAACTCTTGCTGCCATGGCTGGGAAGGGAAGCCAGGAACTCCAAAAAGACTTTTAATATCTGCGTGCTGGTGAAGGCATTCTCTGGACCGAACACGGCCTACAGCATGCCTTCCTCCGATCTCAGTTGTTGTGTTTATGTCTAACAATTCGTTCCAAAGGTCTATATACCTGGACCAAGTTTTCTCCACTCCTTAGCTCATTTTATTCTTTCCACTTAGAGGGGAAAATCTATTATGAGCCACACCTTTTATCAGACACAATCGGTGCTCACTAGAAGAGTCTCCTTATCACAGTTTAGTGCTACGTCATGAG
The DNA here is from genome assembly GCA_030014345.1 of Clarias buthupogon. Taxonomy (NCBI): domain Eukaryota; kingdom Metazoa; phylum Chordata; class Actinopteri; order Siluriformes; family Clariidae; genus Clarias; species Clarias buthupogon. The sequence goes on from JAQMYK010000003.1 coordinate 21,789,456, forward strand.
CACTGATGAGGTGTGGCCACTCTTAGGAGTTATGTACCAGAGTTGTGTACTCATGCTGCTGTAAGAACTGCCGGATTGTAGTTCATATTAAGTTGGGTCATATCAGTTGATGAGATTGACACAGTGCCATTTCTGTTTATAACCGCGATGGTACACTACATCTAACGTGGTTGTGTAGTGCATTTAATGTGAACTGCTTAAATGACCTTCAATAAACGATGTATGTCTGACTTTCTATAATCAGTGTTACTTTTCCCTTTGTTCATCAGTTTTACGTAATTGCTGCTATAGGATAAGCTGCAATAGATCTTCTCTACCTTGAATAAATGCAACTTTCAAAAGAACATTTTGTGTAAAAATGAGTGCAAAGATATATAATGTGAGTCACTTACTCGTGTTAATTAATTAATTAAATATTTTTTAAGTAGGGCTGCACGATTTGATTTTTTTTTTTAAATCACATTGCAATTATTTTGACACCTATTGCAAACACAACATAAAGTGTGATATTTCTTTCTTTCTTTATTAAATGTAGTGCTAAATGTACCCTTTTGTATTAAAGCATATTTATCTAGGCTGATACCAAAGAATTCAAGGAATGATCTCTTGAAGAGGATGTTCACCAATATCTATTTTTCAAGTCATTATTATTTATGAAGTTCATAAATTCATGACTAAGTGTATATTACCTGTAATAAATTTTATCCATTTGTGATTAAATAATTGCACAAATACTTATTGCAATTTTGAATTCTAATTGTGCAACACTAGGTACAAGTGTTTGTTTGAATTATTAGGGAAATCTCTCTTCTTCTTTTTTTTTTTTTACTTTAGAATTATTTTCCTTTTTTCCTTTGATGATCTTGTCTTTCTGTTCATGATTCGTCCAGTTTTAATTTGACCTCTGTATACTTTCTCAGGTTTGTAAATGTTCAGTGTCTGCTGTTTTTGTTTTTTGCTCTGATTTCACAACAAACTGCTTGTGTACTTTTCATGCCTTAATACGACTTTACAAGATATATACATTGTGACCTTGATCGTCGTCATCATTTTTTATGTAAACCCGGGACACGTCATCTGAGTTGTTACAAGATTAATTTTTGTCTGTGGGGAACAAAGGCCAGCCTGTCCAGACCGATCCCAAACACAAAAAAAAGTGCTGGCAATAGTAAGGCACCAGAACACCCAGTGCACCATATCCCACCATGCTTGTGGCCCAGGAGTCAAAAAGCCCGAAACCACCAACCTAGCCTCCAACCTTCCCACATTGGACCCACTGGACACGACACCCTAAGGAGCCGCTGCGAACATCCCCGGTACCAGACGATACAGCACTGCCCAGAAACCGTGTGATTCCATCCCCCTAGGGGCCGGAGCTGCTCTTTGGCACAAGGAGAACCTACACAATACTGGGTGTAATGCTTTGCTCTGTAATGTTGAGAGGAAACCACCTTTAATTAAAGTTGGCAACAGAACAAAAAATTTATTAAATCTTTTCCCCTAATGTTACGCCCTGTTTTAATAAATACGCATTGCTATTGAGAAAACACTTTTGATAAACTGAATGAACAAGGATGCATATTATTCCAGAGTAGCTTCAATTTAATTTCAGATACGTTTAAATGGAAAAGGATCCAATGAAGATTGAAATACCTTCTTCCTCGGAATAAGTGGGTGTGAAATCTGGAAACCAGACTTACTTTTTCTTTTGCAGATTTTATCCAGACTGTTTGGTTCCAGAGAACCATGTTAAAAAATCTCCCTCTTGGTTAAACATACGTTTAGATTTGCAGTGAGACTGAATGGAAGATTAATTTCATTTGGGTGCATTTCGTTACACTACAGTTAATTACATATATAATTCTTTACTTTTCCGGCTTTGAAATATTATTTTTATTATCTTTGTTATGATGATATTATCATTTGCTCTTCTGTCCATATGGTGCGATGCAGTTTTATCCCTGGTGAGCCTGAGAGCTTTCAAGCTTATGGGAAAACTGCAAAAGGCAGGATTACATCCTGAAGAAGGCACAAGTCCATCGCAGGCCGCCACACACACACACACAGTATAATCACCAATTACATTTATTATGCTCCTGTGCAAAGATTATCTTAAAGAAGTCATTGGCATCTCAGTGTGATTAACACTGCGCTGATACTATTTACCTGTGACCTCTTCTTTTCTACCCCATTTGACACCTTCCTGATAGACAACTTGACATCTGCACAAGAAGTATGTCACTGATGACTTTATAGAGCATTAAGGAGCATGTGAGGTGTGAGTTTCAATTCCCACACGCATACATTTTAAGTGGTCCTGGCAGACGAACCAGAGTAACATTGTGCAGTTTCATGGTCCTGGGTTCAACCCTGAGTTTGTGTTTCTGTCTGCATACTTTCACAGAGTTTCAAATGTTCTTTCTCACTGTGTCTGAATTGGTTTTCTTCAGGATTCCTCCTGCACTCCAGAAACATGTTGGTATATGGACTGGTGACTGTCATTTACCAGGTGTGAATGTGTGCACACATGGTGCTTATTTTCAAGCCTAGAGTTCCCGAGACACTGTGACCCTGATTGGGATCAATCTCTTACTGAAGCTGGATGAGTGAATGACAACTTTGACATGTCAAACACTGGATGGTTATGAGAAATCTGTTTATCTGTTAAGCTCATACTCTGCTTCAAGCAGTGCAGATTCAGCTGTGACCAGAGGACAAACAATAAAATTCATAAAGGGCACAAAAACATGAGAAATGATTGCATGCATTTAACTATATTCTATTGTAATTACTTTGTGTCTAAATTTTGCTCTAAGCTCTATGGATGGATTTCTGGTTACTTAAATGTAAGCCAAATAAATCAATATATTTTCCTATAAAATATACCTTGTCTCCTAAAATAATTATCAACTTTTGTGATCACTTTTTTCAAGTTTTACTTGATAGAACTGCATATAATTCGAAATAAATACTCTCAGTATCATGTAATATGTACATACAATAAATCAATGAAAGCTGGTTAGATTTCCAAACAAGTGTTATCAAAAATTAAAGACCATATCGATCTTTTTGTATCTGCTGTGCAAACCGAGTGAAAGGGTCATGAAAGGTCACGCTCAACCCATTATGCTTATTCCAGACCTTTGTATGCACCAGGCATGGTGTTGGTCCAAGTGGTGAACTTTTGCTTTTAGTTTGACGCCTCTGTGCTCGACACACGGCCACGTGCCGCAGCGCCCTCGGGCAGGGTTCAAGTCATGTCAACTTAACAGATCCTGCATCTAAGATTGTAAACACGTTTTAGATTTTGCATTAAGAGAAATCAAATATAGTTGTGTTTGTTATGTTTAGGCAATTTAGCTGTATAAAATGGAAGAGACGCAATTATGAAACCCTGTGTTCAGGTCACTCTTTCAGCTTTAGGTTACAGCATGCTGGACGTGTTACACATAGAAGATCTATCCATCCATTCATCTAGGAACTTCTATAGTGCAACTAGTTACCATGGAGGCCATTGTATTTATTCCCTTTTTACAACCGTGGTAGGATCTCCAGTCTACATTCACACGCGCATTAAAACACTAGGGGCAACTTGCCATTTAGCCTAATCTGCATGTCTTTGGACTGTAATATCCAAAGGAAAACCACCAAGCACAAGGAGAAGATGCAAACTCCATGGAAACAGACCCTGAGGTGGGAATCGAACCCGGACCTTGGAGGTGCAAAGCGACAGTGCTATCTACTAGGCCGACATAGGAAATACACTATATGGACAAAAATATTTGTCCAATGCCATTATATCCTAATACATATACCTTAATATGGTACCACTTTTGCAGCTATAACAACTTCCAATCTTCTTGAAAGGCTGTCCACAAGATTTTAAACAGTTTCTGTGAAAATTAAACCATTTTATGAGATCAGGTACTGATGTTGGATGAGAATGATACTAGATGCATCATGCTGGGGTAGAAAAGGACCTTCCCCAAACTGTCCAAGCATTGTCCAAGATGTCTTGGTATGCTGATGAATTAAGATTGGCCTTCAATGTGGATGAATGAAACACCTGAATTCAATAATTAACAGGTTTGTCTACATAGTGTATGCAATAAAATCGTTTTTTTTTTTTTTTGGAGTGAATTATATAAATGCATTACATGCCTGCAAGCCACAACTCCTGACCAAACTGCGAGCTGAAGCTGTGAACAAAAGCCATGCGCCGGTCACACCTCAGCTCCCAGTGCACGTGCAGGACGAAGGTGCGCGTGTGGGAACAGGCATGACTGGAGCGCGTGGTGTCGGACCTGACACTTTGACAGATTCACATTTGCGGACGCACCGTGCCTTCTGCCACTGCTTCACACCTTTCCAAACGTCGGAGTGTGTCGTTCCGACTCCTCTGATGTCCCCCTCAGCCCCCCCTCCTCCCTCTGATCCTCACACCAGTCGAGACACAACGCCGCCTCGGCCTCAAGCGTCGCTTCTTACACCACTGGACACGTGGATCACCAAGTGTGATGCAAGGCAGATAGAACACTTAATATTCTTTTACTCAAAAAAGACTCAGCGCGTTGTCGGAGGGGCGTCTTGTGTGTGTGTGTTTTTTTTTTTTTTAATCGATCAGGGGAATTTATTGATCATTATACATGCGTCTCCAAACATTACACGTGCGTCGCGTGCGCTTTCCGTCGAAACAGATGGTCATCGATTCATTTAATTAATGCGTTCCCCGGTCACGTGACCCCTCGTTTTTGTAGACCTGCTTCAATGCCAAATTCCATATGATGGTATGATTAAACACATTTTTCATAATTAGCCTAATCTATAATATGTTATACATGCATAATGTGTAGTGTAATATGACAAACCCTCTCAATATAGAATTATTTATTTAATAATAATAATAATAATAATAATAATAATAATAATAATAATAATAATAAACAAATAAATAAAAATTACAATATTTTTGTAGAAATCTTGTATGCTAAATGTTTGCATTTTAACATTTTCAAAAAGTGTACTTTTTCTCATCATGTAGATTATCAAAGGAATCATGCCTGAGTTGAAAAACTGAAAGATTCTGAAAAATAGCTCTTTTTAATCAAAATATAACTCACACAATACAGCAGTTTAAAAATAAATCACTTGCTTTATTTATTCATTTATTTGCACTTTACATTAATCCTCAGCAATACTTACAATACTAAAAGCCATGCACATTTTGAAAAAAAAAATGCAAATAATCACTTTTAAAGGTTAGTATAAATGCATGCTAAACAAGACATGGAGCTTCATGTCAATATTTTGTAACTGTTATGACATGTATTAATAAATAAAATTCCTATTTTTGTGCCAAAAGTCTGCAAACAAAGTTTGTCAATATACACTGTATATAATTAATTGTCTATTAATGAATAAACCCCGCCCCTTGTGACGCAGGCGGAGCGTGCCATGCAGCGGAGGCACGCGCTGCGCTCATTAGCATAACAAGAGGCACAAAGAGAAAGAAAAAAAAAGAGAAGAGAAGCAACAGTTTGGAAAGCAGCTTGTTATTGTCCTTCTTTGTTCGGACTCAATCATGTTTAATTTAACCGCGAAATGACTTCTCTGTATATGTTGGAATGCACAGTTATATACATAAACTATCCTTAACCTAATCCTTAGACGCGAATATTCAACCCAGATGCTGGAGAAAATGAACTTGAGGATTGCGCAAGGATTTAAAAAAAAAGAAAAGAAAAAACAGCCCTGTTTACCTGTATCGTAATCGAGTGCAACGGTCTGTGAGTGCGGCATATGGCAGATGTGGGCTGGTGCGCGCAACATACACACACACACACACACACAGGGGAGAGGGAGAGATAAGTCGGGCGCCTTTCTCCAACCTGATGATTTTGCTGATTTTTTATTATACCAATTGTAGACAACCCATAAGGTCAACCTCGGGTGGTTAGATTGCTTTAATGACCCGCGTCCACATCCAGAGACGCGCATTAATCTCTCTCCCTCTCTCTTTCCCTCTCAGACTCATTAAGAAGAAGGTGTTCATTGCGGTGACGAGGTGGCACGTGCGGGTCTCAGTCCCGCCAGGTGCTGCTTTAGCATACAGCTGTGGTCAGCACAGTAACCCCCCCCCCCCCCCCCCACACACACACACACACACACTTTTACACACTCACAATTCACGAAAGCAATTATATGTAATTTTCAACCCCCATGAGGCCCACAAGAGAAGCCAAGAGAACAAAAGCGGCCCCCGGATCTCCAGCGCGCCCGGGTTTAACGACTCACACGCGTCGGAACAACGACACACGCCGGGCTGAATTAAAAAGGGGTGAGTGCGAACAACTTGTGCAACCCTCCCCCCAAAAGAGGAGGAAAAGTACTGAAATAACATGCATATAAAAGAAAAGGGGTGAAAAAATAAATAAATATTAAAGGGGAAAACACTGTGCACTTCCAAATCCAGGCTGATTGATGTAAAATTGCATATCACTATTAAGTCTTAAAAATTCAACAGTACAGAACAGTATTGAAATATTTTATAACCCTTTACCTATGTCTCCATGGTCAGCTCAATAATTAATGAAACTAATGTACATAATTGATTCATTCTTTTTTTCTGTCTCCATG
>JAQMYK010000003.1:21835090-21848392 GCA_030014345.1 Clarias buthupogon
TATAATATAATATAATATAATATAATATAATATAATATAATATAATATAATATAATATAATATAATATAATATAATCGTTCATCCTCTATACCGCTTATCCTATACAGGGTCACAGGAAGCCTGGAGCCTGTACCAGGAAACTTGGGGCACAAGGCAGGGTACATCCTGGACAGGGTGTACCAATCCATCGGAGAGCACACATCCACACGCCACACACTCAGACACTCATTCACACACTATCATTTTTCAACACCCACCTTACTTTGTGCCTGTCATGTGCGCTGTCGCTGTAGACACTCTGAAGTCTGATCCCTGGTTTGCATAACCATGAGCTTAGTCTGATGTACCCGTTTTTGTCATAGATGACTGACGCTGCCTACCATTACAGTGGGTGAGGTACACCTGTGACACGTCCACAATATGATATAAAGCTCATAAGACTACCTGTGCAAACCCCACCCCCGCCCACCACCCACTGTCGATACAAACAAACAGAATATATACTGTAGTCAGGGTCAGTCGTCTATGACAAAAAAGGGTAAGCGTCAGGCTGAACTCATACCTGTGGAAATCCCGATTCAGACTGCAGAGCGTCTACAGCGACACCGCATACCACAGGGAGAAGGAAGGTGCGTGTTTCTATAGATATGTCATATACAAGTATTCATTACCCCTGAACATTTCCACATTTTGTCAGTTTACAACTACAAACGTAAAAGTTTGTTTACTGGGATTTTATATGATAGACCCATGTGTGTTTGTGACACATAATTGTGAAGTGGAGGAAAAATGATAAATTATTTTCAAAATGTCTTACAAATAAATATCTGAGATGTACTGTAGAACCACCTTTCGCTGCAATTACAGGTGCAAATCTTTTGGGGTATGTCTCTATTGGCTTTGCACATCTACTGTAGATTATTCTTTGTTATATTTACTTAAATATACTAAGATATGATTAAAACTGAAAATTTGAATTTTGCTTTTCAATCTATGATAAATATACAAAAAGCTAACTTTTTTTTACTTATGACATTCTCCTTATCAAGGCTGCAGAGTTTAGCCTTTGAACACTGGCCATAAGGCAGGAACACACCCTGAACGGGACATCGGTCTACTGCATGGCCCATTCGTCTAAACCTAGGGATCATTTATCTCAGACAGTCCAGCTACTGGCATGTTAGTGGGAAACAGGAGGAAACTAGTCATCCCCGAGGAAACCCACAGACACTGGTCAAGCATTAATTATTGGTTTATCCAGACTTTTATGCGGAAGGAATATGAAACTGGACATTTACCATTTTAAATGAATAAATCTGGCCTAAGCGTCACATCGACATATGATTTGGTCAAGGGTTTGGTTCCTGCCTTGGCTCCATGTGTGTGGAGTTTGCATATTCTGTTTCCTCCAGGTACTCCGGTTTCCTCCTGCATGTCTTAAGACACAGTGCCCTATGACCTGGCCTGGCCTGGTCGTACACCATCTTGTGCTCAACGTCTCCTGAGATACTGTAGACTACTGTAGGTTTCCAACGATCCTGTACAGGATAAGCAGTATAGAGATTAAACTGAATAAATAAATAATTCCTACCTACAGTATATTTTTCTGTGGTTGTTACCTAATTGAGTTAAGTTAAGTCACAGAACACATCATGAAGGATTTATATTTGTATGGAGAAATAAATAGAATGCTTAACATTTTGCAGAGAAATAAATATGACGTTTAAATATGTCATGTCATTTAAATAGATATATGAATATGACATTTAAGCATATTTAAGTAATGACTACCCCATTTACACAAGTCATTTCCACAGGCTCCACATTGCATAATTATTGCCTTTGTGAATGACATGACTATAGAATTTAATGATAATGAATAACATAGAGTGTGTTAAGTCACTGTCACAAAACCAACCATACCAAGAGAGAACAAGCATAATTTTTTCCCCAAGATGTATTAATACTGATAATTGCCGATTGACTTTTCTATGCTGTTTTATCTCAAATTAACACTATCTACCATATAGTATCTACTGTACATATATACTACTGTACTATTGTATTTATATATAATTCATTCTAAAAAGCCCTAGAGTGTGTGTGTGTTTTCTGCTGAAATTCACTTCAAAGCTCTTATCACGAATTTAAGAGAAAGTGATTTTTTTTTTTTAAACACATGAGGTAATGGTGCATTGTTCTGGTTTAACAGCAACCGCAAGTTTGAAATAACAGTGACAAAGGAAGTTGACTGGCGATATGTGACTGAAGCAAAACTGAAAGCACTGTATTTGTATGCGCTCAGTTTCCTGTTGGCAAGGTCACTTTATTAGTACACTAATGAATCAGCTGGTGATATGATGAAAATCGTTTTTCTGTTACATGTAGTTCTTGTATATTTTAAATCCCCAGTACTGAACATATATTACATAAAAAGCTAAATGCGGCTTATCTCATAAATTGATGTTACATAGAATTTTAGTGTCAAAAAATGCTTTTGGTTTGTATATTATGGTAACGAACCTGACAATCAGGTACTGAGATTTCTTCTTAATCATAGAAGCAAAACTTGTTTGTTTGCTGTCAGGAAAACCCAGACAACTCCATGTTTTCCCCAGTTCTCCACCGTGCCATTATCAAACTGGATTGAGATACTGATAACTGACTTGTTACTGTCAAAACCCAACAGGAAGTAGGGACCTTTTAAATCCAAGCTGCTATATTTTGGGTTCTTTTCACATTGTCTCCTGTAAAGACTTACAGTAAGCCATTACAATCATTATCTACATCAGTGTACGTGTACAGTACATGTCTGATGGGAACAACTTTTAAAGCAATTGGAAATTCCCTCTATATTCAGACTGGGGCTTTTATTGAGGCTGAGTGATATTAAACAATACTTTTAAGACTCTGAGAGAATACTGTACAAATACGGAGCTTGAATTTGCATTTTATCTCATATCAAATAATAAAATAAATATTGTCTTTTTACAAGGAAACCTCACCAGGAACCTTTTTAATTTGGAAACTAAGACTATTCTGTAGAAAGCTGATTGATATGATGCATAAGAGTTTAAACAGAATTCCAACTCTTCACACTACAGTGCACATTAGTTTCAATAAGGATACATCCTGGAAAATTATTATTATTATTATTCACTCACTCATCCTCTATGCCGCTTTAGCCTGGAGCCTATCCCAGAAGACTTAGGGCACGGATATGGTGCCAATCCATCACAGGGCACACTCACACATACACACACACACACACTACGGGCAATTTGGAAACGCCAATGAACCTAATCTCCACGTCTTTGGACTGTGAGAGGAAACCGGAGTACCCAGAGGAAACCCATTCAAGCATAGGGAGAACATGAGAACTCCATGCACACAGACGTGGGAATCGAACCTAGCTGGGAATCGAACACGGACCCTGGAGGTGCAAGCCGACAGTACTAACCGCTAAACGATAGCCGCTGGACAGATGAACTGATTTTTTAAAATGCACAGGATATTTAAGGAATGAAAACCAACGGGCTGAACTTTTACATGATCTTAAAGGATTACATCGCTCTAATACCGCACCAATTGTCCACCAATTTTACAATTTCAAACGTATTAATCAATGACAAATTTCACTTTTTATCCATTTACAGTTGCAGTTCTTATCAAAAACATTTCATCAGTAAACATAAGACAAAAATATGTATCCCTTGCCATGTTACACAGGTGGCAAAATGCACAATGTCCTAAAGATCCTCTCATAGATAAAAACTTGAGACTCTTTCCATACATAAACTATCATGGAAGTATCAAAAACTTGTTAAACACTTACTGGAAGAGGGGTGTTCAAGTCAAACCGAGACTTTGGACAGGACCGATGGAGAATAACAGAACACAGTTATGAGAGTAGAAACTCCCTTTGTTTTTCTGTATAATCCCCTGATACACCAATGCATGTATCCCAGAGTTTCACTAGTACTTGGTTACCTTTAAGGTAGAAAGATTTCTCAGTGCCATATTTGGACTTTCTGGTTCATGTCTGAAACCCTGCCCTTTAATGTCGATCGGTTTTACACAAGAAATTTATCACAAGTCCCGATTTCCCTCGAACCCCCCTCGTACATGAACAGATATCAGTTTATTGTTAGACTTATGTAATGTAGAAAGGCCACTATACAGTTCTCTGTGAAAAATTATAACATAATTACCTAATGCAACTGATAATTCACCAGCTTTGTGGTACACCTTCACAGACTTACTAATGCATTGCAATTACATACCTGCCTATATACCACTTCAACTTTATCCTACTCTTTTTCAGTGCAGCAGCTTTTCAACAGGTGTGACAGAGACAATGTTTTTTTTTTTTCCTCTCTCTTTTTCTTTTTTGGCATCACCTTGGTCATGGACTGGAAACTCCTGTCAAACAAAGGTTTTTGTTTCCAGTAAAAGGCGTGGTAATAAGAGTATATGATAAGAAGTTTATAAAAAAAAAAAAAGATGATTGTTATGTGACCTTTGTTTCTATTTTGCAATGAGAAGATATTTATCCCTTAATCTGATTAAGATTTCTAAAGAAAAAAAAAAACATGAGATAAATAATAAGGTGCTTGGTTACATGGAATATCCTTTTTCTAATGATTATGAAAAGCAGCATCCAAAGACTTTGTGTTAAAGATATAAAGTATAAAAGTATAACGGACCCCTGATCATGCTATAATTTCTGTATATCACATTTTAGAAATACAGATTGTTCAGATGTCTGGTGATAATTTGACTAAAATGACCAAAAACAACCCAAGAGCGCATTCACTGCTGGCATTTAAAGCATTTATCAGATCCTGTTATCTAGAACGACGAACAGGAGTTCACAGACCTTTCGCCTGAAAAATAAAATCTTGTACGAATACAAACAGGCTATGGTGTAAGAATAAGAAAAGACCAAAGTTCAAATAGGACGACAGGATAAATCTGTGTAGGTTTTGTTTTTAGTTTTAGTTTTTAAAAAAAATGGAATTTCAGTCTTCATTTAAAGACAGCAGATGGAGAAAGAAAGACATGTCTGGTCCAGTTTGACTCAACCCTTCCTCGATCAGACCTCCGTCTGGCCGAAGGCACCACGACCCTTTGACTGTCCACCACAGGAGCCTCATGTGGCGACGTGGAGCAGCGATGATGGTGGTTCGGCAATTTGTGCAATTAGAGTCTTAGTCCCTGTCGTCCCACTAATGAGCCGTCCGTCCTCCATTCAGACGCTCTGTAATTAAGGGCACATTTTTTATCTTAAGAACTTTCTTTCCTCCCCTCCATCTGTCGACTCGACAAGGAATCACGCTGTGCGCATTGTTCACCCTTTCACCTTTGTTAAGTTAGTCAGTAGCTCGACATCTCAAGAGCTCATTCCGCTCCTTCTTTGGATTTTAGATTATAGTCATTATATAGTTTATAATGCATATGTTGTTTCATATTATATTGTGAAACCTGAAATGATGACCCCCCTCAGGTCATATCCATTCTCTAACACCTGCTGTATAGTTCCATGGTGCCAAGTTTGAAAGAATATGTATCTGACAAAAAGCTTTTATGTTTTATTATTCGACTTGCTGGAAGGATTGAATAAATTTGTAAGGATTGAAAATTTCCCTTACGCTCAGCATTACTATTATTTGGTGTTTAGTGCAAAACATGCAGCAGCCGTGACCTAATTTTGGAACATCCCTGTACAATACAATCCCTGTAATAAGTAAGGCCACTGAATGCTTGATTGCCTCATTATTAATAAAGGATTCATGCACACTAAGGGTTGTTCCCCCTACACCAGCGAGGCTGAGTCACGATTTTTTGCTATTAATGAGTCAGAAGTATTTAATCTACTCATTCATAAAGTACACTCTGGTTTGTGGTTATGTTTGTGACCATGACTGCAGATACTCGATTAAACCTGGTATCCCTCAGAGGCCACATATTGGGTGGTCAGAACAACGGCTGAGAAAGCTGGCTGCTGTCTAGAGATTGGTCCATGCAGATTTGAGCCTGTGCCAGGCCATGCTGTGTGCATTCTTTCCTCGCTCTCTCTAATGATGCCTTGAGGACGCAACGGGATGGATACCCCACAGAGAACATTACTCTCCATGTGAAAACAGAACGCACTGAAACAGCTTCTACAGGTCCCATGGACAGGCGAGGGACTAGTCTGTGGTCTATCATTAAGGGGAACTTTGGGTGATTGTGATCGTTTAATGAGCTGGCTTAAATATTCAATCTGATAAATGTTATGGAATTCACCTGAGGATCTCCATCAACCATCACATGTTGTTTTGTGGAAAACATGGTAGTGCAGTTTCACAGTGCACAGGACTGAACCAGAGACTCTGGAGCTGTGAGGCAGAAACTCTTCCCGACTCTTCCCAAACCTAAGCAAATACGATACAGTATATTTCAATACAATACAGCGTATAATATCCAAGACAGTGAAAACTCACTCACTCACGAATCGTCTATGCCGCTTTATCCTGTATACAGCATCACATGGGCCTGGAGCCTATCCTAGGAGATCTGGGGTTTACACAGGATGGGGTGCCAATACATCACAGGGCACACACACACACACATACATACTCACATGCTCATTCACACACAAGGGGCAATTTGGGAACACCAGTTAGCCTAATCTGCATGTCTTTGGACTTTGGGAGGAAACCAGTGTACCAGGAGGAAACCCACCTGGCATGGGTAGAAAATGCAAACTCCATGCCCACAGACCCGAGGCAGTCATGGTAGTAGGTGCAAACAAGGTGAAAACAAGCCCCTTAACCCCTTTTTGTTTGTCCGCCCCCAACCGCCCCCCAGATTTCAAACTTGTCTTTAATCAGAAATGAGCATTTTTTTTATTCCATACTGTAAAATCATGTGCAAACAGTACCACATTGCATAAATAGTACTAAGGCATGTGATGTTTTTTTTTTTTTTTTTTGGATATTGTGTGTACCCATGACACTCATAGGTTAATGAAGGTCTTGTAATAGCAGTAGTAATTTCCCTAACATTCAAGAGCATTATGTTACTTAGCACATGATTGAGTACATGAAAAGTACCAACATATTTCAGATGCTTTAAAACATAGTCATCACGGTTGACACAATGCCTAGGAATACCCCAAGTAAACTCAGGTTGCGATTTAAAGGCACAGGTTTGCAATAGCAGGACTCTCCATTAGGACCCTGATTGGTAGATACGATCATCTGCAGCCAAAGGTTAAGCTTTCATTTTTTTTACTTTCAATCTGCAATCCAAAATAGTCTTATACATGGCTAGACTAATTTCCTGTGACAAGCTACTTTGATAATTAACCAGAAACAATGCATGTACAGGTGTAACACTGGAAATTTCTTAATTTTTTCCCCTGAACATGCTAATGGAATTCAATCCTGATTACATCTTTTGGACAGACGTATGCATCACTTAAAGTGTACATGCCTATTGTTCTTGATTTACTTTCATTTCTGGCTGTTGCTCTTTAGCCAGAGTTTACAGGAATCGTGGACAAAGAAAGAATAAAGGAGGGTTCAACAGGTGATCCAATGGATTTCCTTTGATTCATGAGCTGATTGTGACAGAGAGCTGATTGATCATGCAGTTTACTTTCATACTTTGTTGTTCCTATAAAACAATTGCAAATTTTGTTATGAAGCTTGAAACTGAAAGATTGGCAGGACACATCCGTTTACACTACAGGTGAAGGGGAAAGGTCCGTTTGCAATAAAACGCTGAGGCTTTTGTGTAATGTAATAGAGCTATGGACTAATAAAGTATGATAACAAATAGATATGTCAATTTTTATACCGTTCAACCTGCTGTATTTTATATAATGTATTGCCAATTTATTATAGTCCGTGTTGGAAGGTAGGATTCTGGGTTCATACATATACCATAAAACAAGGCTAATAATTATTACTGCTTAATGTTCAAGATCAGTGTTACAATATTACCAGTACTTACAGTGCACATAAACACATTGCGTAAAGAGGAGGTGGTTCTGGCCAGCCCTTATTGTTTAGAAACGAATAGCTGGTGCTTAAGATTTCTTTTCAGATTTATGTTCCAGCAGCAAAACTCATCCACATGTCCACTTGACACTGGCACAGTTTAAGCGCATTTCTGCATGTTTTGTTTTTAGTTTTGTCATTATTCACAATTTGAATATACTGTATTCAATTTCTATATCTTATATTAATATGAAAACACATTTAAAGCATGCAGGAACCTCTTCATCCTTCATCTGATCATACTGTTAACAACTTTTTGTCACCCAAGCCAGTAAGGATTAAGCTTCATTACTGTCACACATTTATCTTATTATTTATATAAGTGTCATTTCATTTTGTTATTTTTTCCCCCCAAGACCACTTCTTTCTCAATGCAATAAAAATCAGTGTGTACTGTCATAGGCTCATGAGACTATTGAGACTAATAGACTCGTGGGACCCCACTGACCTTAAATGAGGACATCACATTTTCATCCAAATAAATCTTGTACCTGGAGAAACTCAATATTATTTTAGTAACAATCAAGTGTGGCTTATTGTTTAGCTCTGTTTGGATGCGTTTTTTTTTTTGTTTGTTCTCTAGTTGCCAGCCATTGTTTGTGATTTTGGCCTGAATCTATGTATGGATGGATGGGTTATATCATTAACTGACTGTGACTGGTTTATTAATCATCATGGGTATCCCCCAGGTTCTGCAGTGGACTATTTGATAATGTTTATATGTGTGTTTCAGAGAGAGAGAGAGAGAGAGAGAGAGAGAGAGAGAGAGAGAGAGAGAGTCTACATGGTGCCCATCTAGGACCAATAATCAATGTATTTTATGATTTTTGGGGCACACCAATATAGAGTTGAAAAAGAATTAGATATTAGATATTTTGTGTTCTCTAAGCTCCATTGCGATTCTTTGCCTTAAATACTTTATATTTTTCAGTACCAGGAAATCCATAAAATGCCATGGATTTTAATGGCACATTAAATATCATAACAAGAAACACTACCCCTTTACTTACTCTTTCATCAAAACAGCTGATTGATTTTAAAGAATATACCTACTGACTGAAAAAGGACCTAATAAATCTCTCTTTTGTAAAAAACAAAAACTTTGCTATTGGCCTGGGAACAGAGAAACACAACACTATCTGTTATATCTTTGAGAACAGTGTGGCTGCCAAATGGAATGTTGTAATCTCAAACTGTCTGTCTTGACTGTGGGTGTGAAATAAAATGTTTTAGTAGTCTTTGCCCTTACTTGGACTTCTTCAATCATGCACTGTCCAGTACAGTATTCATACTTACTGTAAGCTGTCAGCAGTTGTAATCATGTGGTAAGGAGATTGGGAATCTATGACATTATTTAACACAATAGATCAGATCAGCAATAATACACCATAGGTAGCAGAATTTAGATTGATGAAAATGACCTTTTCTACTATACTGCATATAACTGTAAAGCTGCAGACTTTCAATAACTGTATCTATTTTGCATGTACACTATTCATATCAGAAGTGTAAAGATAAATGGTAACACTTTGGGGGAAATACAGATTTAAAATGTATATCATTTTGTACATGTTGTTCTATTCCAAACAAAGAGAACTTGCATTATTTCATATGCTGTAGATACAGGACATAACTAATGTTTTAGGACTTTTATGTCTGAATGAAGAAAACTAGCACTGATGTTCCAAAATATTGCAGAGAATTACACTGGTTATAAATACTGACAGACAGACAGACAGACAGATAGATAGACAGATAGATAGATAGATAGATAGATAGATAGATAGATAGATAGATAGATAGATAGATAGATAGAAAACTTATTCTAGTGGGGTTTTTTTTTCAATAAAGACAGACAAATCATCTCTCGCAGTGAGAATATGTTTTGAAAATATTGGTCGAAAACTTCCAATTAGTAAATAGTTTAGCATAGTCTGACATAACTTACATCTACACAAATGTTACCAGTAATGATCTGATATACAATATATTCTGACACTTATTTTAAACAAACAAAAAAAATTGTTCTGCAATGGAATTTGTGAAACTTGGTATTTAATCATTCTTAAACAAGTATACTGTATATAAGGAAACAGTAATTCTGAAATAAATCAATAAAATGTATAGTAGAATGAAAATATATATATAAATACAAAAACACAGAGAATATAATGGGATTAAAATAAAGTATGTGGGTCATTCTACAAAAATGATAGATAGTGATGTCACTTAGTTTTGCTAATGGCAAAAATTATTTCAATTAACATACCACGTTGCTTAGGTTCCGAAAATATAGTATGTGTTTTCAATCATTAAACATTTTTTCTTACTTTAATGTTCAATATTACATTGTAGCGTTTTTTAAAAAGACCAAATTCAAGGAAATGTCTTGTCACAATGATAATACATGGAAGTGAAACCATAGACTTACTAAATGAAACCATATACAGCATCTAAAGATATATCTTCATTAAATAAATCTAAGTCACAATAACATCAATAACTTATAAAATAAGTTAAACACAAAAAAAACAATAATGAAACAATAATGGATTAAAATTAATAATATGGAAAATATTTCAGTCAGCTTAAACTATGCAATTGTTGTTACTGTTACACAAAAAGAGTTTTATTTTAGAATACATTTGACAAATTAAAACAAATTGTTCTAACATTAGCGGTCACTAGATGAAGAGCAGTGGACAAATGCAGAAGGGTATTTCAGATGTCCTGCTTCTTTTGTTTTGAAATGTCATAATTTATTTAGAAATTTTATGCGAAGCTTTAAAGTCTGTCATTGATGCTACTCAATTTATAGTCATAACTGTGAAAAGTTGGATGTAAAAACTGATTACATCTAATAATTAATTGATTTTTAAATAATTGAAAAACATATTTTTACTCATGGAAGTCATTTTAAAAAGAGTTATGATTTTTCTCTTAATTGTTATTGGTGTTACCATCATTGGAAGAAAAGTAACATCAGGAATTAAATTAAATGCAAAAAGTTTCAAAGTAAGTTATTGCTTTTAAAGAAATTCTAATTGTGAAGGAAGAAATACATTTCAGGAAATTTTATCCCCCAGATTCCACCTTTCTTGTAGAATGCCCCTGGACTTTTTGTTTTTATTTTTTTTTACCCCTGATTTTTGCAGTGCACGTGCATGGCCAGGTGGTGTAGTGACATTTTCAGAAATTACAAACAGAGAAAATCACTACTGTTTTTTATTCCCCGGCATAATGTAGAAATAAACCGACGTCCACAAAATCCTGTAATGGTGCAGCTGTCCAGCCGAACTACAGTATATTTACAGTGTCATGGCGCCCTCTAGTGTTCAATACTTTTCATGCCCACTCTGACACTTTATGTAGAAGTCGTATTTGGAAGTCAAGGATTGTTTAGAATTAATGTTCAAATTGTGTTTCTGTGTGTGTTTTTCTCTTCCACGGAACTATTATCACGTCGCCACTTGGTGTTTTATCTAACCACGAACACCACCGTTGCATTGATAAGCATCTACTCCAGCGTGAGTGGGCGGAACCGCTGGGCACGTTTACCCAGCAGGCGTAAGCGCGGATTGGTCAAATTTTACGTCAATCATTAAGCTAACACAAGCTTGAATGCACGTCCGTTAACGGTCTTGTAGTCAAGATTTAAGCGCTGAGTGGGTTTGTGTAGAATTAATAAAGCACTCGGTCTCGGTGTGATTGTGACAAAGACAGGAGTATGAAATGGGTTTGACCAACTCCGACCTGGCGAAAATACCAAACGCGGAGGATTTAATGCGAGAAACTGGTTGTAAGTTGTATTTTGTTGTTGTTGTTTGTTTATGACTGGCCTCGTTAATGTAACGTTATACTGTGTATTTGCACAGTGAAGTGTAGGCTATAAATATTATTCTGTTATAGTATGTAGTTTATAAGGAAATGCTTTTTCTTATATTTCATTAAAGCTTAATCTTTTATTATTTAAGCTTGTGCTGTGAGAAAGAGAAAGTTGGTAAAGGATAGGGAGAAACTGGAGCAACAACTAGAACATTCTGGAAAAATACTGGAAAATAGCTTATAGGTGAACCAAGACGGTGGTTCAGGTTCTTTTTGTTTTTAGGTACACCTATATTATACGAGGTGGTATCAAAAAGTTTCGAGACAGGTTTTGTATCACGCCAACAGATCCCAGTCCCACAGGGGAAGCACCGACCTTCATAAGTCAGTGTGCCAAAAGACACGTGTGCATCGGGAGCTGTGCGACTGGTGCTATTCTCACTACATGTTACCATTTCATCATGGACAGCAAGTTAGAACAAAGAGTGAACCTGAAACTGGGCACAGAAATGTCTGACATGATTTGGCAAGTTTGCGGCGATGCTGCAATGAGTCGGTCAAGGTGTTTCGAGTGGCACATGTGCTTCAAGAACATCGCTGGAAGAAGACGAGAGATCAGGAAGACCTTTAACGCGCTCAACCCCTGAAAATGTCAATCATTCTGCAATTTGTGCATTGTCGGTGTGTCATATGGAACAGTCCAGGCAATCCTCACGTGTGATCGGAACATGCGCTGTGTTGGTGCCAAGTTCATCCCCAAGCTGCTAAGCCAGGAGCAGAAGGAACATCACGTCAAGAGCTTCGGCAGCATGCCTTGGATTACGACCCATCTTTCATGCCGAGGATGATGATGTTTTGAGACGAAGCAACAGTCTTCACAGAATAAGAACCCTTCATCTCCACGACCGGAAGGGGCGAGACAGGTCCGCGGTCACTGGAAGACTGTATAGTCTTTTAAAGAGGAGTTTGCACTTTTCATTACATTAACTTCAAGAGAAGGATAAATTGGAGATCCAGGTGATCAAATGTAGGTAACGAAATCAGTCACAGGAAGTATTAAGTATCAGTAATTAATCATTTTGTGTTAAGTAATAATACAATTTAAGCTGCTTATTATCAAGCTCTTGAGTATAAGTGTACTAAATTATTAGGCAAATTGAATTTAAAACATATAAGGGTTTCCTCCAGGTACTCCCGTTTCCTCCCACAGTCCAAAGACATGTATAGGCTAATTGGCGTTCCCAAATTGCCTGTGGTGTGTGAATGGGTGTGTGAGTGTGTGTATGTGCCCTGAGTTGGTTTGGCACCCTGTCCAGGGTCTACCCTGCCTCGTGCCCTAAGCCTCCTGGGATAGGCTCCAGGGCCCGTATTCACAAAGCTTCTTAAGCCTAAAAGTTGCTCCTATTGACAAAATTCTAAGAAAATTCT
>JAQMYK010000003.1:21882058-21892848 GCA_030014345.1 Clarias buthupogon
ATTCAAAAATCTCTCACTTGTAATATGTGAGCATATTTACTGTACAAAACTTGTCAGTGAACTATGAGGGCAAAAAATAAAAATAATCGTTCATTAATCGTAATCGAGTTAAAATGTTCAATTAATCAAGCTTTTGATTTTAGGCCAAATCGCCCAGCCCTAATATGAGACGAAGGTTTAAAAATGTAACCTTTCATTCCCTGACATTTACATTTTGAACTGTTTAAGGCCTGGTGCTTGACTTGACCAGCAGGAGAAGAAAATATAATGTTTTCATCTGATGAAGCCCTTTGTTGTGCTGTTGTGTGTATTTTGTGATATTGTCTTGCCACAGGATAAAGTTGCTCCCAATTAGACTGGATGATTTTCCTGCAACTCGCCAGACTGTTACAAGACTATCACTCCTACCTTTGTATGGTCCTTGGGATATACGGACTGTCTGTCCAATCAGGTCATTGTCTCGTCTTCCACGGCCACGTCCCATTCCGCCACCGCCTCCTCCACCGCCACCACCACCCCCACCACCCCTCTGCATCTGACCTGAAGAGGTACATAAAACAATTTTAAAAGTTTAAAAAATAACTTTTACTTGGTGTTAGATTTCATACATTCCATTCAAATCTCTACATCGTTTACCCCCTCCTCCTGGGTGCATTGGACTGCTGATTCGAGGACTCATGGGTGCAAAACCACCAACAGTGAAATTGGTCACATCTCTAGGCTGCAATAGCAAAATATACAAAGTCAGATCCTTAGAAACAAATGAAGCATTAAATATTCAGTTTGTTGCTTTTCAGGTTATCAACAGTAGGATGTAGAAAATACTGAAAGGAAAAACATACCACAGGCTGTTCTGACACACTCACCTTTGAACCCCCAGCCAGCACTAGATGGCGTGTTTTACAGACAAACATGCCTCCATTTTCAACAAGCTTCTTACAGTGAAGGAAGGCAAACCCGCGGAAGAGATGCCGGATTTCTCCCTCTCTGCCCTGTCAAACGCGCACACAAATTCCTCACTCACTTTTTTTTTTTTACAACAAATCTAATAATCCAAAAGCCTAGTGCACCTGTCAAACAACACTGCCACTATGTAATGTAAATTACACTGCAAGGTAAAACCTATACCTGCTGCCAGATATGACAAATTAATATCATAATGGATACAACATTTTCCATCGATAATGATTAATGATCGCTTATTTTGTTTGTTGTTTGCCCTCATAGTTCACGGACAAGACTTGTCCCGTTAACATGCTCAACTATTAAAGCCGGGATATTTTTATTGTATGAAAGAGTTCTCCTCCATGTTGCTGCCATGTCGTAAATTAACAGAATTTTAAATAAAAAGCAAATAAACTGACATGAGATTACGTTGTTCTGAAAGTTGCCTTTGATCAATAGTATTAATATTATATTGATTGGATGAGAACAATATGAGCATACAGTGGATATTAAATTCTATACAACCCTGTCAGAACACCTGTAAGGATAAACTGTGTCAGAACTTTTTCCACCTTTCATGTGAAATCTGTAGAAATATAAAACAAGACATTTTTTAGTATATTTAGCAATATATTTACACATCCCTAAATAAATACTTATGATTACAGTTCATAGACACATCTTGACTTATTTATGGAATATTTCCATTTGATAAAAGGGTGCCCAAAAGCACAATCCTGCAACCAGCATGCTTCACCATGGGTACAGTGTCCTATTTGAGATTCGCCGTAATTTTTTTTATTTAGCTAAAAACAAAATCTGTTAGTATTATGGCCAAAAGGTTCCTGGTCTCAACAGAGCAAAAAATACTTTATAATAAGGTTTGGATGAGACTATGCATGTTTGATAAAATATGTATGTTTTCCTTTTGTTTAGCCACTGCACCCTGTAGCCCAGACATTTGAAGAGTGCACATAAGATTGTGGTCATATGTGGGGAGATTATTTCTCTGAAATTAATGTTTCCAAAGGCTTACAGGCAGCTTTCCTAAGCAGTTGTTTTTACCAGGGTAGTCTTTGTACATGCACAGTAAATCAACAGAAGCTTACAGGAGATCAGCCAGAGGTGACAGCTCTTTCCTCCGACTTGCACAAAGAGTTATGAACCAAACAGATCTTTGGCAAGATCTGTCCATTTTATTTTAAAAACTCCAGTCAGTCATCGCTGTGGCCACATTCATGTAAAAGCCAAGAACAAATTCAAACCTAAACCCAAAACCATGTGCATTCATGTGCAAGTGAAAGAGACGGACCAAGTTAAAAGTTGGAAAATATTTTGATTTCAATATAGGCACTGCTTTATACAAAACTATTAACTATTAATATAACTCAAAACTTCTGTAACACTGCCATAAAATACAACCACAAATCAAGTCCGTTCACCCCATGGTTTGTCTTGTTACCAACAATAAACCACTGTCCTTAAGCCTCTTCCCATGGACAAAACTACTGAATCAAATCACATATTGCATAATCAATTTAACGTTAAGTCATATTGATATTTGTTTATATTGTTTTGTATAGATGTTTGGGAATGTCTATCATATCGTCTCATCTAAGAGACTTCATCATCATGCCTAGAATTTTGCTGTGGTTCTTTGACATAACCAGCAGCAGACCAGAACAAATGCATGCCAGTATAACATAAGGAATAGTTAACCATTTAACCTTAGTTAACCATTTAAAATAAATGGGAATTTAGTGGGCAACAAAAGAATGTGAGTATCATTAACATGCAGGGTGTTGAACATTCATGGTAAAGGCTTCTTTTACCCAATTTATATTAATCGCCAATATTCTGTGAGCCAAAGAAAGAAGTTACCACTTCCTCTCTCTCTGTTGTTAGACTAGTCAGTCTAGACAGAGATGAACTGGAACCTACCTTGTTCCCAAAAACTTAAAAACGAAGTAATCTAGTTCATTTCTGGGACTGAAACTTGGTTCAAAATTTAAAATAAGTGTTAGCTTCGAGCTAGCTCTTGTGGAGTGTGAACTTGCACAACAGTTATGAGTTGTGGTAAAGGGGTTTATGTTGTACAACAGTTTGGAAAATTTTAAGGTTGCTAAAACAGAAAAATTAAAGACTAATTAATTAAAAAATTTAAATGCTAAACCATCCTGTTTTAAATAGTAATTTTTTTTTTATTATATGAATAGACTGAGTATGTAAACATCCCAAGGAGCTGAAAAAGCTATGTACAATCATGTGTATACCGCAATGTATACCATTCATTAGCAATATATAAAAATTGGCATTGAATATCATTCAAGAACTGGTATCGAAGTCATTTTGAGCGATACAAAGCGCTAACTGGTTCACCACTTGAAACACCAGCACATACAGTCAATCAGCACATACAGGTGCTATTTCAGTCCACAATCTGTCACAAACTTGCACATAATTCTCTCTGTAATAAACATTAAAACTGTTAAAAATGTTGACCTCAAAGGTCTAGGTTTCGGATGCTATTCAGAGCTCTAGATGGTGAATTAAACGCTCGCTAATTCAGTTTATCAGTAAGATACATTGTGAAACACGATCTGATTACTGCTTACCGAATGTGGTCCATCTATGACCTTGACAATGTCCTTTACGTGGATGTTGTTCTGCTCAGAGTCCAGGGCGACAGCAAAGCGATTGTCCTTCCTTCTATTCACCGCCTGGTGCCGCACCGTTAGCACCTTACCATGCATGTTAAGTACCTGAGAAAAAGATCCACATGATTACAACCATAAACAATTAATCAATCAGACTTTTACATGCCTATGGATTTGATCAGAATCAGACACGAGAGCTCTTTGTTTATGATCAGGAGGATCCTATCGGATGACTGGACGTCCACTACCTGGAAGGTCTCCCTTTCCAGTCGTACAATGACGCCGACAGTTTGTGGATCCAGCTGTACAAGCTCCCCCCATTCATGCTGCCCTCCTGCGTCCACTCCGGATGCAGTCTCTGAGCATAGCTGTAAGTCCCGAGGCAAGACCTTAAGCTGCAACACACAATATGATGATTAATTTAGAATATGAACTAGCAGTGAGGTGAAATCATACTATATAATCAAATTATGTGTTGAATAACAATAGAAAATAACACAGTGGTAAGTAAGTTTGTAATATTAGGAGTGCAACGACGAATGATACAAACTGACAGGTTTGAGGTGTTGTGAAGCAGCTCACCTCGTGCATTGTAAGGTCAGAGAAGAGAATGACAAAGTTTTCTTCGACACGAACAATAAGACCAGTGTCGCCTTCATAACGGCCGGCAATAACCTTCACATGGTCGCCCATGCGAAAGTACTTCTTCAGCTCATGAGCTGGAAACTCTAGAGGGTCCTATAAGGCAAAAAAAAAAAAAAAAAAGATTTTCAACATTAGAAAATTTGTTCAAAGTCTAAAAATATTAATAACCTGGGTGGTCCTACAACACTACACTAATGTCTGAAGCACCACTGATAAAATGGCCAGAAATAAGCAGAAATACTTTAAAAAAACAACAACAATAATAATAAAATAATGTGGGAGACACACAAGTCTCAGCAATATATTCATGAGTCACTGGGAGTTACCATTTGTGTGCATGTACCTTCAGGTCCTCATGCTTGGGCATGATTGTTATCTTGTTTCCGTCAACACTGAGAATTTTCCCCTGAAGGTTAATCAGTTCACCTTCGCACACCTCCACATTGTCGCCTGCCTGGAGGTTGTGCTCTCGCTCCTTACCTGTAGAGATCAGTCAATAACATCAATCATCTCCATATCCATCAAACACACACATTCCTAAAGTAAAATTCAGACCTGTTGTTTCTGTCACTACTTCCAGGTCAATGCCCTCAGGCTGATCCTCAAACTTTTCCAGTTCAGAAAGCGTTGGTTTAATGCCATCTGTGATCTACAGGAAGACAATTGAAATCAGTTGCACAACATAAAAAAAATATATAAAATTTAAAAAAATCTGTAAAAATTTCCAAATTATCAATGGGACGGCTCTTACAACAGCAGACATGGCAAAACTTTTAAACAGGAAGCCTTTGCGACTGTATCGGTTGCCTTCAAATATCATAAAATCACCATCGTGGCTAACTTCCCCTCCAAGTGACCTAAAAAGCATGATGTTCTGTGTTATTACATTATATGTATTATACATAATGTGTTATATGGTATACATTTCACATTAAATACAACAATAAAAAAAAAATTCATTACAGCACCACTGAGACTACAGGAAACAAGAAATGATCCTACAGACGCACTTCATTTTCTCTTACCTGATCTTTTCAGCATCAAACAGTCTTTGTGCTGGTCTCTTGAACTTTTTCCTCTTTGCAAACCAGTCTTTCTGTGAGAGGGACGAGCAAATAAAGTGGGCTTTAGGTCTGAAAACCTTTTTTATTCTGAATAAAATTAGACACGACAACTCTTACCATGCTCATCCTTGCTTTGATTCGATCCAAGTCAATACGAGGAATCATTTTCAGTGATATTGTATTCTGGCTTGGTTCCACATAATCAACCTAAAACATAAAATTCATCAATAGTTTAAAACAACTAATCAAAAAGCATCCTGTTAAGCTTACTAGTTGGTGTAGATATCCCAGTTAGCGGTTTATGATTAAAAGGCAATGTCCAACTGTAGTACTTTCACACTGACAAGCTAAGGCAACCCACCTGCGCGATATCATCTTTGTACAAGCCTCTTTTAAGCCGGACCCAGGATTTAGGTTTAAGATTTGTCACTTCTTTCACTACTTTGAGGACATCAGTCATCTCCTTAATGGGCACCATTTGCTGGTTCCAGTAACCCATTCGCAGGTTTCCGACTCCTTCGATGGCAGCTTTGACGTGGGTCTGCTTATATGCCTCAATATAGATATATCCCTTCACATGCTCAGGAGCCACTACTGATTTAATCTGAAGTGGCTGTGTTGACAGACAAAGGGGACAGGCAATAAAAATGAGTTGATATTGTTAAAACACATGCAAACTCTAATACACACACCATAAAGACTAGTTTTAAATATTTAATCACTTAACACCTCAGGGAATTAATGAATAGCTTACTGTGTCAGTGCACTGGTAGGCAATGAATTTTCTCATCAGTGCAATGGCAGTAGCTCTCTCCTCACCGATCTAAACAGGAATATTTAAATAAATAAGACATATGCAATGCAATAACATTTTTAAACAAATTTTAAAGTTGACCAAGTTGATCTAAGCCGTCACATACCTTACACTTGACAGTCCACAAATTTGGATCCCTGAAATACAGCACATTTTGTCACATTCCTATTCTTTGGTATTTTTATACTTCATAGTTTTCACTTCCATTTTGTAAATTGTGTAATTTACATTTCTATTTTAATTCAAGTTTATTTTGCAACTTAATTTTCAGCATACATTTTTATTTTATTGCAACTTCAGTCTTTAGTTTAATTGTATTTTCTAGTGGAATATTTTCATGTGTAGTTATATATACTGTATTTTTTTTTAGGTCATGAACATTTATATAAGCATTTCATTGCATATCATCATGTGTATGGTTGTGTATGTAACAGATAAAATTTTTATTTAACAGTTTCATTACATTTGAGAAGGCAGATCCATAGACTAAAACCTACTTAACACCAGGGAGCAACTGTTGTTGAGTGATGTCATCCGAAAGATCTTCTGATCCACCATAGAAACTGAAGGAAGGGGGGGGAAAAAGGGAAAGCTCTTAATGACAGGATATGCCTGAAGAAAAACTGTTTACTCAGAAGAAAGATTAATGACGTACTGTTCTCCTCCTGAAGACTTGGCATATTTCCTCATATAGTACTCTCCAAGTGCTTCCTCTCTGGAATCTCTATAGTATTTAAAAAAAAAAAAAAAAAGAAGCCAATTTTAAATGATTTTATAGGCCCGGCGACTCATCCTGACAAGGAGATTCCAAAGGTGGGCATGATTGCTTAATTATACCTCCAAAGGTTCTGCAGTCTGCGGGAACCTGAATGATCCTCATCCAGAGCTACAGGATCGAGGTTGGAAACTGGGTGAAGGAAAAACATACTTGTAAGGAAAAAAGAGAAGAAAATTTTGAAAGCACTGTTATCCCTTTTACAGCCACTTCTGCCTATTTAAATGCTAGCTGGGTTTATCTCAGGGACTAAGTACGTTAATATTAAAGCTGATCTAACTGATTTAAATTTACAGCTACTTGGGAAAGTGTTGCGTAATTGACAGTTTTCTTTTTGTTCTATATGATAAAATCAAGAGAAACTAATTAGTAAACTACTGTGACCCTGGCCAGAATAAAGCAGTTCTACTGGATGAATGAACAAAATGAGTTTAAACATTATACAATAATGCATGAGAACCACATACCCTTTTTACGGAAAAAATAAAAGAATAAAAAAATCATCTGAAGGTCATGAAAGCCTCGAGCTATCGCATATATTTTTAGGAGGACTACCATAAAACTCAAATGTGAGGGAAACTACTGAAGACAAAGTAATTTAGATGTGACCTTGATGTTACCTTGATCCCTCTGGATCAGGCACTCAGTTCAGCTGCTGCTTAAAAGAATAATTTCCATAACAATTCCATATATACACACAACATTCAAACCACTTACTGTTGAGATATCTGACAAATGAAAATCTTAGATGGAAAAGTCAGATGAGAGAAGCCCTGAACACATGATAAACAGCATTTTTTAATGATTATAGCCACTAAGCAAGGCATGACTAAACTGTTTGTTGTACACTTATTAAATCTTTTTGAATCAAAATCTTCCGTGCTTTTTTCTCTTTCTGCGGGAAACCCAGTTTAAATATTGTTAAATATCGGTACCAGCCTACTTTACATTAACCACTGAACTGAACAAGTCAACTCAGACCTTTAATTATGAAGAAATACAGAGCTCGGATGTAGGGCTGTGCAATTAAACCATTTTTACATTCAATATTCAATTATTGTGTGGAATTCCATTTTATGATGATTTTCTCAGTGTTAAAAATCTTACACTTTTGTCCCTTGGTAAAATTAGTGATGACAGACTGCAGTTGAGGCAATTTATTTCAGCCAGCCTAGCGAGAGTTTTTGGGCGCAGCCCTGGTATTTTTGTGTGCTTAAAATCTCTTTCCTGCATACACACAGTGTATTTTAGCCCACTCAACCACTTTCTCCCCAGTCAATGCACATAGTCTGGATGCACTATGGGTGCACAAAATGCTGCTGCTTTTATTTAGTGTTTTTTTTTTTTTTTTGGTGGGGGAGAAAATGCTTAAATAAAAGGTGAAATGATTAAACATCAAAGTTAGTTTCTATTTTTAAAAAAAATAACCACAGAAATTATCACAAGAGGAACCATGATTTTTTTTTTAGTAATCGACTAACCAAAACAAACAAACAATTAATCAATTAAAATGATAGATTAATCATCATTGTTAAGTGCAACCCTAAACCTAAATAAACCTAATAGAACCTTATTATTATTGATTTTGTAAAATACTGTTTAAAGGAATAAGAGCCTGATCTATAAAACAGTAACAAAAAGCTAAAAGAATCATCTCATATTGCACTTTAATATAGTAATTGGAAATGTTATTAACAGGTAAGAGTTCTTGCTTTCCCCAGCCCTAAGTGCATCAGATGCTCTACAAGTTATAAATGAAGAGCAAAATTATATTTGTCTCCATTTTGTTGCTGAACCAAAAAAAAAAAAAAAAAAAATTCAGTCCAATCTGAACTGTGAGTTTTGTGATCTGTTGTACCCCCACTAAAAGCCTAAACTCACTCACAGCAAGGCTGTTTCATATCTCTCGTTGACTTTGCTCTCACACTTTAATAGACGTCTATGTAAATTCAAGAAAACTGATGGTTATATGATATTTCAAATGTCAATGAATAATAGTGCTGAAAAATACTGTTAAATAATTGTGATCTCAATATTGAATTATTGCACATTAATGCAATTATGATTTTTGCCTTAATCAAGCAGCCCTACTTAAATTAAATTAAATGTGTCAAATGTGAAGTTTCTTCATGTGATTTGACAGACTGGGTGGATTTATAATTATAGTAGTGGAACAACGTACCTTCAGCCTCCTCTGTTCAAGTCCAGCGGAGATTTGTAGAAGGAGGAACATGAGCCATAATACAATTTCATGTGCATACAGCAATTGCAGGCAAGGGCAGAGATACATACACAAAATAAACCAAGGGGAAAAAGGAAATAGAAAAAAAAAATCAATAATGAGCAGGCACTGAATAGTACATATTTTAGAGATGGAGATCATGCTATCAGGTCCTTGTTAGTTGATGCAAAAAGCATGAGTGTTTACTAAATTCACTACATTTATTTAAACAAAAGGAGCAATTTCAGGCAAACGGTCACATTTGGTCTCCCTTGAGGACTTACCAATTACTTTCGTGAAGCTAATTCGCTCATCAGAAATCAGAACACCACAAGTTAAATGTAAACTATTTCTAGACCCAGAGAGATAAGCCAAAACAGGCATTTGCCATCCGTGCTCCTTCACTAGAATGTGTGCAAACTGAACATCAGCAAATCAACTGCATGACAAGTGTTATACCAGGCACGTAGTATGGGAATGAATTCGATCGAATATGGGGAATGTGAGAATTAAGTCAATTAGACAAAGAAAACAGAAAGATCAGAAAAATCTGGAGTTGGTTTACCGTTAACTGAAGAAGGCATGCACAGGAGATAAAGAATTATGAGCACAGGGAACACAATCAAATAAACTAGCACCAGTTAAATAAACATTTTAGTGAATTAGCTGCAGCTAAAACTTGCGTGCTAACATTGTACACTTCTTAGTAACATGCCCTTTTATCCTTAATCAACTAATAATAGTTCTTGCACTGGTACCATCAATAACTAGAAGCAGTGTATCAAATTCCAATATTTACACAAACCTATGAATCTTAATACACTAATGCTAAAACTAATTTATCTTAAAACAAAATCAGGAGTCACTCTTTAAAAAGCTCACCTTTCTCCAAAATATCCTCGGCTCCTTCCTCCCACTGATCTTCATCTTCATACTCATCGTCAACGTCTAATCCCAAGACAGAAACACGACCATTGGTTAAGACAAAATAATAACCGTATTTTCCACTTCATGAAAAGTGTTCTACTCCAGATCCAGTTAGATTCAAAGATTTACCGGCTTCGTCTAAAATAAAGCCTCCGTGACGAGGTTTCTTTCTAGGACGGTCATCATCCTCTTCCTCCTCTTCGTCATACTCCTCCTCATCTTCCTCCAAGTCCTCTCCCTCATCTTCAGCTTTGTCACTACCAGCGACACTTCCCTGCCCTTCGTCCTCCTAAACAGGAGGTCACAGTTTGAGCCTGATTTCATACTTGTACCTTGTTCGTCATTTGCTAGTGGTCCAGCAGTACTGCATAAATATGCTTGAATTTCTACTTATTCTCATAGCTATCTATTTTCGTCGTCAATCACTGTACCATTCAATATTTTGATCTTTGCATTTAGGAAAAAAAATTTATCAAGCAAAGTACACTACCAGTAAAACGTTTGGACAAACTTTCTAATTCCTTGGTCTTTCCTGATTTGTATTTCTTTCTACATTGTAAAACAATGCTGAAAGTATCCAAAATATGCAATAATCTCTTTTAACCCTTATAAGGTCTTCGGGTCTGTGGGACCCGTTTTCAGATTTTATCTTTAAAAAATTATTTAAATAATTTATTTTTTCAAACTGAGATTTATTGGCCTTGGCTCATTTTCTGTGAGGAACATAAATCAGAAAACATTC
>JAQMYK010000003.1:21942337-21963278 GCA_030014345.1 Clarias buthupogon
ATTGTGCCACGTGTAAAGGTGGGTGGAGGGGGGGATTATGATGTGGGGATGTTTTTCAGGAGTTGGGCGAAAGGAACTCTTAATGCTTCAATATAAAAAAACATTTTGGACAATTTCATGCTCCTAACTTTGTGGCAACATTGGAAGGCCTCGTCCTGTGGTTGGCACCTTCCTGTTCCAACATGACTGCGCACAAGGCCAGGTCCATAAAGACATGGATGAGCGAGTTTGGTGTGGAAGAACTTGACTTTTATCAGGTTGAGGTGGCCTGCACCTCAACCTGATAGAACACCTTTGGGATGAATTACAGCAGAGACAGCGAGCCACGCCTTCTCGTTCAACGTCAGTGTCTGACTTCACAAATGCACTTCTGGAAGAATGGCCAAAAATTCCCATGAACACACTTCTAAACCTTGTGGAAAGCCTTCCCAGAAGACTTGAAGCTGTTCTCGGTGCAAAGAGTGGGTCGATATCATATTAAACTTTATGGATTAGGAATTGGATTGGATGTTACTCAAATTCATATGATTTTTACAACAACATTGTAAAAAGGATCAGTGACATTCAGTTCACACCCTCAGAAAAAAACAAAGATGGCATTGTCTGCACTTCCATGCCACCCAGGCCTGGTCATTAGCCTGTCACTGTAATGCGCAGGGCGTCGGCAAACATGTTGGAAAGTGACTGCAAACCCCCTCAGCTGACACACATGCACATGTTCAAAGGTCAGCACAGTTTGCTGATATGTTTGGGATTCATTCACAAAGCCCATCTGTCTTTCACACACATACTTCATAGACAATATTCCTCTGTTGCGCCTCTGCAACTCTGCCAGGCATATGGCACTTTGACACAGCTGTTTTAACAAGTTTAACAAAAGTCGCATTCGAACAGGCAATTTCGCCAACCCAAGGGGAAACATAAAAGATTTTAAGACAATTTAAATCATGGACTTCATTTATTCCTTTGTTGTGGGATTGAAATAAAGCAAGAAAAAACAAAAACACTTTTTCCTTTGTTGTTTGTCATGTGACAGGTTACGGCTTTATATGCTAATAATTCTGAACTAATGATATCATTTAAAAGTTCACGACTTTTACTTTTCTTGACTTACCCTTTCCACAAAGCATTCGGCTATAGCTGCTGCATGGGGGCTGCGCTCCAGATCTTCCAAAAGCTCACTGTTGATAGAGTAAATATTTTAGTCACATCTCGATGTGGTTCACAAAGTGAGAACTGCTTGATATCGTATTCTCGCAAATATATCTCAGAAGTAAAGACGTGCACAAGAAAGATTTTAAATATATGCAGTGTCACACCATACAACATGGATGCCCATTCATTTATTATATATGTATATATACATGAGCTAAGATTTAGGACTGTTTTTTGTTTGAGAAGTGTAATTCTCCTTCTATGGAGACATCTGGGACTGGTGTTTTCAAGGGGACGATCCTGGCTACAGTAAACCCTGATCCCTGTCTCCATTTCCACATAGAATTCATTTGTTTCTTTTCCACTATCGCTTAAGAGAACACAGATGGAATACATCTTATTTTGGCTCAGATACCAACCCCCAACCTGTTTCCCCCAGATCCCCAGAGCAGACCATACAGACATCGAACCCACATCCTCAGATTTTCTGTTACCAGACCCCTGGACCTGAATGCTGAAAAATTCTGAATATGTGCACATGCCATGTGTGTGCTGCCAGCTCACATTTTTCTACTTAACTAAGATATCTATAGCGTTATCACGACATATACATAGATAAATATGCTTCCTGAGAATACGGTACACATGATTTATATCTTTTAAATGCTAGTGAGCAGAGAGAGAAAGCAAAGGAGCCCTCCTTATAGTGAGTGCATGAATCAAAAGCAGCAGGCATGGATTATCTTGGACAGCATCATTGGTGAGACAGAAGAGGAGTAGAGGCATTTAGAGTTTTTTTTTATTTTTTTACCATGAAACAGGGGGAAAAAAGGATTTTTCATTTGGTCTCCAGAGGTTTTGGCATCAGGTTTCCCTTAAAGATCTAAACTGAACTGGGTGATAATTTAACTGACTGAACACACTGGACTTCATTCAATTCATCAGCAAACTTTGAACTATCATCACTAAAAAGGCCTCACGCTACTACAGTGGTCAGTCTGTGGGGAACCCTCCCCGATGCTCCAAAGAAAACAACTTGGTTCTCTGTAAGTTCTCTGATCACGCCTACATGTGGCTGAGGGGAAAAGTTCATGGGGAAAACCGCTGCGATCCAGTTTTCTGCATCGTCCCCCCCTCCACCGAAGACAGAGCACGTTCTGCAGATGCCCTTTGTGGTGAGTGGGCTTCGCTTTGGTTATAACAAAAGTGGAGGGGAATTCATGCTGGCTATGTGCAGTAAAACACACCAAGGAGCTGGCTTTTCCAAAGTACCATTTATGGTTTGTGATGCTCGAGGCTTGATTACAATAAAGAGGCAGGACAGAACGATATTGTTTATGCAACTTGGGGGTTGGGGCTTTTGGTTTTTTAGTTTTTTTTCAGAAGAAAGATGCTCCACATATTAAATGGTTAAATAGTTATCCTAGTGTGATCATAGGCCCAGACTTGCTGACCTTGTGAACTATAAAGTAGGAAGGGTTTCAAAACCAAAGCGGGGTTCTGGGGATCATGCCTCAGAAAAAAAAATAAAAAACTTGAGTTTTAAAGAAATTCTTACCCACAATAATTAATAGGAATAAAAATAATAAAATAATAAGTACAGTGGTACCTTGGCATACAGAACAAAGATAGAACTGAAATTAGCAAAACGTTTGCCTCACCCTAGCGAACTGGATGCCAGCATAAGTTACACATATGTCCGGGAGCCGTTCAAAACTTGTTTGCTTTGGGTTTACATATTTTTTGTGTTTTTTTTTTTTTTTTTGCATTTTGTGCAATTTTGTGACCATGGGTCCCAAGGACGCTAGCAAGAAGAGGCACTTTCAGTTTCGTTTTTAAAGCAGCCAGTGCCAAGAGGAATCATAAATTAAGGTTACTCACTCACTCATTAATCTTCTTTACCGCTTTATCCTGTATTCAGGGTCGCGGGGACCTGGAGCCTATCCCAGGAGACTTCGGGCACGAGGCAGGTACACCCTGGACAGGGTGCCAATCCATCACAGGGCACACACACTCACACACTACGGGCAATTTGGCAACGCCATTTAGCCTATCCTACATGTCTTTAAACTGTGGGAGGAAACCGGAGAACCCGGAGGAAACCCACCAAGCACAGGGAGAACATGCAAACTCTATGCATACAGAGACGGGAATCGAGCCTGGCCGGGAATCGAACCCGGACCCTGGGTTCGAACCCGATTCTTCGCAAGGCGACAGTGCTAACCACTACACCACCGTGCCGCCTAAATTAAGGTTAAGTGAAGTTATGTGTTTTGATTGTTTTTATATGCAAAAATATGATTTTAGTGTTGGAAATTGGTAATACTGGTAATATTTTTGGGTGGCTGGAATGGAATTAATGATCTGTATTTACATTATTTCCTATAGGAAAATGTACAATTAAATTTGTATGAGGTACCGCTGTACAGCATTTTTCGACATTTTGAACGTGATAAGAAATTGGCGGGAAAAAGGTGAAAAATTGGGGGTGCTGGGAAATATGCATGGCCTATCAACTTTCATTCAACCTCCGGTAGCCAAAATGAAAATAACAACAACCTGTCTCATCAGCTGAGAATATTGAGAATTGTTGGCTCATCTGAGCCAAAGACATAAGTTACTGTATGCTTGTTATAGGCTTGCTATTACTGTTCCCTCCTGTCAATTGTAAAACACTAACCTAGACCCTTAACACCATTAGGAAAAGCAGGCCATGTCCTGATCAGATCTTTAAATGTGTCACGGGTGATTAATAAAGCATGAAGAATAATGAATCATGGTTGCAGAAACCACATGTGTTCCAGACGTGATGTTATGGAATCCTTATGTGCTGAAAGAGAAGCAGCCTGGGGAATTTAACACTGGAAGTGTTGGAAGGAAGGATGCTGATGATCCCTATTTCTTCCTCCTATAGTCATGTCAAGCAGGATCAGGAAAGGGAGTTACCTGCAAGTGACCTTAAAAGCAAAACCTCCTTTCCTTGTCTTCATTCCTTCCATCTCCACCTTACTTTCTTCCTATATTGTTTTAAGACTTACTTGGCCTCTTATTCTATACTGTAACTTAGCCTACTGTCATCTGGCTTCTTTCATACACCCTCAGTATTTGTCTGTTAATGCAGTTAGTGTGGTATGTAGAGGGGAAAAGCTACTTTATTTAAGCATTTTTCACTGTGCTCATATATTTTAGAAATCTGTCAAACCTTAAGTTGCACTGCAAGCATGATTCCATCCAGAGCCACTCAACCAGTGCTCCAGTTCTTGTTTTGGAGTGCTATGGCCTCTTTTAGTGACGCCTAGTCTCACGAGCTATTCTCCAAGCTTTGCTAGAGATTGCCATATTTTTTAAAATCAGTAAACAGCACCATGAACAGCTGAATTTCACAAGAAGGGTGTTCTCACTACACTGTGAATAATGAATCATTTTTGACCGCCACTGTTTCACATTTAACTCTAACATATTTAAACCAGTGACTACTTTTAAAAGCTTAAATGCGTTCTCTGTGTTGAAAAGTCATCTTACACGGTTGTACGAAAATGCAGCCATCCAATCACACTGAAAACTTCAAGATTCTAAAGCACTGGACCAGAAAAGCTTAGAAATCTATCAAAGTTTCTGAGGTTGAACGACCAGTGTCTGTCTGTTTTTGCAAAATCATATAAAACAACATTGGTGTATAAATGTCTGGGAAGTCCTATCTTACGTTTAAGTCTATCTTAAGCGAAGGATGCTGCTTAAAATGGGTCCTACTTCAAACAAAGAAAAAAAAAAAACATAATACCAAACCATGCAAAAGATCAAGAACTCTTTTTAAAAGATGAAAGGATACAGGAGATTGAGGTCACACAGAGGTCTAGATTTCACATAGCTGAGGAATCTTTCTGATGATTCCAATAAACGCCCCTTTCTGACTCCCAGAGAAATATGCTTTTGAAGCCGGCCCATGTTTTACATGCCTACGTTAGGCCTCTTGCCCTGGTGGTAGTACACATACAGTACACTATATCGCCTGCCTTCACATGCATGTGAACTTGAGCAACATCCAATTCTTAATCCATAGGGTTTAATATCGATGTTGGCTTACCCTTTTCAGCTTCGACTCTTCTGAGAAGGCTTTCCACAAGGTTTTATTAGTGTGGTTACGGGAATTTTTGACTACTTTGACCTCAAACCGATAGAACACCTTTGGGATGAATTAGAGCGGAGACCGCGAGCCAGGCCTTCTCGTCCAACATCAGTGTCTAACTTCACAAATGCGCTTCTGGAAGAATGGTCAAAAAGTCCCATAAACACGCTCCTAAACCGTGTAGAAAGCACTCCCAGAAGAGTTGAAGCTGTTATAGATGCAAAGGGGGTGGGGCCAACATATATACCCTATGGGATGTTACTCAAGTTTATATGCATGTGAAGGCAGGAGAGCGAATACTTTTGGCAATATAGTGTTTCTCTCTTGTAGTCACATAAAGACAACATGTTTCATTTATAAAGTTATTAATATGATTAATTCATTCACTAGGTTGAAAAGTAGTGACTAACCATGTAAATAGTTTAATCATTCAGTGAGTTAGAATTAGGATAATGTTGGGGTTATGGGTAATGCATATCAGAGTTTGAGATTCGATCATGCTGAACAACACAGATCTTGGCTTCAGACAAGTAATACAATGCTCAACAATCCATGGGAGTAAAACTCCTAAGGACATATTTGTGAAAAGAGACTGTCAGCACCTAGTTCATTGCATTTTATTGCCACATAATGTTGCTGAGCCTAGACATGGTCAACTAAAGCAACCCCAGATCATAACCCTGCCTCCAGAGGCTTGTACAGTGGCCGCTATGCATGATGGGTGCATCGCTGAACAATAAGCGCTGAACCACCAATGTCTGATGAATAGGCTCGAAATATCTTCTTTTCATCCCCTTTCACCTTTCCATTTTGTCTATTTTGGGTCCAGTATGTGAATTCACAAGAAGGCAAATAATGAATATACAATAAAGACTAACATTTACACACTTCAATATAGTGATGCAATTAAGCAATATCACGCTGAAGGTTGTGCTGTTGTACTGAATATCGGCATAGCTGTGATGCGGTCGTAGGTACGAGGGTGCAGCTCGAGTACTATTCCAACCGTGCCGATATTCAGTACAACAGCACGACCTTGAGTGTGATATTGCTTTTATGTAACTCCATTTATTATTAACAGATTATGATTTATTTCTTTATCTAATCAGTTACTTTACTCTGCCAGCACATATCCTTCAGAAACCAACAGAACTAACTAACCATAACGTTTGAAACTGGCAACGATTAGTTAGTGACAATTAGTGTAAATTAACAGGGAGTTTTAAAATTCTTACCGCTACTACTGTATTTATAATGATGGTAAACTTCCAGGTTCCAAGGTTGAATCCCAGATAGCCTAAAATAATAAGCTTGTGCGTGTAGGGTGTATAATCACTTGTTCCAAATACCATGTGTTATCCTTTTGTTAGAAGTTAGTTCACAAACAGAACATCACGGCATGTTCAAAGGCAATTTGAAACATTTAGAAGCAATTACTAAGGACAAAGAGTTGTTGAAGAAGACAAAACATTATCAGATGTGTTTTCTTGCTGAAAGTGCTTCCATGACCAGTTTTGAATGTGGGTTTGGGCAGGCGGCTGCTCTCTCCTCTACCCATGCTGGCGACTGACTCTTAACGGTTATTAGAACACCTGTTAAATATCCCAGTGCTGTTGTGCTCTATTATCACCACTCGTGGAATGCCTCACATCCAATCAGGCAACAGGTGGGAACTAACGGTTAGTTAGTTGATATACAATACACTGACCACATGACCTTTTTCCATTGCTCCAAAGTCCAATCTTTTCGCCCCCTAGTCTCTCTAACCAGTGGTTTTCTTATGGCCACACGGCTATTTAGTCCCAATCCTGTGAGTTCTCATTTATCAATTTTCTACCATTTCTACCATTTTTCATCTTTACTAAGTATTTAACTGATCTCCATTCATGATTTTTTTCTGGCCACATCTCTTCCACAAGTTCCACAAGTTTAATAATGGACTGGATATTTTTTAACCCAATTCCAGTCATTTTGTATCTCCTTAACTGTTTTTGGTGCTTGACGCAGCCCAATAATTT
Organism: Clarias buthupogon; assembly: GCA_030014345.1. NCBI lineage: Eukaryota > Metazoa > Chordata > Actinopteri > Siluriformes > Clariidae > Clarias > Clarias buthupogon. Next base: position 21,949,637 of record JAQMYK010000003.1, read on the forward strand.
GGCACCTTAGAAATGGTGACTTTTTTTCCCTCGCCAGACAGTGTACATAACGAGTGTGAGAAGACACAACAGTCTGTCTGTTCCCCAGTCTGTGTCTTTTTGCTTTAACACGCCATGTGTAGAATATTCATGACAGAGACCTACAGAGCTATCTCAGAGTCTGGCTTCTTTGGCTCCAGGTAACATGACATCTGTTTGCTCTGACTGGTGCCAAGAAAAAGATACAACAGCACTATGAGTGAAAACAGGGACCCCATTCCATAGAAATGAGATGATGAAATGGATAAGACAAAGAAGAGCGGGAGAAAGAAAAATATATACTGTGGGAAAAAAACCAAGGTCAATCTTCCACTCTAAACAATTATTTACAAGAAAGAGGAACAAATCTGGGCTGGAGCGGAACTGTGATTAACTCTCATCCCCTTACACGCAAATCAAATTTCAGGAAAGCGCCTGAGGAAGGAACAAAAAACCTGGCTCTGACACCCTACATTTTATAAATATTACCATATAACATGAAGGAAATACACCCAAAACTTTTCTAAGATTTTCTGTTACCGCATAGCAAAGTGGATTTCCCATGAGGTCTGCTGGGAAAACATCATGTTAGATTTCATCATCATCAATGCCAGAGGAGGTCCTGTAATGAGAAAGGCCTGGAGTGGACATGAGAGAGTGAAATACGAAAACAAAAAAAAAACACAGCAGGAAAGGTCTTCGGGTGATGAAAAGTAAAAGGCATGAAGATGCTTCCTCGAAAGACATTACAAACATCCTAAGAATTTCAGTCGGACGGCAGCCGGATTCATGTGACTGCTGGTGACTGGTGCAAGGAAACAGCTGATGACAAGGGAACTGGCGTGAGGAAACAGCCGAGTTTATATTGAAGCCTTCAACACCCGCAAGTGATCTAACATCAAATGATAGCTGTGCAGAAAACATTTGACCAAAAAATTATTACTGAGAGACAAAAACGACCATCACATCTTCTGCAAATCCTATAGGGTGGTTATAAGGAAACATGAAAAAATATAATTAATGTATGTTCTGTCCATTAATTTTCATAAAAAAAGAAAAGAAAATGAGAAATCAAGGAAAGTACATATTATCTTTCTTGTTTGTTTTTCTTTGTACATGCTAAAATAAGAAATGAATTCACTTTTTATGAAAATATTTTTTAAAAACGTACTGTATATTGACTTGTTTTTAATTGTTTCACCATACACTGTCTAGAAATTCCATCCATCCATCCATCCATCCATCCATCTAGGAACCTCTGTAGTCCAACTAGGGACCGTGGAGGCCAATGATGATTACCGTTGCATTTATTTCCATTTTTACAACCGTAGTTGGACCTCCAGTCAACATTCACACACTATGGGAATTTGGGAACATCAGTTAGCCAAATCTGCTTTGAAAATGTCTTTGAAGTTTGCGAGGAAACCGGAGTACCCGGAGGAAACCCACCAAACACAGGGAGAACATGCAAACTCTATGCAGGAATCGAACCCGAGTTGCAAGGCGACAGTGCTAACCACTACGCCGCCGTGCTGCCTGTCTAGAAATTAATTATTCATTAAATAAAATGCATGACAGAATCTACCTAAAGTACAATTAGATTATTCTACAGGCTTGGTAAGGTGTAGAACCTTGGTTCTTTTTTGCATAAAATCTATCATTATGAAGGTAGGATGATTTATATTATATGAAAATGTTTTAAGATCAAGCACTTTCACTTGGTATGTCAACCTCCCTTACTGTCGACCTTTTGTTATTTATAAAAACCACGTAGTGTTCCATCTTAGCCATACATTAGCAGTAATTTCCTTCATGTACAATACATCATGCCACTAGCTTCCCACTAACGACTGAGATACTGTACTGGGTCAAGCAAGATTGTGATAAATTTCAGCCCAAAAATACATGAAATTATGAAAAATTAAGTAATTTTTATTATGATTTTTTTTTTTTTTTTATATATATTGCTTTACAGCCAAAAAATATATAATTTAATGCATCTGGACCTTATTCTGCACCACTGCTCCTTGTATGAAACCAGGATGTGTTGAACTATAGCAGCCTTTTTGTGCTTGTTAAAAAAGAAAAAGAAAAAAAAAGTAATGACTCGGGCTTGTTAAGAGCATTGCAAAGACAGCAATCAACACTGAGCGTGAGAGTCTTCTGGAAAGCCTCAAAAGCCAAACAGCGTTCCTCTTGGCTGCAGCCTGGACATTGTCTTTTTCACTGTAATTGTCTACAATCTGGGCCAACTGCTAAACAGATAGAAGAACCACCCAAGCAGCAGCGTCTGACCAAAACTACCTCTGACCCAGACATGACCGCAAAACACAGAGGGGCAGTGAGGGAGGGAAAAAAAGTGGGGACAGAGAAAGCGAAAGAAAACAGAACATAACAGTGCTCACCTGTTGAACTCATAGATGTCCTCGATGTTACAGAACAGCGTGCTCACCTCCTCTGGTTTAAGAGGCAGGTCTCCATAGTCAATGATGCACCCCAGATAGTCCTAAGAGAGACACAGGAGATAGAAAGAATGCGCTGAAACCTTGAGGCATTAAATCAGCTGTAGATAAAGTGTTTCCAGCCCTCTGGCAACGGCTTATCAAAAACTCACGAGCTATATGACATTTTATTCGCCTATAATTACCTGTAATTTGCTTCCATTTATCTTATTTCCATTATAAGCAATTATAAACAAATCAGTTGCACGTGCACGTGGTATAGCGTCTACCACGACTAATCCTAACGCAGAAGGAAGGTCGTCTCACCTCTGAGCAATCTAACTACATTAATCATTGCTTATAATTTCTTTTCCATAAAGACCTTTTTTTTAAAGAGAGAAACGGCTGACATTGACCACTAAAACCGAACTTATAAACGCATCAGAAAATTGGAATGCAATTAATGCATGGTTTAAAGACCTTCCCTGTCTTGTATTTATCTTATCTTGACCCCGGAAATAAAGCCATCATCTGATCTCATGAGAAAATAAGTCTTCTCAGTAATCACGCAGATGCAACGGAGCACATGAGGAGAGCAGGAGTTTCCAATCCTATTAAACCTCACAATAAACGGAGCTGATCAGCTAACAGGGCTCAAATCAAGCAAACATAGACAATTTTATTAACTCAAGACCACCGAATACCAACTTGAGAGTACAGATAAAAGAAAGCATGCACAAGTGTAACAGTTTCCCTTTGGCTTTTCTAAACAACACTAAGGCACACAAGGATGCGAAGGCAGCTTTGCTAATCAAGCTCACAGCTAAATTAAACTGTTCAGAATTATGATGATTAGTACAACTTGGAGGGTGGGACACTGGTACAGAGTGGGTCTCAAGCTCATGGGTTTCTCTGTCGGTCCTGAGTGTAATCTCCCAATGTTGTTGGAATGGATCCCTGATTTTCTTTCTATTTCACAAAAAACATGCACATGCTGTACTGTATGTCCAAGCTAAACTGGCTTTAGGTTAAAATGTGTTGCACTGGTGTCTCATACATGGTGTATTAGTACCTTGATCCCCCCAGATCCACACTGTCCACTATAGAGTAATTAATTCAATTCAATTCAATTCAATTTTATTTGTATAGTGCTTTTAACAATTGACATTGTCGCAAAGAAGCTTTACACAATCAAAGGAATTATTGAAGTTTGTACAGTATGACATGTCAATGTGTATGATTCAAAATGATAAGATTGTCCCTCCATGAGATGGTAATAGACAGGAACCTTGAGAAGAACCAGACTCAACAGGGAACCCATCCTCATTTGGGTGAACTGGATAGCAGGGATTGATCTGCAGTCATACTACAGTAAGTGAAACTGGAAGTTCTGAAGGTCAAGTCAATGATAAGTGAATATCAGGTTTGTTATAGTGAGGCTCAGGTCTTCTCCATTCAATAGACTATTGTGCTAGGAGCTACACTAATACTTCAAAACCACCAGGTCATGAGTGCGATTTTAATTATACACAAATGTTTCCCAATCCTGGTCCTGAAACAATCCTTTCTGCACTGTTTCAGTTTCCTCTGCTCTAACACACAATTTTACCCTCATCAGGAGAGCTGATGAGTTGAGTCAGATGGTTTGGAAGCTGGGAACACACAAAAATGTGCAGTGCAAGGAGAAATCATTCATTATTATGCTGCAGTCATCCATTTATTTTATCAGCTTGATGTGGAAAACACATGTTGCAATCAAATCAGTGTCATTTAAAAATACGAATGTTGCGCTGAATCAGTTCCAGTGAAATTATACACTGCCTGGCCCCAAAGAAAAAATAATAATAAAGAAGTAGCGCACTCTAATATTTCATTCAATCACCTTTAGCTTTGATTACAGCGCACAATGTGGAGGCCAGTTCATGTGTGAAAACGATTCCTCATGCTCACAGAACCAACTCGCTTTCGCAATTTGAGAACTGGAAAACGCAAGTGACATCAGCTCCATGGATGTGATAATGTTGTCATTCAGGTCATCAGCTGAGTTTATTTTATTGCCACATCACCTTGCTGAGCCTATACACGACTGACTGAAACACGCCCCCAGATCATAACACTGCTTCCAGATCATTGTGATGTGGCCACTATGCATGATGGATGCATCGCTTCATGTGCTTCAAGTCTGGACTCATCAAACCACATGACATTTTAACATTGCTTTAAAGTCCATTCTTTATGCTCCCTCATCAATTAAAGACTTTTATCTGATTAATCTCACGAAAAAGAGGTTTCCCTATGGCGACACAGCTGTTTAGTCCTGTAAACATACCTATGGTTATCACTGTTGATTTTCCCCATGCAACTTCACCAAGCGTTTAAGTGAGCTCCCCATTCATTACTGTATTTTGTTAACGGTCCAATACGATCCTCCCAGGTTTCGACAATGTGTCGAAGGGTTCTGAAACCAGTTCCAGTCATTTCAAATCTCCTTAGTTGTTTTCTTCGTTCAATGCCGCCAAATAATTTGACCCTTCTGAAATGTGCTAGTCAGGCACATCCATCAACACAGTATCAGTTGTCACTGCTTGGCTTCATTAACTCTTTAATTCTCCAGCTTTCTAGTGCAAACAAATATGTAGTGCCATTAATTTCTGATGTAATCTACCATGAGAAAAATCACTGTAGTTAATATTAAAAACGGGCCCCAAAGTAAACCAAATACCAAAAAAAAAAAAACCAAAAGTGGTCCCGACTGGACTATAACAATAAATAGCTCTAAAACAAACAAACATTATGAGGCATGTGAAACATTATGATGAAGCAAAGCGCTCGGGACACCGCCTCCCTCTGTCGCCTGCGACGCTGCTACATTCCTGCAACGCGAAACTAGACGCTCTTTCTTTCTTGCTCCGTGTTTGTTTCCAGAGCCGCCAGGGTGTCGGAGGAAGGCGAACAGGACGTGGTTGGTCAAAAATGAGGTGGAAAATGAGGAGTCTGACACGTTCATCACCTCTTAAAGACGAAGCCGGTTTGGGCCACCGCTATCATGCTGATTTACAGTCTGTCACGGGGGCAGATAAAAAACTCCCCAGATGATGTGCTCGAAGGGTAGAAAGGTAATGAGTGAGGGATATGACAGTGAAACAGGGAAAAGTGCAAAACACACAAACACACAGAGAAACCTGAGATTCGGATTAGGAGAGTAACCACAGAGGAACCACAGATTGCTAGAATAAAGAACACGAAAAAGAGGGATGTTTTCATTAAAAAGTCAGACAAAGGAATAAAAGTCAGAGACAGGGTGAGATTTACAGGAGTTGCACATATTCTCCTTTGTCTGAGAAAGTAGGTCATAGATTGTAGAAGAGGTTTGTCCCTTTCTAGTGAGTGGGCCCCTCTGCTTATATGCTCCAGAAAGGGGGGTTACAGCCAAGACCCCCATCCCCCCTGTTTCCTGTCCTGGAAAAGGGAAAAGGGGGCTTGACTCAGTCTGGTACCCTAAAGTTCTCCATATTGCAAATAAACAATCATACAGATGAATACTAAAGGACATGCAAACAAATAAACAAAGAATAATACCTTCCCTATACAATGTACAGTACAAATAAACTGTAGAACCACTTTGCTTTTTTTTTTTTTTTTTCTTCAAGCAAATCAGACATCGTTCTTCACTTACATTCTATTAAAACCAGACAGCTCTTGCTAATAGAAGCTCAGCCAGGGTTTGAGACATGATATGTGCAAATCCCAGAAAAAGTGCTCTGACATCATCCAACAATCACACCCCATTTTGAGGCTGCAGACTGATAAAATAGCAGCGCTCCTCCACTAGAAAACTTTTTAAGTATGTAATTTATCATCGTCTTCACTGAGCAGGCCACACTTGAGTATCTTCTCTTTTTTTATCACTCCTTTTTAAAGAGGCTTACTTCAAAAGCCTCCCCACCACTGATAAGATACAGCAATACATTCTGCGACCTGCAGCAACCCGACACAATAAACACTATCCTCACCTCATAACTTTGTATTGGACCCAAACACCACCACAATTAAAGGGAATCTAAAACTCCAAAGGCTCCTTTGATTTGTGTCTCCATGTGAACAGGGTTTTTCCCAATCAGAGAAGGTTCCAAGCCCAACTGCTTCAGGAAAAAAAAAACTATGCAGGAACGCTTTTTTTTCTTTCAGATTGAATATGTTGATTAATACCAATGCCTGGGAGAACTACACAAACATCACACCTGTGTAAGGCATAAACAGAGTCTTGGAACTTCAGATGATTGTCACAACCAAAACGAGTCAGTACTGCCTATATATTGAAGATAAATCCACATTCAGTGACAATTTTAGAGCAAATGGCCCAAAAACCTTAAATAAATACTCTAGGGTTTATAATGAAGCTTATAGTACTTAGCCTCTGAACATTCAGGAGGGAGTATCTGAAGAACCCAGAAGATTTTACATTACAGATGTTTTGTACATCTGGAATTGTAAATGTCCACTAGGTGGCATGTCAGAGCTGAAACATACCTTGCCAGAACAGGAAAATTTCTTTTTCACCACTTCATCTGATTTTCTTTGACCACTTTGTCTGATTTTGTGAACAATGAAGATGATTGAAGCATACTGTAATTATAAGGTTTACCAATAGACTGTATAAGAACTGGACAAAACGTCCATCACAACATACACAGGTTTTTTTCTGAAGAGTGTTTTTGAAGCTCAACCGTGGGAGATCTGGGCGTCTCCATCTGGGAGCTGGGAGCTGACTCCGCATAAACCCTGGATAATCCATGAATGGTCAAATATGTGGAACAAAAAGCACCTGGCTGTGGGTTGGAACAAGTTACCACATGCTAGCTAAAATGTTAATATGGCTAATGTTAATTTATATGCTATTGTTACCTTCCATTTGATTGAACTCTGTCATCTATTCCCTACACTAGTGATGAAGCCAGATGAAGCCTCATTTAGATGTCGAGGCTTCCCAGCCAATAGTTTTACCAAAAGGTTCATTTCATGAAGCTTCATTCAAGGGCTCATTGGTGCTTTTGTGCAGCAACTAGAACGCGCCATCACAAGCAGCACAATTAATATATACATGCAGCTGCACTGTCCGAGGAAATGTTTACACGCATAATCAACATCTCTGAATCTTTGAAAATTAACTGAAGAGTGCACAAGCCTTTACTTGAGCGACTCTCAGGGAACCGACATGCGCCTCGAAGCGAGGCCTCATTTGGACACGCCCCCTTCTGCACGATAAAAGCTTCGGAGCCTCTGTGTTATAGTAACATCACTACGCTACACGTTTTCCCATGTCAACTCCATTTCTTCTGGCAACTTCTTCAATTCCAGTTAGCTGGTTAGCTAAAGTGATTCACAGCACACAGCTAGTGGTTTGACGCCTAAAATTTTCTTAGTAGAATTGCGCAATATCTTACCCTCCATCCCAAAATAGGAAGCTATAGAGACCAAATCCGCTTTTTTTTTGTACTAGGTTGCAATATTGTACTGCATTGTATTGCAATATGTACCAGGCTGTTTATTTCTGTGGTAAATTCGGACATGTTAGCATGAGTGTCTCTGTAGGGATTGACTCACTCTTTGAGCCAGCTACTAGTGGTCATTCAAGGAACTGCATATTTACTCTTTTTTTCAGAACTAGAGGTTGCTCCTTTGGTGTGCCTTGAAAAAAATGGTAGAAAGAGTGGAAGCTGCTCAAACCTAATGGTATGTCAGGTTACCAATCTCCAAGCAACATCAAAGAGTATAATGAGAAGTGATATCTTGCACCACATATTGCCCAAGCTGTCTGTGTTAGTATTGCACCACATTCCTTAGTCATGTTTCCCTTTTTTTTTTTTCAAACATATGACAGCTATCATGATTTCCTTATAATAAAACAGTATATAATAGAATATTTTTCTTACAGTGCATGATTCTTAAATTTCAGAAGCGTGACAACCTTTCCCAAGGTCAGCAGACTGACTCCATGTACTGTATGACCAATGTGTTGAGAGTTTCTACAGAGAGCCTGTTATGCTACTCACCACGAACTGATTGGTGTTTGAACGTGTGTGTGTGTGAGCGAGCTATGAACAACAATCTCCTCATTGTCCTTGGTTGACTGACCCTAGTGAGGAAGATGGCAAATGTGCTTTTGAAGTGACAGATTAAAATGTACTGTTGCTTTTATCCGCTGCCATGTCCTCCTCCACACCACCTGAGAGTGTGATGAATGGTGCTATGGCATCTCGAGGTGATCACAAGGAAATGGCCGCTGGCACAGTGAAAAGTCTGTCTTTTTTTCTCCTATCACCTACACAACCAGTTCATATTACATCTGAAGAAAATATGATAGCATTAATGTAAAGATAAAGGCCTTTGTATTAGTCTGGACTCAGTTAAAATGCCTCAGGCATGTACGACATGGGAAAAAAAAAAGGTCTACTGACAGTTTCTGGTTTCGTCTGAATGACGACATTTGCACTTAAGAGAACTGAAAGCAAGAGGTGTTTGTGATTATGGTCTGAATTAGAACCCTTACCTCGACTATGCTCTTTAGATCCCTCACGTAGGCCTGCTCTGTCTCGACGATCTCCAACAACACCCGCTGCAAACGTGAAAGTTTCGGCATGGTTGTGGTAGACGAGGAGGCTGGGCCTGACAATGGCGTGAGGTCCAAGCTGATGTCAGAGCCATTGCGCTGGGGGAGCGATGCGTAAGCTGGAACAGCCCCACAGGGCAGTGAAGATGAGGAGGAGGATGAGTGTCCATCTTGCAGTGAGGCTGAGGACGTAGAGGAGCTGAGACTCGCTCCCCGGTCGCTGTCGGAACAAACGGTGTTGACGGAGGTGCAGCTCCCACGAGAGGTGCCACCAGAGGAGGCCATCCGGCTGACGATCCCACTCAGTGAGGAGACAGAGGAAGGCCGCTTAGCAGCTAGAAAGAATGAAAATAATGAACACACAGAATATGAAACACAAAAAGAGAGTAAAGGAAACTTGGTTTCAAGTTTAATTGCTAGTACTCTTACTTTCTTGTTTTGTCTCAGTCCTAAAAGTCAAAGTGCTTATCATCAAACCCTTCTTGTCTCTGAAAAGTAACTGTGCGTAAATACATCGCAGATAGCTGGAGGTGCGTCAATCACACAGTGAAATGACAGGAAACAGAAATCACAATTTCCTGCCCTCAATTTCTTGGATGACCAAACTTGTAAACATGTGATTTGTTCAAACAAAATGCATCCTGTTTGAGCCTAGATCTTGATCTAAGCCTACCACAGTAATGTTCTAACTAGACAAAAAAGTAATAACGTATTCCAATTCGCACAAAGCAGTCTCGCCATCATAGAGAGCAAACACAGGCCACTGTGGAACAAAAGCTGAGTATTGTATAGAAGCAGAAGTACAGCCATGAAGTACAGTACAATGGTGACCCTTTAATGGAACAGAAGCCAACTAAGACATACAGCCCTCCAGTTCCTGTGACCCAGCAGTCAACAATTGGAAACTATGCCGGCTCACTGGCCAAGTCTGTCTACCGGTCGTCTAACTAATCACTACAACCGCTTACAAAGACGTCCCTTCGTCCCAGGTTTTGAAAGAAATTTGGCGATATGAATTGTCGGAATATAATTTAGCCTTAAAAAAATTTTTTAAGTTAGTGTTTATCTTTTTGCTGGCTGGATTCCAAAATCAATAGCAATATGGCAGCAGTCTCCCACGAGCAAATGTGAAAAGTGGAGAAAATAAGGCAAATAAGTGAGTAATGTCGTCCACGGCTAATCATAGATCATCGCTAGCTAGACCGGTCACTTCATCGGCTGGTCATTCGAGGTCGGTTGAGTACACTAGTAGGCCAGATCCAAGTTTTTTTATTTTTCTTTATACTGAGTGAAAAAAGAATGCAGGGCCAAAGTGTTTCAAAGCTTTACATAAATTCTACTTGACAAGTGCATGACGTGTGATAATGTAAAGCGGATGCATCCTCTGGAACAGAGACAAACACAAACTAAATCATTATTTGGTCTTGCAAGCAAAGAGTTTGATGTGGCTCTTTAGGAATTCAACTTAGCTACAGCATAAGAGAAAGAAAGCGAAAAAAAAAATATGCAGGGGAAATGAGAGCGAGAGAGAGAGAGAGAGAGAGAGAGAGGGAGGAAGAAAGCGTTATGCTTCATATTATGTTTAATAATATGGAAACTCGCTGTCATCGACAAGGACACACATTTACTGTAAATTACGCAAATAAAATGTTTGAACTTGGCAGCGTCCACTCATTCTTGCTCTATTAATATTCATTTCTATAGCTTTGTTCTGCATACTTGTAACATGGAAATATAGATCGATCCGGCCCTCATAATTCATAATGCCCATGTGACCTGCTGTTTTATAGCTCAAAGTATCTTCAGCTGATTTTGTTATACTACAAATCTACTTGCGCGACAGTTCTAACCGAGCATAAAACCGTTTTTGAAGCATGACTGTACTTTATAAAGATGTCTGTCACAAATACTAACCGCTTCAATAATGGACAGTTAAAAAAAATAAATAATCACTTTCCTCTAGATTCAGGGAATGAACACAAAATGAAACCTACCTGATTGAGATTCGTGCTGTGCAGAACCACAGATTATATACAGATAAGGCTATCGATGATCATCACCTCTGAGTAGCTTGCTAGATTATGAATAAACATTTAAAAATGTTAAATCAGCTTTGTAAAGCCCTTGCAGTACAACACTAAACCCGGGTGCAACAGCCAAGTTGAGTTATAACTGATTATATTTCTTTTTTCCGGTCGTGACAAGCCAGCTCTCATGTCAGTTAACCGTCTGCTTGACAGCCCTTGCCCAGGAAAAACAGTTCAACTGATATTACTGTAAGCTAGAAACGTATGTGTGACATCCACACCCATTTCTTCCTGTCTAACACATTAGTATGTTGCCTTGTAGAATCAGAAAACTCTAGTTGCATTTCCGTAAACGCTAATGAAACCACGTTATGCGTGCACATGGAGTCAATACGGAGAATGCACTAACATACACTGTCTGTCCTCGATTTGTGATTTATTCTACTTTAAGTTAAAAGGCAGATCTTTCTTACATCCTGATAAGAGACATGTATTCACTATGTATGTGTATATTTCTATTTATTTATTTATTTATTACATTTATTATCAGAAAGTTGCCAGGGCTCACACTCACACAGGATTCATTTCGGCGTGAGCCCTTATGCTGTTCTCTGTCATGAATGGTGTTACTTCCTTTGTTCAAATTTTGCAAAGATGTAGAAATGTGGCACTCTGCACCTGCCGGTGAGGATGTGGTCAAAACCTGAGATCGGCTGCTTTCCTCTAAAAGTGTTCGATGCACTTCGCCAGTCACATGTGCTAAGAAAAAGTCAAACAGTTGAAATGTTACCAATTCTTCATATAATGAATGTAATGTTTATGATGTCCAGCACTATTTAATTAACCAATACAACAATATTATTTTATTTGGAAATCTTGCAAATAGTTTGTCTTAATGCTGCCAGCTTCGGATAAACTGGTGTCTTGTTGGTGCATTCTCTTAAACACCACGGCAGAACACACACGATGAACGGGTACTTTCCAGTAAAACTAAGGGTTGGGCTTTCTTTTGGCGATTTATGGATAGCAGTGGTAAGCAAATATAATTGGCAAATACATCTTGTGTGCTACAACAAGCTCAAATATGCGTTTCCTTTGGACCTTACATCACAAGTCTGATCAAAGGCTGTTTTGGCCCTCAAAGGGAAATGAGCAGGCCTGCTCTCTAACAACCGCAGTTGTCAGAATTATTTTAAAATGTAAACCATATTTGTTCATGCGCTCATATTATTACACATGTTTTGACGCGTATCTTTTGTTTGATTATCTACTCACAACACGGAAGTCCGTTGAGTTCTTTGTCTTTCGTTTTATTTTTCCAGCATCAAAGATTCAACACTTCGTACAGTTGCCTTGAGTAAATCCACTGTGGTTACAATAATCCAATCGCTGTATCAGTAGGTCACAATCTTCAATTACTGTACATTACAACAACAGGTTGATGTATCAAATTGCTCACGGTTAGCTTGCGTTAGATTACGTTACTGTAACTTACGTTTATAACAACATATTTGTTATATCTGGCTGATTACGGTCAAAGGCTTGGGTCTCCTCAATTCCGCATGAAAAACTGACCTTTTTTCCATGCAAAAGTCGTACAATTACGCACAACAGTGGAGTGACATCACAGACCAACTTACGATTGTCAAAATGGATGCTTAACTAACAAACATAACAGTGAATGCTTAAATGATAAACTAAATGCTTAGTGCTTAACTGATGAATAGAATAAGATAGAATAAAATAAAATAAAATAAACACAACAACAAATTCATAACAAATACGATATGGCTCTTACAATACTTATTCTGGTTTAACTACTGTAGCATAAGTACAGTACCTGTTGTTGATAAGGAAAGAGTGTGTAAAAATAGTTAAAAGGTAAAATCTAAAAATAATCTGATCAGCTTTAATGTAATCATTGATATCGCACGTATATCTTTCTATAAGGCAGAATTCTCTGTCTAAGTTATTAATACAAAGAAATCTAATTTTGTAAGGTTGAGTATTTTACGCCTCGTTTAAGCTAAGTTGTCATTCTTTCGTGGTCAGCCAAATACACTCCCTGTTCGGTAATCGGAGAGTTAATCACAGATGAGAAATAAAAAAAGTAGATCAGATAAAGATTAAGTTTTGTCTTAAAACGACTCCAGTGGGTCATAATTCACTTATACCACTACAGTGCTGTTATTTCAGCCGTGCAAATATGAACTAATCCCAGTAAAAATATGAATTTTAGCTTTTCTAATGAATATCTATTGGTGCAGGTGTTTGTTTAAATTGAGGAAGTAGCGGATTAGTAGCTTATTTTAAAGTGGATTATAAAATCCGGCACATAACTGTTCATAACATCGCTTTTACTCAACATTTTGATTTCACCTATGGTGCAGGTTAAACTTAGGGTTAGGGTTAGGGTTAGATATCTAAGTACTGCAAAAGTTTCATTAAATTCTGTTCAGTCAGTTTTACGTGATAAAATTATGTTGCAATGGATATTTCTATAGCGGTTCTGTAGGGGGGGGGGGGGGGCGGGCCATACAAACTGG
>JAQMYK010000003.1:21969533-21983415 GCA_030014345.1 Clarias buthupogon
TAATTCCATATGTGTTATTTTATAGTTTTGAAATCCCCAGTATTGTTGTAGAATGTAGAAAATAAATCATTAAACAAGAACAAAGAAATTTGCAAGTGACCCCAAACCTTTGAACAGTAGTGTACAAGTCAATGATCATATGGTAATAAAACACAGGCTTCCGTTTTGAAAATGGCTTTTTGCTTTCCAAATGTCTGCTACCTTCAGCCCTTATATGGGACGGATCCTTCACCTCTCTCACTAACAAAGATGTAGACTTTAGAGGAAGTAGGGCATAGTAATGATTACTTCAGAAGTAACCACAGAATGTGTCTTCCTCGTTGTGCTTCAAGTGTTGAGAAGTTTCTTTTCCTACTGAAAACAGGAACACGAAAGTCATATGCAGTGAAGTACAAACAGCCAATCAGATCGCAACCTTTCGAGGCACTGAAGCTCGTGTGAAATACTTTGTGGCCGGCACTAACACGCTCGCATTCGGACAAACAATAGAGCCACACGGTGCAGGGCATTGTATTTTTGTGTAAAAGTACAGGGCTGGACGTTAATCTTCAGTAGTTGACCGGCTCACTGAGGAAGGCCACCCAATGTACCCAAACACGAAAATAAACAGTGAAGACACTGCCGAGGAGAGACATCAGCACCAGCCGGCCTGTGCTATTGTCTACAATCAGACAAAGAGAGGACGTCATTGTTTCTTTTCTAGCTGACCTTCATGTTTCCCAGTGGACTCGACCCCCCTGTACCACACCATTCATCTGCCCATGGCACGGACACTTCACTCTCCTCCACATTCTCACCGAAAACAAAGGCCCTCTCTTGTAGCGTGAGCAGCAACAATGAGAAATGTTTGGTCGAAGTACATGCTTATACTTACGCAGCAAACAGGGCAATAAAGAGCAAACAAAACCATGTAATATGTGGTCCTCAAACACCAAAGCGAAGAGGAACTAGAACATTTGTTTGATGGTCCTCGGTGTCCAAACAGTCCGTAAAACTACGTTCTTTAAACCTTCTTGTGTTACAAGTGGCATCGTAACCGTTCTGCCTTCAACATCAATATCCTAAAACGTTTCGTCTTGTAAATACCTACCCTCACTTACAACAGATGGTGGGTTGTACTCTTGTTTTAGTAGATACCACATCTATGTACCTGTCTCAGAGTCTTCTGGTTTGCTGTGTAATCTTCTCCAGTCCATATGGTGCACGAATTACGTGCAACTAAAATTGTGTACATATTTCCCGCACTTGGCATGCACAAAACCGCAAAGGACTTTCTAAGGTTGTGAAAGACTGGACCACACTTGGATAGTCCCTGAAGAAACAACAGCAGCTGTGTACAGTATAAACGCACACGAAAGCATTCGCTGAGGAAATAACACAATCGGTTATAGTTCTTACAAGACTGCAGGCATTCCCACAGGCAGCCCATGACATGGCATGAAGAAGTCATCTAATGACATAATGACTAACAAGTCAGGCTGAGAATCTGAACCTGAGTCCTTCAGGCTGTATGTGAGGCACCATAATGTCAAAGTGTGGTTGTTACACTAGAGTGCATACAGTTAGGGGAAAGGGTTTGACCGGGAGAGCTGCAACATCAAGACTATTCCCAGGGACTATAAAAGTGTCATCTTCTGTAGTGAAGATTACAAAAAAAAAATTTTTTTTAATGTCTGGAGAGTGAGTGCTATCAGGTTGAGGCTCTCCTACAAGGGAAAATCCCTTTATATCACTGCATGTGACTAATTATAGCTAGTAAGCCATGCCAGAGTGGAGTCTTAAGTGTCTGTATATCAAATAAAAGGTGACGCTCTTATCACTTAAGCATGGGTGGATGGAAGTTAATTGGTGTCTAAAATAACTTTTCTTTTATAAGATAAAAGGATTTATATGTGGCGCCTGAAAATGCATGTCTTTTAAAATAGTATGGCATGCATGCTAATTAAAAAGGAATAAACCATCAAGGCTGGGATGATTTATATGAGGGGAAGACACAGAGAGAGATGTGCTGAAAGGATGGCAGATGTCTGAGGCAGCACTATCCATCCAGAGATCTGATAAGTCAGAACAGGACAGGCGAGCTGGATGATTCATGGAAGACAGTAACAGTTTATAGAGACAGACAGTGTTATTTCTTAGTCAGCAGGCACAGAACAGCCTTCATGAACCACCTTGCTTGTGTTTAGAATCGTAAACGCAGCTGTAGCGCCACTGCTTCCTTCCAGACTTACTCCCCCTTTCAACTGAAGCCAACTTCTATCTCCACTACAGGCGGCTAGTGTCTCACTGGACTGGGAAAGGAAAAACGGGAGATGAGTGTAAAACTATGCGTATGGCTTTGTTGAAGCAGGAGAAAAAGAAGCGCTGCCTATTTTATATGTTTAAATATGAACGGCCATCTAGCGTTTGCTCATAATGCAGTGCAAAACTAGATCCCATCGAGGGGTCGCCACAGCCGACCATACGATCCGCACACAACTTCCGCACAGGTTTTACACCAGATGCACTTCCTTATGCAAACCCTCCCGGGCTTGGGACTGGCACTGCATCCAGTGGCAGGGGTTTTGGGCTTCGGGTGGTAATTGAACCCGGGCCTTCCGCATGGCAGGAAAGAAACATACCACTGAGACACCAATGGTCCAGTAGTTGATCTACAGCATGCAGGCAAAATTTGTGGTCTGGGTAATGATAAAAAGTGGGGCTATTATACTGGAAGAGCATTACGCATAACAAATGGGCTGCATTCGTTTTATTGCAGTATTTACAGACACTTTTTGGCTTTTGTTTTAAAATGAAAACTTAAAGGTCTTCAAAGAGCTTGAGCCTGTTCCAGTACTTGGAAACATTTTTGAAATGCCACAAGAGAAGAGGTATGGCTTACAAAGCTGCCAGAGTGTTAATGAAATATCATCCTCCTGATACGAAAAGCACAGGATGCCTTGCAGATGTATATGTTCTGTAGCCATGTTACTGGGATACTGTTGTGCCGAGAACTGGGAAGGTCATCATCATTCCTCTTGAAAAAAAAAAAAAGAAGAAAGGACGTGAAGATTCAGGTTATTCCATTTACATGCTCATGGGGTTGGGTGTTCCTTTCCTGAAAAGAGGAAAATGGAAGGTGCGGGGCACATGACAATGTCTCGCTACAGCAGAGGTGCAAGGGTTGAGTGATTTCAAAGAAAATTTGGAGCTTTCCTATTCAATACCCTAAATACGTCAAGTTCATTTTGCACGTTTTAATTGTTCTCTTCGACTCCAAATGCTGAAACCTTTCTTCTCCCTTTCTTCTCAAAGACTCCCAGTTTCATTGTTATCTATGAAATATATATTTCCCTGGGATACACAACAACATTTAGGATAAACAGGTAGCTGAGAAAAGACTGGACTCTCTTTCAGGGGAAATAATCGCATGTTTTGCTATGACAGGGATATTAGCAGGGGTTCTAAGTCAGAGTCCGTGACTGTCATGTTTTGCCAAGTTCTACATATATGTATCCAACAGGTCCACAGTGTGTTTACACAGAAAATAACCAGAAGTTGGGTGTTTTTCCAAGAGACAGCGTTTGGCAGACGATCCTGTCTATGTGTTGCTAAGCTCCAGTACAGGTGCATACATAGAAAGCATTTCTTTTGACAAATGATCGTTTTTTTTTTCTTCTTTTTTTCTTTTTTTTTTGTTAAACCAATCCGTATGTGGTCAGAATGTTTCATCTCAGTGGTACCTGGCATGCTCAACATTTGGCATGGTTTTAGCATTCAGGATTAAGTATTTGCTTTTGCAGACACACACGAGTTCTCTACACACAGAGTTTGTATTGCAAGCAACACGCACATGTTATATGCATCTAAATATAATAAACAACAACACTTGAAAAATTCTATTATGTTTTCAAATGTTTAATGATGATTAATGTCCTTGTGCTGGCATAAACCAGTGCCAGGTCTTGGCATGTGAAAGCAATTGAGTACTGAATACAATCTGACTCTGATGACTGTCATCCCTTGCATAACAGCTAATAAAGCAATTTATTCCAGGCACAAATAAATGTCTGAATATAGAGCAGGCCATGTTTTATTTCTGAGCCCGGAATAGCCGGCATTCCAGTTGCTTAAGAAAATAAAGTGAGTTGAGCAAGAGGGGCCGAAGAGTAGGGCCAATGCTCCAGGAGTCGCTTTCCATTTATCTACAAGCAGATCTGTTTCTGAGGGCTTTAAAGCAAGCCTCCCTGACTCCTAAAGGGAAGAAAATGCTTTACATTTACAAAGCTACAACTATGCTAATAAATCAGAGTGATGAGAAAGGAATGCAATTGAGAACATTGTAATAAATATATAGTGAGTGAGTATATATATACTGTGTATAGTATATCATATATTAATAGTATCATCGTCTACAGTCACAGGGGGCTAGAGCCTATCCCTGGAGACTTAGAACATGAGGAAGGGGTGCCAACACACACACCACAACCAATTTGGGAATGCCAATTACTCCGATCTGCATGGTCTTTGGAGTGTGGTGGGAATCGAACCCAGACCCTGGAGGTGGGAGACAACAGTGCTAACCACTACACTACTGCACTGCTACAGTATATACAGTATATATTCCATATTGTTAATCAAATCAACCGGTTTCAGATTATTAAATATCCATTATAGAGCTCAACTGAACATTATCCTGACAACGTTGCTAGCTTAAAACTCAAAACTCATTCCCATGATGCCAAGAAGATACAGTAGTAAATTGTACTTGATATAAATCAGAGGGATAATAATTTCAGTTAAATGTTTCAGTTATAACAGGCTAGGTTATGAGTGCAGAAGACATTCATCCTCTCCTAATATACATAGCTGGTGAGTATGGAGCAGATGTTCTTGTCTTTACTGGAAGAACTTTCTATTGTTCTGGAGTATCATGTCCACTATTCTGTAAAGTGCTCAGTAACTGGATAAAGTTATACATTATACATTATGGAGTTTAAATTTATTTCAAAACCTCACTACACCAAATGTTCACTCCTAACACAACACAGCACACTCACCCTCACACCCACTCTCACACGCACTCACGGGGAAGTTTCGCGGGGATTTAAACCGTCACGCGCTCAGTATTACCTTCACAGGTGAGCAGATCGGAGTCATCAAAGGTCCCGAGCGCGAGCTGCGTCGTCCTGCGCGGGAAAACTTATTCCACGTCCTTTGATGAAGTAACGTTGCCAGTCAGGGCGCATTAGTGGGAATGTGTGTGTGTAACATTGGCGCAGGAACGGAGAAGAACAGCCGTGCTGTCTCCGCTGTGCCTCCCGTGCACAGTGAAAGAGTCTGTGTGTGTGTGTGTGAGAGAGAGAGAGAGAGAGAGGGAGATCCACACTGCTCTACATTGAGCTCGTGTACTGAACCGTTATACGCCCACTAACGGCTTAAGGACACACGTCACTCAAGCGCGTGCACTGCCGGTTGGTACGAGGTCGGAGGAAAGATTCCTCGAAACTCGGCTATACTTCTTGTTTACCAGTAAACTGTGTAAAGGTTTTGAGAAGAAAACAGGCTCTGAGAATAGCTCAATAGTTTACTATTGTAATTTACCTCAAGGGATACGGGTTCAAGTTTGCGTGTTCTGTTTGTGCTTGGTGGGTTTCCTCCGGGTGCTCTGGTTTCCTCCCACAGTCCAAAGACACGCAGATCCGCTTTCCAAATTGTCCCGTAGGGTGTGAATTAGTGTGTGAGGCGGGACTGTGATGTAGGGGTTCGCACTGTCACCTTGCACCCTCCGGGGACAAGGGTTCGACTTTGCTTGTTCTCCCAGAACTTGGTGGGCTTCTTCCAGGTGCTCTGGTTTCGTCCCACAGTCCAAAGCCATGCAGATTAGGCTAATTGCCGTTCCCAAATTGTCCTGTAGTGTGTGAATTAGTGTGTGACGTGGCACTGTGGTGCACCTCCAGGGACGTTGGTTCGAGTTTACATGTTCTCCCAGAGCTTGGTGGGTTTCTTCCAGGTGCTCTGGTTTCCTCCCACAGTCCAAAGATATGTACATTAGGCTAATTGTCATTCCCTAATTGTCCTGTAATGTGTGAATTAGTGTGTGAGGTGGCACTGTGGTGCAGTGGTTAGCACTGTCACTTTGCACCTCCAGGGACGATGGTTCGAGTTTGCATGCTCTCCCAGAGCTTGGTGGGTTTCCTCCAAGTTCTCCGGTTTCCTGCCACAGTCCAAAGACATGCAGATCCGCTTTCCAAATTGTCCCGTATGGTGTGAATTAGTGTGTGAGGCGGCACTGTGATGCAGTGGTTAGCACTGTCGCCTTGCACCCCCCTGGGGATAAGGGTTCGAGTTTGCATGTTCTCCCAGAGCTTGGTGGGTTTCTTCCAGGTGCTCTGGTATCCTCCCACAGTCCAAAGACATGCAGATTAGGCTAATTGGTGTATCCATATTGGCATGTGTGCCGTGGGATGGATTGGCACCCTGTCAATGGTGTACCCTGCGTCGTTTCCTAACTCTCCTGGGATAGGCTCTCTGGGACTCTGCGATCCTGTATACAGGATAAATCAGATTGAGAGTGAGAGTCCTCCTTGGGTTGGGGGTGGGCCTCTTGTCTCACTGACACAAGATCTAGTTCTGACACGATATTTTAGTCTAGTATGTGCACATCTTGTATAAATCAAGAGACCTGAGCTGATGTGTAGGCTATATAATTAGATGGGTTTATAATCTGCGGAGGTTTCGCCAGGGGCTGCAACTGTATCTGTCTGTGGTCCACTGAGTATTCCAGTAATGCACTGAGATCATCTAAAAAGCAACATGATGCAAACCAAGTAGTAATAGCAACAACAGAAGAGTAAACCCTAACCAGATCATTTTAATTTAGTTAAAGAAAGCCAAATCTAAACTAATTAAGAGTTAATTACAGTTTGCATTAATTCCAGAGCACAATAGGTCTTTGTTTTCCCTACTTTGACTAAGCCAATCATGCTTAGCTCATGTTAGACCTCTTTTGCACTTTGGACAACTCACTTGACTATCCACAATCTACAAATTATCACACCAATGGGACTACTGATGGCCAAGACACGCAATGCATGCCAAACACACATTCTTGGCGCTGACAGTTTAATTTATTTGCTCTATGCTTAGTATTTGCATACTAAAATTTAACATTTTAAGTATTTTTTTACCCTGCTGAAATCACAATGCAGCTGTTCCCTGTGCTACCTCACATGCCAGAGAATAAAACACAACTGGGTCAATTTCCTGCAAATGTCAAAATCACTACAGTAAAATAAACTTGTGTGCACTTATATTTCACTGTATTTTAACATCTCTGATTGAATTATAAAGAAAATGTGCATCACATCAGATACATGGAGTACTTGGGTCAGACAAAAATCTACACTTTTGCTTTTTATCCAAGTCTTTTTTTCATTGTAGTCCAACTAGGGCTGTGAACACCAAAGGTGACCATTGTATTTATTCCCAATACAACCATGGTAGGAGCTCCTATCAATATTCACACACTACAGGCAATTTGGCAATGTCAATTAGCCTAATCTGCATTTCATTGAACTATGGGAGGAAACTGGAGAACCTGGAAGAAACCCACCAAGCACGGGGAGAAGATGCAAACTCCATGCACACAGACCCGACGCAGGACTCAATCCCAGAACCTGAAGTGGCAAGGCAACAGTGCTAACCACTAAGCCACCGTGCCGCCATATATAAAGCTTGTAATGGAGTTACAGTTTGATGTCACATTTATAACGCTGTTAAATCACAGTGTATTAGAAAAATGTAAATCAATAATGCATTTTTAAGATTTGTCTGCATTTGTCCACAAGTGGGTTAAAGACAACATATACAGATTGACTTATTAATCCAAAACTTATCTATGCTGTGAGTCATTTTAATAGCTAATATGAGTAAAAATGTCACATTCATAATGCTGTAATTGCCCATAGGGCAAGTTAACTTAAAATCTACAGTATTATGGTTATACATGAAAATAGCAGTCATACCTTTTTCTTAGGACTGGGACTTCATTCAACATCTCATAAAATGCAACAACGCTTACTTGTTTTATGTTCTATGACTTCTACCTGACATCAGGCAAAATAAATTATGCTGGAAATTAGATGTGCTCCTGCACTATTATTCTAACCTGATTTTTAACATGTTCTTAACACAGACCCCTGCTAGCCGTGAGGCCCTGAGCAGCAATTTAATTCGCTTATGTGCAGAGTAATAAGTGGTTCAGTGCACAGTGGTCATTTGGCCCAGAAAACTAAATGTTTTTATATTTAATTATTCTTAAACACAGCTCAATGAGCCATAAATTGTGCTTTCAGTCATGGTTAATGTAAAAACGTCTCAAAATATTTAGATTATGTATGTTATTTAAACATTTAGAATAATATTTAGATGCTCATAACTTTATACACATATAAGAGAGTTATCATACATTTTTGAAACTTTGTTTTATTATTCAAATTGATTGAAGTCAAGCATTCTGATGAAAAACAAAAAAACTGGGTTAACTGCAAGTTAGTTTTGTATATTGGCCAAAACAGTATGTAATCACACTAAAAAAGTCACTAGGTTAGAAGAAGTGACATACTACTTTAAAATATTACTCAGTATGGTATTATCTGGTTTGACTGTAGCCGGAGTAAGATGACTTCATTTTGTGACACATCTCCGTTTGGACCCGCTCTGCAGTTCACACAGGAAAATCCCCAAGGTTGCATTAACTTGTAGTTTGCTGGTCTTAAATATATGCAGTAACTGTTACGTCAACCCAGTTCTAGCTCTGAGTCAGAAAAGTTCAGACAGTACAGGGCTGCGAAAACCATCCCGTCTCTTGAACAAACAGATGTTCAGGTACGTTACCAAAGAGATTAAGAGAAGGCCCTTTGTTTTTGCAGTTGATTGTGCTGGAAATTTTAAAATGAAGGGATTGTGCTGAAAACGAATACATAAATGGAGCCCTGTATGAGAAATATGAATGATGAGTATTTTTTTCCATTTATGAATCAGAACATCAGGCATCGTATAGAATCGTCTATGTAAGAATCGACAGATGCATGCGCATATAAGCAGATATTTACACATAAATGGTCATTTTCACACGGAAATATTTAGGAGAATGATGAGTGAAAGGGGAGGTGGGGGTGAAAGACATTCCAGTCACACAGTTAACCTCTACACAAACAAACAGGGGGGGGCTATGTTTTCGCACAGGGTTGGGGCACAATGTGAAGAATGCTCATTTCCAGCTTTAGTTTAACAGTTATGAGACAAAAAACAAGCAACATAAAAAATGCCACACCACGCTTTCAGTTAGTGGGATTTACCCCAAAAGGTCGCTATTATAATAAGAGGCATAATAATAACAATTATCAGATTATTTTCCTTTTCATAAAGTTCCTTGGAATTTTTTTTTTAATGACTATTTATGTTTTATAACCATTACACAAGGCCGTCTGTCGTTTTTAATAGCTTTATTTTATTATCTTACATTCATTTAGCTCATTTCAGATTGATAGCTTAGGTATACTTCATCTAATATCATGTTGTGTCAGGACTCATAAAAGTAGTCAAAGGTCCCTGAAGGTATTCCGGGCTGTTCAAGCAATTCAGTCTGAAGTGGGAACTTGGAGTATGTATTTGCAGAGTGCACGCTAAAGAGCTTTTCTCAAAAAGCATCTCACAACAGGAGCATGCATAAAGAAGTACTGTATTTCAGCACAAGTAAGGAAGGAAGCATTGAAAGCCAAACAGGGGTTGTATAGTTCTTTCCTCCACGCTCATGATGGCTTAAGCAGTCTGGGGTATAACTGGTAGGTAGATTTTAGAGGCCTTCAGTGTGGAAAGCTGGATGAGTTCCTGAATATTTTGCCATGCATCTCTTCTGCATTCTTGGAGAACCATGTAAGTTCTCCTCTGTTTTGTCGTGCAATTAAAAAGAAGAAGAAGAAAAAAAGGATGGTGGTAATATGAGCTGTTGTGCTTACTCGAGTGGGATTGTTGTGCAAAATTACTACTGCCTGAACTGAGAGTAAAGACACCACAGCTGAAATGCTCCTGGAGGAAAAAAAAAAAAAAAACAGAAAAAAGACTTTGCTTTCGGTGACCTAGATATATGGAGGCAAGTTGGCCCGAGTTTCCCTTCACACTATGCACATTTCAGCGTGCACTAGCTGGAGGCTCAGGCTTGGGTTGCTTTAATTACAGAAGTCTGGTCACTGGCTCTATAACCTAGAGTTGTTAAAACAGCTTGATATAGTGGTGACTGGCACCGGCCACCTCATGCCTGCCAAATGCATTTACCCCATCTACCCGAATCATGGCTCTGTGTTAGTCCTCAACATGTGACAGAAAAACTAACAAATCATTTACTTGCTGTCGAGAATGGCAACCGGCATCAATATATGAGAGATCTAAATTAGCTGACCTTACAGCTTTGTTCATGCTTAAATATATTTCAGTTTTAGAATACGTTGACGATCCTTATGAAGCTGAAGGTTTGCTGGAATGACTGATGATTCATATATGCACCGCAGTGGGGGGGGGGGGGGGGGGGATGTGGTACACATGCGGAGCCACAGTGGGGCCTCTGTTAGTGGAGACCAATTACAAACTTTTGTAGGATGTCAGGACCTTGTTGTCAAGAAAAAGAAAGCATGAGAAACAGATTATCAGACATTGTACACGTCTTTATAATTGGTCTGTAAGGGTGTCTTAATTGTTGGATTAGCGGTGATGCAATAACACAGCTGTACAAGCACACATGATTCAAAAATGCATATGGGTCAAAATACAGTACATTAGAGGGAACTTTTATATCATTTTCACCAATTGTTGTGTCTTTTTGCAATTAATAATTACTTTCTTAAAGGCTACAGATTACAGTCATATGCTGTATCAGCACAGTTGATTGGGTTTGTTAGGTTTATCATATCTGACAACCAGAATGTGTATTAAAGATGTTTTGAGCAACGTACTGGTTCCTGGAGATGTCTGGATTTTTACTTAAGAATGTGTGTTTTAGATAACACGATGAGATTAAGCAAACTATGTCACAATGATTAGGCTCTTAATCATGGAAAACAATGCTGTTAGATAGCTAAGCTTCTTATCCTTTGGTGTTAAAATACTTGTCTTTACTAAGGCCTAAGAAATTGTGGAAAGAAAATCAAGCAGCAAAAAAAAATAAATGAATACATTAATAATAATAATAATAATAATAATAATAATAATAATAATAATAATAATAATAATGTCAGGTGAAGACACAGACAACAGAAGATATTTAGAAAAAACTGTCAATACAATTTTACTGCCAATACAATTTTAATAAAAAAAAAAAAAAGAACAATAATAAAAAAAATACAATACTGTAATAATAATAAAAAATATAAAAATAATGCTAAAAAATATAAATAATAATAATAATAATATGATAAATGACATTAGTAATATCCCTGTGTGTTTTATACATTTAACATTTTATTAAAAAAAAAAAAAAAAAACTAGTGGAAGCTCTTAAAACCCCCAAACATTTTAGTCATTTTTTTGTTTACTGTTTTTATTTTTTATTTTTTTTTATTACATACGGCTCAGGTTTATCCAGTATAGTAACGTATCCTTTTTTTTTCTTTTTTTTTTGCATAACCTAGGCAATATAATGAACTGAATTTTACTGAATCTTTACCAACTATACAAACGTGACTGAATAAAAAATAAATTTAAAAAAGAGTCACATAGACAAAGGCAAAGAAAGAGCACAAATAAACACAAACACATGTTGTTATGGTTGTATCCGGTTGTTTCTGTGAAAAAAAAAAATGCTCAGCTAATATAAGAGTTCAACATTTTTGCGAAGTCATTTCCATATGCCTGCACGTTAAAAACATGGTAAGATTTACACTTTATAAAAATAACGATAAGTTTCGTTCAATCTGACATCTCCGAAAACCCGAATACGCATTTCGATGTCTGAAGCCTAACATGAAGCCTTCCCCACTGGCGAGGCTTCCATACTGTATAAGCACTTCTAAGCATTTTTTTAATTGTCATTGACTTATGCAGTGTCAATGTGTTTGCCGGCACGGATGTGTGCCGCTTGAGTCTTAAGGGTTTTAATTAAAAACGTTCAACATAGAATTTAGGTTAGACTTACAACACGGTACATTCTGTCACAATCAGAATAGCATGACTACAAAGAAAGAGGTCTTTAACTTTTAAGCTGTGTCAAGAACTGAGATACGTGACGGGTAAGCATAACGAAATTCATTGACTTTGCGTTCAGTGACCAAAAGGAAACAAATGGAGTCTTTGGGGAAGTAAACAAAAAGTTTACATCCTGTCTCTGTCCATCTAACACACACACACACACACACACACACACACACACACACACACGCAGCCCGTGAGACCATTTGCTGTCTGTGACTTTGCAGTTGATCCTAGTGGAGTCTAATGCTGGGTAAAATGCAGTGCCAGGCCCTCCACCTGTTCCTGTGGCAGCAGAGAAATGGGGCAGAGCTGTGCAGCTTGGAATCTTTTGCCACAGCTGGTGGCAGTAACTTTGTTTGGATCCACTCGGTTTCTGTGCTTGTAAATGGATGCTTGGAATATTTGAGCAGTTATAGAGAAGAAAAGGACAGACAAATGCTCACAAGTCTTTTACACAAAGTCTTTTACTCAAAGAAGTAAGGCCGGCTGTGTTATACCAGCATACTTTTAGCCCTTTAACAGTTTAATCTCTTATCCAAAAGGAAAGACGGAATGAAGTTTCAACAGAGGATTCGGTTGTAATCAGCACTGCTGTCGACAGAAATCTGAACACTGATCAATGACAACTAACATTCAGGGGTAGAACATTGATTGTACTTTGTTTTAGAACAAAAAAGTAACAAAAAAGGCGGATTTTATAATTCATCTGGGTTTAAACACTTTTTTACTAATTGCATTTTAATTTAAACCTTCCGAACACATGTTACAAATCACAAACATCATAGATCAAATTTTGGCCTTTTTTAAGATTAAGTTCAGCATCTATTCATCACATATACAGTCCATTACTTCAATAGTGAAATTCTTGATTCTTTGCATATCCCAGTTTTTTGTAAGTAGGCTGAGGTCAGCCATTATCCGGCATCAATGGAGCAGACAGGTTTAAGGGCCTTACTCAAGGGCCCAACAGTGGCAACCTGGCAGACCTGGGGCTCGAACTGCTGACCTTCCGATCAATTACTCAGAGCCATAACGCACTGAACCACCACTGCCCCGTTAGATATTAAGATGGGTCTCAGTGTTCATCTACAATTAAAACATATTCCATTGTTTGTACTATATGTTTTTTATTTTCATGAACACCCAACTTGCATTTCCTCCCTAATGTGACATGTTAGAAGCTACCCTACCCTTCACTCAGCCATGCTCTTCTTTGCTCTTCTCTGTTGGGGTGGGGCTCAACAGGAACTCCTTTACACAGACACTGAAATGACACATTCGAAAGGGGAGTGAAAAAGGAAGTTTGATGTAAGAAGAATGCGTTATCTGAGGAGTAGATTTTCGGGCGCCCTGAGACCTGTGTCAGAGTAAAAAAGTGAAATTTGGGACCTTTAATGTACTATATAATAAGTATAATATATAATTTAATATGTAAGTCTGATATGCTTCCTATACTTGGATTTTAAAATCATTCAGTTCATTTCAAATTACTTAATAGAAAATAAGAAATGACCAAATCTCTCTTTTTATTTTTTTGAACTGTGCAAAAGCAATCAGAATAGAGTCTTCTCATGTGTCAGCAGAGGTGGAAAGTAATGAATTACATTTACTCGCATTACTGTAATTGAGTAGACTTTTTGTGTACTTCTACTTTTTA
>JAQMYK010000003.1:22010441-22020492 GCA_030014345.1 Clarias buthupogon
GATAGGCTCCAGGTCCCCGCGACCCTGAATAGAGGATAAAGCGGTATAGAAGATGAATGAATGAATGAATGAATGAACAGAAAATGGGCCAGCACAGCCTTGTGAGTAGGAGATAGGTGGTGTCAAAGATCTCGCTATTTGCTCAGACAGAAATTTATTACAGATTGACATGAATTACCAAGCTGTTTAATTAAATAAAATATTTAAACTAACTTTCTCATCTCTGTAGTCATTGTCGTTAACAGAATGTCTTTTAAGTCTAAGTTAACCTTTCACGAGGCAGGGTACACCCTGGGCAGGGTGCCAATCCATCACAGCGTAAGCATACAGACACCCCATTAACAACATACACTGGCTGATCCAAGAGCCTTCCACTGTATAATTACTGCCCTGATTAATATGGTTCAAGTTATTAAAAAAAAAAAAAAACATATCCTGTGGTTGTGGCAAAAATGTTACTCTGTTTTAGAAGGTTCATGTTTAATAGTAAAAGTAAGAGCATTTTCACATGTATAAGCAAAGAGAACTCAAGGGATTGGGACTAAACAGATGTGTAGCCTTAGGAAAGCCACTTGTCCGTGAGGCTAATCAGAAAAAAAATAAAAAATTTGAATTTGCTAGAATGGAATGTGGGGCATCAGAAAAAAGCTCAAAAGCCTTTTCCAGAGTGATGGGTGCATCAATGTAAGGGCCTACCAGGGAACCTAACAACAGGCAAGATGCCTGACCTGCCCATGAATCACATTGGACACTTTGTCTACCTCCTTGTGCAGAACTGCTGAGTAACAGTGTGTCCCACATTTCATTGGTTCCTTAGATTTATTGCTAACTATTAAAAGAGAGGGAAGGTGCAAAGCTCACTTCCTTATCATGTACAGTATGGTATGCAAATAGTTTTTAGAAGAATATTGAGGCCTGATGAGGAAGTCTGGCTTATAATATATACCATCGGTGTTGTTCTCTTTGTCTAATAGTAAATTCTAAGTTTTAAGTAATTAAAATGAATTTTAAATTAATATTTAGTGGTTAATTTACACACATTTGTAGGGCGGCTCCCTGTGAAGTGTTTCATGGTGGACAAAGCTGACACTGGAAGTGTCCCATGAATTAACTTTCAGTAAATTACCCAGGTCACATCTGGTCTGACATGAATGTTCTGGTGTCTCCTGGGATTAAGGTATGGCCCAAAGAGCTGTTCAGTTACTAACAAAAGTTGCAATGGTGAACATCAACAAAAATCCTTGTTTTAGAGGAAAAATAGACTTTCAGTCCAACAACAACAACAACAGGTGATCTACTATAATTGCCCTTGATAACTGCAGTTATGGGTATTATTTCTACAAGTACATACATTGTATAAATTGCAAATGTTTGGTGAATGAGCATATCAAATATGTTTCCACGGAAATAGTTTTACGTTTTCAAATTTATTAATACTTTCATTGTTTATCTTTAGCTGGCCGTAAATGTTTACAGCTTGTATCTCGGGAGAAAACCAGCTGTTGTTCTTAATGGCTTGAAGGCTATAAAAGAAGCTCTGGTGACCAAATCTGTAGACGTGGTGGTCAATCATCTAAATAAAGAAAAAGGTGAGATTATAAATTATTTCTCTCTCAACTGTGATTAATATATTTCCTTTCACAGTTTAAAAAGATTTTACTTAATGTAAAAACATAGTGACTAAGTTGAGTTACTGACTTGAGGAAAATTTAACAGGAGTCATACTTGCTGATTATGATAATTTATTTTACACAAAAAAAATGCCAGTCAACACAGAGTTTCTATTTATAGGAAGATTCATGGATCCTCAGACTTTGTTCCATAATGCAGCATCAAATATCATCTACTTGATTCTGTTTGCCCTTCGCTTTGACTCTGGCAGCGAAACCCTTAATCAGTATGTCAAGCTTTTCAAAGAATCTACCAAGATTGTTAATGGGGTGAGATATTATATCATCACCAAATCCATATAGTGATACAGTGTATACAAAAGTATGTGGTCACTTGACCATCTCACCCAAATATGGATCTCTCCCCTAAATTGTTGCCACCAATGTAAAATAACAGAGTTGTCTTGAATTGTCTTTGTATGATATGACTGAAATTAAGGGGCCCAAAGAGAAGACCATAAAGACCTGAGTTGTGTGGGAAAATTCAAATGTCCTGATCAGAGACCTTACCTTAACCCCACTTGTGGGACAATGGACAGAAATTCACTGATGTCACAAAATTTAAGTAGTTATAGCAGCAAAACTGAGAGGTGGAACACTTTGGACTGCACTCATCACTCACTCATCTTCTATACCGCTTTATCCTGTATGCGGGACCTGGAGCCTATCCCAGGAGGCTTAGGGCACGAGGCAGGGTACACCCTAGACAGGGTGCCAATCCATCGCAGGGCACACAGACATACAGGTGTACACTCATTCACACACTATGGGCGATTTGAGAACACCAATTAACCTAACCTACACTGTACATGTCTTTGGACTGTGGGAGGAAACCGGAGTACCCGGAGCAAGCACGGGGAGAATATTCTAACTCCATGCACACAGAGATGGGAATCAAGCCTTGCCGGGAATCGAACCCGGACCCTGGAAATGAATTATGAACAGTTAAATGTAAATATTACAATCACAGCCACCATTAAATGATAGCAAGTAACATTACATTACGTATATATTTTTGCATTAAGAATAGATTTTACAAAAAAGAATAAAAATATTAAACATTGCCATTAAATTTTTTGCTATGCTAAATAAAGATTTCTGCAGTTTTGCCCAGCAATATGTAAATTTAAAGGCCTTATTGTAGCAATAAGAATAACTTTTTAAAAAAGAAGAGATATGTGTAGAGTGCATTTCAGAAATATAATAATTAAATGATTTCCTAAAATGATTAAATTCAAAAAGTGAAACTCTCAAATATTCTAGATTCAGTATACAGCAAGTGAAATATTTCAAGCCTTTTTTGTTTTAATGTTGATAATTATGGCTCATGGAAATCAAAAATTCTGTATTTTAAAATATTAGTATATTAATATGTGCAACATGTGTTAAATTTGACAGAAAACTGAATTAAGTCAAATAATTAGCTTTTAATCTAATGAAAGGATTATGATTGATCTTGATCCAAAAATTTTTTAATGATTTTTTTTTTTATTAATGCTGTTGTTAATATTCTTTCAATAACACTTTCACTTGGTTTTGTTAATCGTGAAAGTTTCAATCAATCAGGCCTCTTATCCCCAGTGAAGAGGAATCTTCATGGCATGTTTCAGCATACAAAGACATCGGGGACGACGCTATGCTTGTAACTTCATGACAACAGTTTTTCTATTACAACATGACTGTGCACAAAGCCAGAACTATAAAGACATGGTTTGATGAGTTCAGTGTAGAAGAACTTGACTGGCCCAAAAACAGAGCCCTGACCTCAACCCCATCGATCACCTCTGGAATGAACTGGAATGGAGATTGCAAGCCACGCCTTCTCGTCCAACATCAGTGCCTCTGCTCTATATAAATGCTCTACAGAATGAATGGGCACGAATTCTCACAGAAACACTCCAAAAATCTTGTGAACAGCCTTTCACGAACTGTAGAAACTGTTATAGATGCAACTCAATATTTCAATATTTTATTTTTTATAGCGCTTTTTACAGTGGTCATTGTCTCAAAGCAGCTTCACAAAATGAAAAGAGAATTTATGGAAGTGTGTATGAGTGAGAAAAAAATGTGAGTCAAGAGGGAACCCATCCTCATTTGGGTGATAACGGATAACAGAAAGTTATATAATGACATCAATATAACAAGAGTTGTCCTAGTTATCATGGAGTCCAGTTCAGGGATGAATCAGCAGGTGCAGAGGACAGAGGGGGGGGGGGTCTGGATCACTAGAAGCTCAAGAGCAGCATGTGTAGATCCAAACCATCATGAAGCAGAATCCAGCTGGAGGTGGTCCTTCTCTGGATGCCTCAAGAACTTCACAGGGTTGGCCTCTGCCTACTGGAGCTGGCACAATCTCTACAATGGGTAGAGAAAGGAAAAACAGGTGGTAAAGAAAATAATTAGTGTAGATACCGTTTATATGTCAGAACTAGAACAACACTAGATAGGAGTGTGCGTTTAGATATACTGGAGTCCAAGGTTATGTGTTGGATTATTTGTATGACAGATTGAATAGATGTGTCTTGAGTCTACTTTTAAACTGATAGACTGTTTCTGAGCCCCAAACACTGTCTGGAAGGCTATTCCAAAGCTTAGGAGCTAAATATGAGAACGCTCTACCCCCTATTGTAGATTTTGATATTCTGGGAACTACCAAAAGTCCGGAGTTTTGCGATCTTAACTCCAAATTGACGTAAAAATTAAGCATATTTATGCAAGTTGAGCAATTAATGGGAGCTCAAACTAGTGATGGGTCACTCACAAACGCTTTGTTCTTTTTGAACGGATCTTTAACGTGACTCAGAAGAACGAGTAGTCTCGGAGAGTGATTCGTTCATTTTCTACTGGGCGCACATGCGCAAATCATCGCGAAACCCCCGTAGGTTATGTACAGGAAACAGAATTGAGCAATTCTTTCTCAATGACTCTTCTACTCCGAGTTGTTCGTTCCTTTGTCACGTGACTCCCATAGACGCTACGCAGTGCAGTACACAGGAAACAGAATTGAACGGATCTCCTCAATGAGTCTTCAAGTCCTGAGTCGTTCGTTCTTTTGTCACGTGACTCCCATAGATGCTGTGCTCTGCAATAGATTCAAAAGAACGAACGACTCAGACTGGAAGATATGATGGTGAGCTACTCATTCTGTTTATTATACTATGTATACTATACATATTATAATATGTATTTAGCTGCACTGTAATATTTTCATAACTGGAACTATAGCCAGAACGTATTGGGGTCTTTTTTTTATTGAAAATGCAACATTTTATTTTATTTCTTATCAAATTAACTAAATTACTCAAAAAAAAAAAAAAAAAAAGATTCGTTCATTTTGATGAACGAGATTCAAAGAACCGAGTCACTAATATGATTCAAAATGATTCTAATACAACACCTAACGCACACAAAAACTGCAAATGAACAATAATATCACTGCGCATGCGCTGCTGTAACACACGCGCTGACTGGTGGCGACGCCATGTGGCTGAAATTAGGATCCGCGTGAGGCGGTAAATCACTGACTCCACCTCACTCACCCGCGCGCGCGCTGATGTTGGGTCACTCGTGCGCTTTTCTTATTATTGCACGCTTGACCATCAGAGTGCAACCCGAGACATGGCAGCGAACCGGGTGGGCAGACGGTATAACAGTAAAGTGCAGTCTCCCAGCAGAGGCTCGAGCCGGGAGTCGGGACTGAGTGTACAGAAGAGACAAGCCCGAGTTACAGTCAAATATAACAGAAAGGAGCTGCAGAGGCGCCTGGATGTGGAGAAATGGATAGACGCGGGGCTGGACGAGCTCTTCTTGGGAAGGGTGAGTACTGTACAGGGGCAAATTTTTATTAATTAAGCACATTTTCATTTAATTGCAGCTTATAAATCATATATAAATCATTATGCTCATACATTCATTCAGACTTTGAAGCTAAATGGAATAAAGAACAAGTTCTATAAAGGGTGGTGACCTGTCAGGAGCTCAGGAGCTCAGGTCTGGGTGGGATGAGAACATGCATTCAGCATTCACTATCAACTATGATTTCATGCATGTGCTTCATATCTCAGCTCCCTGTATTTACAGTACATGGCCCAGGGATTTCTTATCAACCCTGACTGTTTGTGTAGCACACAACTCCCCAGTATAATAATAATAATAATAATAATAATAATAATGATCCAGGTGGAAAATTAATTCTCTGATATTAAGATTGGGTGATACAGGATATAAAGTGGATTGTTTATCCATCGTAAGATTGAGGCATATTTATAAGTATAATTAGTGAAAATATTTACTCATTTTGTGTATACAGGGTGAGTCTCTTTCCCTGATATCATTTATGTATGATTTTATCTACTATATATACATGCACACACAGTGTATGTATATGTCTTCAACCAGGAAGAAGTTTGGCAAATAATTATATCTAACAGTCCTCATACGAGAATGATACAAGGAAGTTGGTAGACAGGAATAAATACTATTAACTAAAAAAAATATGCCTCAAAATTTCAATTACGGTTCAATATAGTATAGTTTATAAAATATGATTGTTCATAATCATAGACTGTAGTGTTACCTTTGAGCTCAGGAGTAGCTGGGTGACTTAGTGGTTAGCACTGCCACCTTGCACCTCCAGGGTCCGGGTTCGATTCCCGCCTTAGGGTCTGTGTTCATGGAGTTTGCATGTTCTCCCCGTGTTTGGTGCGTTTCCTCTCACATTCCAAAGACAGGCAGATTAGGCTGATTACAAATTTAGCCATATTGCGCGAATGTTGACCAGAAGTCCTACCATGGTTGTAAAAATGTTGTACTAATTGGCCTCCATGGTCCCTAGTTGGATTAATGAGATTCATGGATGGATGGATGGATGTACTGTAGATAATTACTGAAACACAGGATCTGAATCCTGTATTTTTTGTCATGACAGAAAACATTAGCTGTATAACATTGTGGTAAGTGAACAATGCAAACACCACACTGTGTGACTTGAAAAAGGTGTGTTGAAAGCCAGGTGCATGGTAGCATGAGTCACTGGTTGTACAATAAGATGCCAGTTTATGTAATGCAAAGAGGGGAAAATGGGGGAAAGGTTGTGTTTATAAGCTCGGTACCAAAATGTTGTGATTTCTAGACTTCTTTTACAGTACATTATTGTTTCAAAAAAGTAAAACTATCTGAACAAGAATGGCCAGTTCCCAAGTGTCCCTCATATCTACAGTGATAAACACTTACTACTGTATGTCCGAACAGTCAATGCCCAGTCATTGAGGAAGTGTAGAGTGGTTTTAACTAGAGCTCATTAAATCTTTAGAATGTAAGAATGGTGACTAGTAATGTATTGGCAATGCAGAATCTAAAATGTTTGCTCACCTGCCTTATTGTAAAAAACTGTAAATCTGTCCTCTAGCAGTACTTTCTCACTTGTTAAAGTGCTTTTCATGCAAAAGGTATTTTATTTCTCATTACTGAACTACTGGGTGACAATTCAACTATAATGCTGAATCTATAAAACTATAATATTCCTTCAGTCACAAAATCAAAGTCAGTCCAATCTCATGGTGTTTTGTATAAGTAACTGTGGTTAATTACTTGCATGAGATTCCCATTCTTCACGTATTACTCTATCATGACTCTTTTTGTCTATCAGGATGTCAGTGTTGTCACCATTCACCTTAACAGGATTATGCACCCCCCTCCTGACAGCATGTTTATTAAGGTTCCAACAAAAGCACAAAAGAGCACATGTGTACCCCCTGCAAGCACAACGTTTATTACAGTGTAATGAAACGGCGCCCTGGCAATTTCATTCTAATCACTGGAACAAAACAATAACGGCCATGAGGCCACACCTGCTCTGTAGTGACCTTACTCCAGATTCACATTCAATGTACGGATGCCTTTGCCATAACAGCATGAAGATAATCTGATAGTTGCTGTGCGCTGTCTGGTTAGTAGGAAAAAAATTGATGTTGTAGGACCCAGAAGAAATCATGTACCACAGCATGGTCATGTCTAAATGACCGTATCTGCTGGTCTTCAGTGCTAAAGAACAAACACAGGCTGTAATCAGACTCCCCTTTGCAACCCCCTTCATTTCCGGAAACACCGTAACCTCGACACTTCTGGAGCTGGATAGCCTGGTCTCAATGCTAATGATTCATGGATTGATTGATTTCTATCTCCTGGGGTGTTAAAGTGTTGGGGGCTGGGGATGTAAAGACCCCATATGTCAGTGTAATACACAGAAAGGCTTGGTGCATCAGCATCCCCCCCCTTTGTCCTGTTACACCACTTCCCCTCAGCTTAATGCTGAGCATCACATGCTCCATTAATTAGAAACATTAGACTAAAGAAACTGAGATTGAGAGTCCAGATTAACAGGGCAGATTGGTATGTTTGGCTGGTTCACAACGCAGTGTTCCCGTAATTTAGTTGTATAGACAGCTGTAATACACTTTTTTTTATAAAAGTCATAAAAAACTTGTGAAAAAGATGTGAGGTTTTAATGGCGACACAGACAAGCATCATGATTAATAATTTGTATACATACATAACATATAACATATAATTGTACAGTATTCACATTTCAGAAAAAGAAAAATAGTATGATGTATATTATTTAAATATAACATTAATAATATTATTATAATATTAGTATGTATATCAATTTATAGTGTATATCAATAAATTTAGAAAAAATACTTTTCCATATTTTCCGTGCCTCAAGGGTGTATACATTTTTTTGCCAGACTCTGTATATATAATATATCAGCCAAATATATTCAAAGTAATAACAAAAAATGCAGCAGTCTCAGAGCCATATACCATTAAACATTGATCTTTTATTGAACGTTTATTTGTTATATTGGCAAAAAAGCATGAGCAGTACATGTTGTTTTGATAAAGAATTACCCCAGTCTGGCCAGCTGTCTGATTGACCGAATGTCTCTGCCCCTATGTCCCTTGGGTATATGAAGTGAAAATGGCTTTTTAAAGCATGCTGCCCTTTGTGTCAAGCAACAGTAATAAAGTTCACTGTGTTCATGGTGAGGTTGAGAAATCAAATACAAGCAAATCGGTGAAATACAAGTGAAATCAGCCAGTAAATGTAGGATAAAGGCAGAGTGAGAGCGAGAGGAAATGTCTCATTCAGATCGCTGTTAAAATATTCAAACACCAGCACCAGACTGGGTATAAAATCTGGCACAGTGAGAGACTATAGTATGATGACTGTACTGTAGAGTAGGTCAATGCACATATTATACAGTATACTGTATAGTATGAATATGAATATAGAGATTTATTTTCCTTAATGTCATGATGCATTACTTTTCCAGGGCAAGACTCATAATGCTTATAGTCTGAGTCACACTTCATAGATATATGATGACATGATGACAGCTGATGATGTTTAAAAACCATGACATTTCTCTCTGGCAGCAAGCAAATCTCTGAAGTGCCTCAGCATTCTCTATCACAAATGAGTTCCGGTTAGATCTTACCCACTATATAGGATTATTACATACTGTTATAATAATTGTATTGAAAGTCTTATGCATATGCATAGACTTGTAAAGGACAAGCAAACCTAGGTTGGGCAGAATATTTATTGCTGGTATGGTCCCTCCTTTAGCCTCTGATTGCCTGGAATATCACAGCATTGTGATATTGAGCGTGCACCGCAGAGAGTGTGGAAATACAATTTGAGACCGCACGACTGAGAGTTTAAGCAAACAAGAATATAATTTGACCATGACTGATTAGCTTGTTTAGGGAGAGAAGTGATTGAGGTGTATCACTGAATCATTTCACTAATCTCTGACCTGATTGGTGTTTTGTGTTAAACTGTGTGAGTGTGACCAATGAGTGTGAATGTTATAGCATCTGAGATTGTCTTTAAGTAAATAAGTGAACATGTGGATGCAACGTGATCTGAATACATCAAGTGAATCTCCGTCATTCAGAAATGAGATTGCAAGTATGTTTGAAACGAGAATCGAGAGTATGTTATACACCCTCGCCTTGGACTATTGCGGATATGTTTGCTCTAATGATCCGTGTTTTGTCTTATCATGTATCTCCATGGTTTCAGAACATATGAGACAAATTGGTTTTAAACTTCCCACAGGAAGATTAAACATGTACAGATCTTTCCATACATCTTTGAAGTTTCAGTTTTCATAGTCTACGTTTTTTTTTTTTTTTCTTCCGTTTTTCGAGGAGTAAGCCACGCACTGTTGAGTGACGCGATAGCCATGCCCACCTCGTGAAAAGAAGCGCTAGATTACTGCTATATTAATTATCCTTGTTTATCTGAAAAGCATGGCGGCACGGTGGTGTAGTGGTTAGCACTGTCGCCTTGCACCTCCAGGGTCCGGGTT
>JAQMYK010000003.1:22139442-22155906 GCA_030014345.1 Clarias buthupogon
AAATGGAGTTAATTAGTAGATCTTGCTCTGTTTGATTCCTGAAGATGATCCTGAATAATACAGTAATGTGAGCTTTTCTAGCTAAAATTAATAATAGACCAGGATCTACAAGGTCTTCGTCTCCGGTAAACAAATTGTCTCTGATTCATATTTCCTTTACTACCTACAGTAGGATGTGAGAATCAGTTCCAGGTGCCTTTTAATTTCTATCCGCCAACGATTGATGTTCAAATGAGACAGTATAATGCGAATAGACGTGTACAGTACATACGCTGCATTAACTCTCGCTCAGCGTCCTCCTGTATTAACCAAGTGCTTCTAACTCTCCCAATGCACATTATCTTCTTCTTCCTTAGTGTTGCTGAATTTGGGTGCTTTGTCTTTTTTGCTTCTTTCTCCTTGGCAGTTAGCTTCAGTCTTATTCCTCTGTCGACCTCTTCTGCTCTGCTTTCCTTCCTTCTTTCTTTCTTTCTTTCTTTCTCTCTCTTTTTTGTCCTCCTATCCTCTTTCCTCCTTTCCCCTTTCCATCTCCCAGGGTCAATCTTGACCCCTCTAAGCGTCAGAGCTCAAACAAGTCCGTCTCGGGCTGCCCTCTGCCACATGGATCGAAAACAGTTAGTAAGTCTTTCCCATCTTTCCACCGTTCCATCTTTTTTCCTTTTCTCGCACACCACGCCCATGTTCAGTGCCTCTTCTTTGGAAATGAGAACTTGAGCTCCCTCTTGAGGCCATTGTCTCAAATAGAGCAAGAAATATCGATCTATTCTCAATGACACACTGAATGTTCCAGAAGTACGTTTGGTGACTAGGGGGCACTGCAACATGGGCTGCAACATCTCTCTGCTGTGTTTGTGTTCCTGTTTTTTTGTTTTAGTTTTTTATTTCCATTTCCTCACTATTCATCCAGCGCTGCACTGGCAGGCTTAGACCTGTTCATGCCATGATTCATTTCGTGATTCCTTTGTGAAAAAACTCTGAAACCGTGTCGTGTCAGCTGCCTTTTGAGTTCATTTTATTCATCTCAAGAAAACTGTTATGTTATTTATGGTGCTAGGTCTGATACGGGTTAGGAAGAGCAGGTTAAGTCTTAATTAGTTGTATAACCAACTTAATGGGGATTATTGGGGCTGATAGCAACAGCCAGTCAGAGCTGTGTACACACTGCAACAGGTTAGAGTCGAGTTTTGTTCAAGGTTTCTGCTGTATCAGCCTGTTAATGCTGTTTTGTGCACCAAATGTGTCGGGTTGCAAACGTTCACTCAAAAAAATACACTCAGCCAAAACACGGTATTGGTGCTGATTGTAATTTTTTTTATGTTATACATATAATACAGAAAATGTGTGTGCCAAAGAAGCTCCTTCCGAAGTTTATGCAACATGTGGAAGTGACCGATCTTGCTTCCCTAAAAATGTCAAGTTGCTAACAGCTGTTTTGGAGAGATGATTTTATATCCGCCCCAAAAATGGCCATTTTACTGACTATGATTCATACGATAATAATTTAAAATGCAAATTATTCATATTTCTTGGAGTATTGATACTAAAATTGGTGTCAGCTTCTAAAAGCATACAGCCTGTAAAAATTTGTTGCTTAAATTGGTTTTTGGTAAAAGCTTAAACAGCAAAAAATCTGTAGTGTCCGTAACCATGTCAAATTCATGTTGCAATATCTTTTTTTTTTTTTTTATTGCATTTTAGAATAGGTTTCAGGTTTTATGTCTTTTTATGTGAAATCTAAATTGGCCGAGTTTCATCTGAATGACAATTGAGATCATTGAAAGATTTGAATGAAAAAATAAGTTACGGACACTACATAAAAGGCTGTGAAATTGTATTTAGTGATGAATGTGTTTCTTTTTATCTGATAAACATATAAAAGTGTTTGCCTATTTACAAAAAAACGAAACACAATCAGAAGATAAGAAGAATTAAGTTTTATCAAAAATTGTGTTTAATGATTCTATCTGCAAATTCACTTTCTTACCTACTGTAGGACACTTTTGAACACCAATATCATGTTTTGGCCGACTGTTTTGTTATAGGATATTGAACGGAATTTAGAAATTTAATTCTCTACTAGCTTTTTAGGTAACTAGCTTTCCCAACCCTAAAAAGTCAAACATACGCAATTTAATGTAATAGTATTCTATCGGTTATTACATAAATATACAGTTATTATGCTCATTTAATATCTATACAGAGACCGATGCTTAAATAATAAACTTTATGAAATAAACCCTGATGTTGGATCAAGACATATATTTCCTTTTAAAAATCATTGGGATCAAGTGACTTATACAAGATGCAGGATAGGACACTCAAAAGCTACACGCATATTTTTACTGTCAAGAGAAAATCCACCGCAATGTTTATCATGCAGAACCCTTCTGTCCATCAAACATATTTTATTTGACTGTAACATTTTTACTCCTTAAAGGAACTTGTTTGATACTTTTAAAAAAGTTTTTAAACAAGTAAATCCAAATGTAGTTTTAAAGTTCTTAGGAGAAAATTTTTTAAAATTAATTTTAACTTATCTAGTTTTAATACTGAATAACAAAAAAGGAAGAAAGAAAGGATATCTGT
Organism: Clarias buthupogon; assembly: GCA_030014345.1. NCBI lineage: Eukaryota > Metazoa > Chordata > Actinopteri > Siluriformes > Clariidae > Clarias > Clarias buthupogon. Next base: position 22,142,029 of record JAQMYK010000003.1, read on the forward strand.
ATAAAGAGTTAGATTTCCGTGTAGTGTTCCGTTAGTTTCTCCACTTTGTCTTCTCATCAGCAGTGATGACGGGTTTAATGCAGAAGGTGGATGGAGTTGATGCTTTGTATCAGTTGATTCCTAATTTAAAACTTTGTCTTCTTCTTGAGGGTCACAGACGAACCTGAGAGAGTCTGCAGATCTCCGGTCACAAGGTAAGAGTGTGTAGAACTAACGTGAACACTTTTTCCATAACTCCTGACCAAAATTGGCAATCGCGTTTACTTCAGTCAGCATAGAATATTTCCAGCTGTGTAAATCTGACCAGGACATAGTCATTCTGATTTTTAAATAAAAAATAAAAAATAAATTAAAAAAAAGAGACCATATCTGCAGACATTGAAAATTGAACAAAGTAGCCGAAAAGGAAGTCAGGAGCAGTTTTCTGAACACAGATTTAACGGTCTGTGTAGTTTATATCCAGTTTTCTGAGATCTGTGTTCACAAAACCGACTCTAACCATTTAAAACTGATTCTCTCTCCTCCTCTCAAACGCCCCAGAAGCAAACTCTCAGGTTAAAAACAACAGGTAATTTTTTTTTTTTTTATGTAACCCGTGCATACATCTAGAGCATCTGCTCTGTGCACTTTGTGTCACGTGCACCAAATGTTAAATATCTCCAGTAGCACGTCAGGTTAGACCCCCCGCCCTCCGTTCCTCCATCTGCCTCATCCCCCTCTGACCCGTTTGCACTTGCCACCTGCAAATATTGCTTGATATGAGAACCCTTAAAGTAGACATTAACTGAAAGTAAATCATTACTATGAACTTGGTGTGGTTTGAAGGTCATGCTGTATGCTTGGATTTATGGTGTTTATTTGTCGGATTTTTTGCTATTTGCCTGCTGGTTTTGTTTGTTGCCATGGGTGACTGAGAACAAACCCAACTGCGTTCACCACCAGGATCCATGCTGTGGGTGAACGCAGTCATGTATCGATGCTTGATATTAAGCATGTTTCAGAAAATTATCACAGTTGCATAAAATATTTATGTACAATACTAACTGTAAGTATCTCAGTTTTAAATGAGACTTGTAATTATTTATTTAGATACATGTTTTTGTTATGACTTGTATCCCCAATAATATACTGCTTATTATATTTAAGTAAAAAAGTCAAAGTGAGATGCATAAATATCAGGAACTGGAAAAAAAAATATGAATATTTCACATATCAAATGTTTATTGGATCTCAGCTCTCTCGAACTGAAGAACCTCCAGGTAAAACAGTGAGTTTATCAAATTGTCTATTCTCTTGCAAGATATCTAATATATCTATATTTATTTACCCCCCCCCCCCTCACTCGCCCCCCCACCCTCCCATCCTCTTTTCACCCACTGTGTTTCATTTCATCCCACACCCCTTTCCTCTTCCCCCCCCCCCCCCTCTCTCCGCAGTCGCCATCTATCTGGGTATCAAAAAGCGGCAGAGCCCCGCACCCCCCGATCCGGCTGGGATGTAAAGTTGAAGAGCGCGCGGGACCCGGCCGAGGTGGTGCTGGCAGTCCGTGAGGCAGCGCAGGGCTGTGGTTGCCAGGTGCACCAGGCTGGCCCCTTCCTCCTCTCCTGCACGCATGGCGCTGCCGGCTCCCGAGTGGCATTCGAGGCTGAAGTAGGGCACCTGCCCCCGGAGGCCAGCGGGGTCCGTTTCAAGCGGCTTTGGGGGGCGCCGCTCGCTTTCCGGGACATCACTACCAAAGTGTCCAAAGAGCTGGAACTCTAAAGGGCAACAGGGAAGGGGGCAGAAAGGGTATGGGAGAGCAACGCAGGGGACAAAAATAATGGGAACCGCTATACATCACCTGTGCTGACTCTGAAACAGACCCTGCTGAAATGAATCCTCTCCCCAATGAATCCTACTCTCGTGTCTTAGCCAAGCTTTTTGCGACTCCAAGCTGTTCCGACAGACATTTATCATTTGCGCCCTTCATGTCATTTCCATTTACCAGCTGCTATTTAATACATTTTAAACCTTTTTTTTTTTTTTTTTTTTCCCCCCCGTTTTTGGTTCTTTTAAAACTTGCACCATCCTGAACACTTTGTCTAGCGGACATGTCCTAAAGACCAGTTCCTTTGTGCGTATTTTTATAGTCACATTTTCTCTGAATGAAAAACAGCCTATACACAGGTTTAAGAGCAGACTAATGGAAAGTAAAAGCTATATAAACCTGTGTGATGTGGGAATGAATGATGGCTGCTCTTCTGAGCCACTAACGTTGTAGCCTTTATGGCTTTTTTTTGTTTTGTTTTTTGTCTGCGTTTCAGCAGTTGTTCTCAGTAATGCAACTTCTGTTGTTGTATAGTAGCACTTTAGGGTTGAGTGAGCGTTGGTTTTGTTTAAAAGTTTCCCCCCCCCCCCCCCCCCCTCCTTAAATGGTACACTGCACCTGTCAAGCCAAGTTTAAAACACAATATTTCTTTTTGTTGTTCTGTAAGTATTATGCTAGTGAGAAGTCTTTGTTACACAGCCAAAAAAAGTTCCTGCTAGATGGACACGAGACCTGCAGCTTTGCATCCATTTGGTAGAACTGGTCACCACGTTGAGTTAGACAAAGGAGATATGTACATGCACTGTGCAGAATATAATTTTATTCAACATTTGTATGAAACCCTGGAGCGTGCAAGTCCTAGTCGTAGCCTTGGAATCATCCGACAGTCGTAGATGTACATATTTTTGATAATGTGACAAGTTTTGGGGTGCTAAAACATCTGCCAAATCATCCTGTGATATAATTTCAGTACTGTTTGACGTCAAAATTACTTTGTATTCTTAGCTCAACAAGGCCTCTTTAAATCAGTGTCCTTATTACTGTGTGTTGTAGTGGGCTGTTAGTAGTGATGTGTGGGTGTGAAGAGATGTTCCGACCAGCTATCGTTCATGAGATTATAGCTGTACGAGTCTTAACGAGCACTGTTATGAAATGTTTTGCGCAAGAAGGCACAAGGGCTACCTAAAGAGAATATGCTTCAAAATTGAATTATGAAAAAATATCAGCAATAGTCAGTAATTGTTTTTCTTTCCCATTCTATCAAGATACACCTTTCTTCTAGAATCCTAAAATGAAAATATTAAATATATTCAAGTTAATTTAATATTTCCTATTATGAGATTATTTTAATATCTCCCATATCCTGTAGCTCATTTATAGATATTTTTGGCTTATTATAAGTCAATACTTGCAAACATCCTTTAATGGTGTAGTACTTGAAATTTGTAAAGATGCCTCACAGACACGATTATATATACAGTACATTATAAAATTCTCATAATAAGAAATATTTCATTCATTTGCCTTTTTTTTTTTTTTTTTTTTCCCAATGTAAAAGCCATGTCTTTTAGATATAGGCTTTGTATCAAAATCTCTTGGGGTTCTTAGACTTGCTGTTTATTGGTTCCCTGTACTGGTGGTGTTGATTCATGGGTAATGCATTGTAAGGTGTGGTTGGCATTGATGCCACACACAATGTTGATGCCAGTTTATGTTTACAGTCAAGGTGCGTTTATAATCCACAGCTCAGTCTTCATCTTCAATGACTTGGTGCCTTGCTGATTCATTTCCTGTCCACCAAAATTCTGGGGTTACACAGAGCCAATTGATACACTATATATAAAAAAAAAAAAAAGGTTGCAGTTTCAGTCTGGACCAAAGTCAGTCAAGGGCAATAAATTAGTCTTAAGATATTATTATGGAGTGTTAGTCGTGCCAACACTCGTGTCCTAGAAAGCATATAACGACTTTGTGTGTGGGGGGGGTCAATTTTGTAATAAGTATGAACACTGTGTGGCTTTGGGCTTATAATAAAAAAAATAATAGTCTTAACCCCTTAAACTATACATTCCGCACTCCTGTACATGCCTACGTTTCCTTTTGGTTTCATTGTAATTGCAGAATAATTTAGCAAAAATCCAATGTGCTTAAGGGGTTAAGTACTCACAACACTGTTACATTAAGTCACTGTTTCACAAACCGGTCCTCGGGGATCTGAGTTGCTCCATGTTTTGCTGTGTCACAACCCCCTATACACCTGAACACTGGAGAGCCCTGAATACCTGGTGCGATTGCCTGAGGACTGGTTTGGTAAACACTACAATAAGTGCTGTTTCAGCTGTGTGCTTCAGTAAAAAAAATAAAATAAATAATAATCATAATCATAATAATAAAAAATAGCCTCTGCTGGTCACATGGCTTGTTATGACATCAAAATAAGACGTAGCCTTAGTTACCCAGTGCAAAAAATGCCTTTTTTTCCTGTGTGTGTTATTACTCAACTACATACAGCATCAGAATCATAACGTATTTTTGTTTCATTTTTTTATTTTTTATTTTTGGTTTAAAGTAAGACTGCCTGCTGGGTTTGCATTTACATTTTCTCCGGAGGTACATCATTGCCTACTGTCTCTTCTCCTCATGCAAGGATTAACTAACTGTATTATAAATATGTACAATTGTGTAGGTAAATTATGATTGAATTTTGTCCTTTTAAACATTTTAGATTATTTTTCTGCCTCTACATGTACAGAAAGGGGAACAGCTGACTGAGGTGACTGAGGAATAAATTCATTGACTTTAAAGCCTGTGTGTGCTTTATGTGTTCACAACAAACACTGGATAATTCTATTTCATAGCAATTCAGATTCCATAGAAATATTTTAACTAAATAACTTCAAGGAAGTGATGGAGCATGACGGAAAGGAACAGAAAGCAGATGCCCAGGGGAAAAAAACGTGACTTCCCAAAGAGATGGTCTGTATGTCTGAAGTACAATGAAAAGCCTTAGATTAAACGTATTTGTATGCTTCCAAACCCAGTGGTTTATCACTGATGGCAGTGGAGAGTGCTGTATAAGATGTTCGTCCAAAATCTCCCATGTGTGTTTTATTGCTTGGTGACTTGCTCAGAAGGTAGGAGTGAAATCCTTGAAGAGACTTCCATCACGAAATGGATGAGTAAATGGATCTTTGCCCATAACAATTACCATTTTTTCCATTTAAAAATGTATGTGCACAATGGTGAGTATATTTGGGATGAGATGTTAGTGCACTAGTGATCATGTGACTTGAGTAACGAAGATGACAAAAAAGAACGCAATCCAGATTTTGTTAACGCTTTTAAACTCTGTCTATTCTTGTTTTTTAAAGTGCATAATAAAAAAAATTGTTAGATAAAAAGTCAAAATAAACAAAAAAATTTACATTATTCAGTTTGTTAATTATTAAAAATGTTGTAATACATTATAATTCTAATTGTGTTTAGTTAATTACATTTCATTTGAACATTTTAATTACGCATTTTCTTATAGGCTTTGAGGTCTTTCTTTTGGTAAGTGCAAGTTTTTATTCAACTTATTTAATAAGAAATCAGAGAATAACCAAATGGAAAAAAATATGACCCAAATCAAAAAAAATTTACTAACACTAAGTATAAACTTTAAAAAAAAAAAAAAAACTTGCTGCAACAAGTATAAATCAACGTGTGCCTGTTTCCTCCTAAGATGGAATGGTGTCCCACCATTTATTATTATTATCATCATTATTATTATTATTATTATTATTATTACACTGCCAAAAAAATTAAGCACACTAATATTTTGTTGAACCACCTTTAGCTTTGATTATGGCACGTTTTGATAACCTCATGTAAAGTCACAATATTTATTTCCATCCAGAGTTCATTCATTTTTGGTCTAGATTTTATACTGATTACAGGAGAGTTGAACCACTCTGTAAAGCAGATGTTCTCGACCCTAGTCTCAGAGGACCCCCTTAACTGCATTTTTTTTATGTCTTCTCAGCACAGTCTTATCTTATGTCTTATGTCTTATCATCTTTTCATTATCTATCTATCTATTATCTAATCAGCTAATTAACAGTCTTTTCTGACTTGGTGTGTGTGTGTGTTAGAGCAGGTAAAACACTGAAAAGTGCAGTGTTTATAATACTTATTATACATCAATGTTATAATACTTTTGACAAATTTTGGTTTTCAAAATTTTTCTGGAATGGGAAGAATCCAAATTTTCCAAAATCTCAGGTTCATCTTTTTAGAGTTATAAAATAAATCCTGTAAATAACTATAATTCTTATTAATACCATTTGTGGTTTTGTAGACACACTTGCTAAAATTATAAGCCATAACACATAGAGTTGATTGTTTCATGGGGCTTTTAATTACTTTGTACAATCGAAACAAAGGTGAATACAGCACAGTCAGAGTTTCCTGATCTATGCGGCGCTTTGATCCCAAGATGTTACAGGAAGAATGGAAAATATTGCAGGGTGACAGTAAAAAGGAGAGAAAAGAAAATGGTTAATGGGGAAAAGAGAAAGTATGTAAAGTAAGAAAGAGTGGGAGCAGGATAGAGTGTCTCTTGGAAATTTGTCCTGCTTGCTTGCTCCTAAGATGGTAAGGTTCTTCATAAGAACATATACAAAAAGAAACTCTACTTCCACTTTACTTCTGGGCAGGGATCATGTCATCAATGGACTCGCCCTTCTCCAGCTTCTTCTCCATCTCAATCATGAGCTTCACACCATCAACCACCAGCTGTACCTGCTGTACTTCAGATGAGCCCAGACGGTCAGCATTGGAGATGTCGAATACACCACCAACAGAGGCGGTATCCACACCACCTGGACAAGTGAAAAATGAGGGTCAAGCGGGTCAAAGTATTAAGTCAGGATGTCTTGGCTGCTTATAGTTACAGTCTATACCTGTGCCACGCTTCTGCAGGCGGAGTCTGGTCAGGATCTCCTCAAATTTGGCGTGTGTGCTAAGCTTGGGCAGCTTGACGTGCACACCACCACGCAGGCCAGTTCCCAGGTTGGATGGGCAGGTCAGGACGAAACCAAGATGCTCGTTCCACATGAAACCATGGTTGTGCTTCTTGAAGATCTCCTCAATCTGTCCAAGTGAGGAAACGAGGATGTCAATTTATTGGGTGGTTTTGAAAAGGATGAAACCTAATATTTTCAAACTTAAGACATACCCTCTGCAGACCAACGCAGAACCTCCTGAAGACCTCCTTCATGTTGCCACCCTTCTGCATGGAGATGACACGCAGATGGTCCTCCTCATTCACCCAGACCAGGAAGGTCTTGTTGTCATTGTGCCAGATGCCTCTTGCATCAGGCCAGTCACGAGCCATACCAGCAGCCAGCAGCAGTGGAGAGACAGGCTTGTCAAACAGGAAGTGGTCAGCGATCAGCTGTTCCTGCTCTTTGTCAGTCATGTCCTTCAGGGGGTAGTACTTGCCCTTGAACTCACCATCCAGGCTGGTCAAAGCTGAAAAAGAAAGTAGCACCAAAGCTTGCTTTTTGCCAGTGAGAATGGCCTGTAATTAGCTGGTGGTAAGCCGATGGCTGAGACTCACCCTCAATGGACAGCTTCTCCACAGCTCTACGCTCACCACGGCTGTTGTGGGGGGGCAAAGTGTATCCCTTGATGCTGCGGCCAGTACGTACACGGCTGCTCTGGACGTAGTTGGGGTCAAGATCATCACCACCCTACGTAAAAAATTAAAGATGTGATGAAAAAAAATATTTCTAAACAAAATAACTAAATAATAAGATTTTTAACATTTTGTCTGTTTTTAATGCACCTTCAGGTTCTCCCAGTTCAGATCAGTCTGGTGCTTGTCAGTGGGCTTGTAGCCACCATGACGGTCAGAAATGATGGGGTCGAAGAGCTCCTTGAAGACATCATAGGACTCCTCATCACCAGCAACACAACCAACAGTCATAATAAAAGGATGACCTGCAGACAGAAGAATTTTTAAAAAACAATGAAACTAATCGAATTATGATGTCATTTTAATTTGATAATTTGATTTAATTTAATAGCATAGGCACAATGTTCCTTGGATGGAAACGTGCATTGCTAGGACCAACTGGATGTTTGCACACGCCATTCTTACCAGGGTTGTCCACACCAGTCTGGATGCAGTCATCAACAGTAAAGCCACTTGGGGTAGACTTTCCTCTCAGCTTGGTGTAAATGTCCTTGTTCAGTACCTTGGACATATGGTTGTTGTGCAGAGAGAGGTCAGGGAACTCCTCCTCCATAGGAAACTTCATCTTATAGTCATTGTGGCAGTTCTTAGTCATGATTGCACTTTTTTAGATGACCTGGAAAAGGTACATAGGTAACATACATATTTTTTTATTTGATTAGATTTTTTTTTTTTTTTTGCTAACAAAGGCCTATAATTACTCTTAGCAGTCAGGGGTGACATATTTGGTCCTTGTGTAAACCCGCGTCTCACAGTAACTAAATGAAACTAAGGTTTCGTGTTACTGCATAAAACGGCTGGGGCATGGACCACATGCTTATATGTACCAGACCACAGATGATATTTTTAGCATGCCTGCAAACTTTATCCAGCTAGCACATAGACCTCTCTTATTTCTGTGGAGGGGAGGGGGTGCATGAGGATTTGAACTCCATGTTAAGAAAATTAGTTTTTTTTCCTATTAGCTCTCTTTGTTAACGACAATATTTTACCGAATTTAGAATAAAAAAGGCATGTCCTCTGCTCTGTTATGCATTTATTGTTACTTGTTACAGGGAAATTTAACACAATCTAAATCACAGCTTCGCTCAGATTGTCCTTCGACCACAGCAGCTGACCTTACACAACAGGTTTCTCACACACACACACACACACACACACATATACACAGTTTTTTCTCGCTTTGAATGGCAAGACCATAATTTTTTCCTTTTAAAGAATTAAACAATTTTTGGTCCTTTTAACCCCTTAAATTAATAAAAGCATAATATTCAATTATTAAATGCAAAGCATGCTGTTCATTAATTAATGTAGAAACTCTCAGTTTAATTGGAAAGGTCTTGTAGTTACAAGAGTAAAAAATTTGTCTTGGGAGTTTAAAGGGTTAAAAGTCGGCCCATTTTGTATTTCATTCAATGAGGATAAAATGATTTAAGACTGGTTTTAATACTCAACAGAATAATTTTTCTCCGTCAGGAATCCAGAAAATAAATTTGGAAGTCTCCAAATAATCACACCGCAATCTCCTGGACCGTGATGATTTTATAACAAATTCTGTTGAAATCTGCCCTCATTTAAAAAAATATCTTTTTTAATGCTTTTAACACAAGCATTCCCCAATTCCCACATGCTCCAATCAGTTGAGTCATGATTGCTTTACCTGCACGAGAGAACAAGGTAACAGTCCTTGGGATCAGATCCTGTTCACCAAAGCCAATGTAGGGGTTGCCCAGCTCTTCAAAATGTCAGACCTTGGTTTATATACTCCGTTACTTAATGCCTATTGGCTGCACGGTCCATGCATGCTCTCCAGCTATTGGAGATTAGCACTCGCTGTTAGGAGGCTTGGATTCTAAAAGGAAAGAACCAGCATCACAACACCAGAGACGGTGACAGCTGTTCCCACCCATGTACCTTCTGTCTTTCCCTGTCTGGTTAGGGGCTTGGGGAGCTGTGGGAGAAGTTCCCAGAGAAATACAAAACCAACATTTCCTGTCTTAAAGATTTTATAAGTGCTAAAGTCATCAATATTTTGCTTGTAGGTTTAGGTTCAGAGTTAACATGAAAGGAGTAAATCATCTCAGTAAATTAAATTCGGATAATTTTGCTTATATCTAGGGGAAAAAATGCATAGAATTGATAATAGGACAAGAAATGTATGCTTAAAAACATAGGAACAAATGTCTAGAAAATATTATACTTTAAAAAGCTTATACTTGGTTTGCTATACTTTTATTATGCAGACAACAATCAACTTTTGATTGTGCAGAATAACCGAACACAGTAAAAAATAACGTTTTATTTCACACGGTGGAAAGTTTTCTCAGTTCGTCGGACTGCCTGCATCACGTCTGAAACGCTGGCATCTCTGGAACACCTTTAACGGCCCGAACATGTGGAAATGGCTTGGAGCAAGGTCAAGACTGTACAGGGGATGTGGCAATAACTCCCAGCTGCGTTCCTGTAAAGTGCAAGTGATGGTGGTGAACGATTGCGTGTACAGATCGCACAGACAGATGCATCACTTTCACTAGTTGAATATTCACAAGAACAACAGTTGTTTTACTGCGGCTAAGTCTCATCACCATACTGTGCTTGTCTTCAGTATATGTCAATCGTTTTTTTGCCTTCATTCACAAGATACCACAAGGCCCAGTTTAATTTAAACACTTCTTATAGATAAATTTGACACTCATTCAATCCACAAGTGTATATGGCTGTGTAGGCACCGACTGGTCAGACTGATCATGGTGACCCTTGTGTACTGCTGAAAACATCTACAATGGACATGGAGCATCAGAGCTGGTTATGAATCGACAGAAGAAGGTGGCCTGGTTCAGTGTATCAGTTGTTTTTTCTCATGTGGATGATTTTGGTGTATGTGCATCATTTAACTGGGGAGTAGATGGCTCCAGGATGCACTATGGGAAAAAGGATCTGCCACTAATATTTTAGTGCCAAACACCACAGCACACATTCAGAAGTCTTCTGGAGTCCATTTCTTGAAGGAACAGAGCTGTTTGGCACACATTATTAGAGAGGTGATTTTAATATTATACTATATATGATTAGTTCACACACATGGGACATGGTCATATGGATATTGTTAATTGCATATTGTATCTATGAAATTTTAAAATATAATTCAAAAACACATTAGCATTGATTATACTCGATTTATTTGAACAGATTAGTTGATTAATTGAAAACGTCCCCTAAGTGATAATAAAGCGATATTAATGTTGTGAATTTATTAAAACTTGCTGATCTCCCGAGTAGTTAGAATCTTCACAAGCACTTTGCCTACTTGAGGCAGACTGAAAATTTTTTATTAACACACTCTAGAAATTAGGTTTATATTTTTCACTAAAACTTTTAGTTTGTTTTACTGAAGAGATATGTATAAATGAATCATTTTAATAATTATGAAAGATGTATGGCTAACTCAATCATTATTGGGGTTTACTTAAGTAATTGAATAATTTGTTTAATTGTGTAAAATGTTTTATTGTTGTTGTTATTATTATTACTATTATTATTGCTGTTCTTGTTGTAGTAAGGAAATATTTAAATATTTGTCCAACTATCTAGATTGCATAATGTTTTATACCTGTTATAAATGCATGACTTTATTACTGAAAAAAAGAGCATCATAGCCATACAGCTAAAAAGTTTAGATACTTTTATTTTAGTATCACAGTTATTTTAGGTTCGCATTGTAAATGAAAATTAAAGGGTGTCATAAACTTTGCAAAAACATATTTCTGTATATATCTTAAATACGAATTGAACTACACTGCCAGACTGAAAAAAACATTGTTTAAGAATTAGTGAAATGCATCAAAAACAAAAAATGTTTAATTGCTCAAATTGGCTTATGAACTGTTCAATATATTATTCAAACCTGGAAGGATATTATTAGACCATCAACTACAGTTCAATGTGGTAGGAAAATCATAATGAATTACCATAATCAGATATCACTTAAAGGCTTGGTGAAGTTGCATCATAAAAATTGACCGTATAAATTATGTTTAATAGTGCAAGTAAGAGCATTTCCACATGCACAATGTAGACCTTACAGGATCGGGACTAAACAGCTTGTGTGGCCATTAGAAAAACATTAGTTAGTGAATCTAATCAGAAAACAATGCTTGAATTTGAAAAGATCTTAATTTGGAGCAATGGTGGATCAGGGTAAGAAGGCAAGCACGTGAAGTGATACAACCATCATGCATTTAATGAACTGGGGTTGCTTCAGTTGGTCAGGTCTAGGCTCAGCATCGTTTGGTAGCAATAAAATAAAGTCAGCTGATGACCTGAATGTTTAGAATAACCAGAATCCCATCAATGGATTTTTTCATCCCTAATAGTACAGTCTAATACTCAAATTGTGAGCGTTTCTGTGAGCATTAGGGATCGTTTTAATGTATAAATTGGCCACCACATTGCATGCAGTAACGAAATATTGGAGTGTGCAACCTTTTTTTGGCTGGGTAGTATATGTGAAACATGATGCTTCGACCCCTGTATATATATTGGAAAGTTCAAGGCACACAACGAGACTATTCTCAGGCAATCGAAATAGATTTACAATTTCTGAAAGAGCCTGAATATAAACCAAATTCACATGATGTAACTTTGTAACACTGAGAAATGGTTCATTGTCTAATTGTAATATGTAATAAAAAACGTGAGAAGGTTACATTTATAACAACATGGTGCACAGCAAAAAACTAAACAAATGGATTTAATTATTACAGGGGGGAAAAAAAAAGATTAGATACATTCATTTTATTGGAGTTCTCCAGCTTACACTTTTGGTCATAGAAGCTATAGTTCTACGGAGAGGGAGGCGGTGTAATGAAGCTGGAACATGCGTGTGTGCCAGTGCCTGCCTCCAAAATTAGTCACCAATAGGCTCCTTCTGCTTGGTATTCAGGATGAACTGAGACATACTGATGAAATATTCAAGGTTGTGGAAGAAGCGTTGACTAATTTTGTGGGGGTCCCCATCCCTGCAGGAATTCCCCTTTCCTGCTTCACACAAAAGGGAAAAGATCTTTTCAGGAAGATCACAGAAATGTGCGATGGTTTAGGGTTTCTCAGAACATCCTGTCCGTATGTTACAGACAGTTATTAGATGCAAATTTCTGTCATCATTTATCATTTAAACGATCCTCACAATATTTCAAGTCCAGATGACTAGCATTAGATGTATATACAGTACTTATATATATTTACCTTATTATACTTGATGGTGTCTTTCCATATAATAGCTCATGCACTTGCATTTGCATTTCGTGCACTGTGTGAGATACAATGTCATACGTGACTTATACACTTGCAGGGTGTTTCAGGCCTGTGCTGCTGTCAGAATGTTGGAAGCTATGTTTGCCAAACCACTGATAAATGTGTCACACACACCATGTAACCAGATATGTACCTTTTAGTCCACTTCATCTTTATTTAACTCTGTCTTGCATAAGAGCCCTAGAGAGTCATATGCATATGTTATATAAAACAATTAACAAATTAGCTTGAAATTAAAGTACAATACTGGTTGTTTTTTGAATAATGAGAGCTTATATAAGTACAGTTCCAATCTATTACATGTCATTTGCGCGCGCTGTTCAGTTTGGCACGTAAGCCTCTTCCATTGAAATCTGAGTTTGCCCAACGCCTAGTCGTGTTACCAGTGCTATGTTTAGCGCTGGGTCGCAAAGTTGTCCATTTTCTCATGGCCCCCCTGATTGAATTGCATTGACTCAGCTCTAGTCCAGTCTATACACCTATCCACAGGACCTTGCAGTAACCCCTGGCTTTGCAGATCAGGTAGACAGTGCAATGAAGGCACCTATATAACTGAGGATCCTGCACACAAGTTTGTGGATGTGAATCGATGCTACACTATGCTATGTTTAATGATCACATGTAAGCTCTACGTAAGTTCCCGAATAATGTATACGAGTGTAAAGTCCTTGCATATGTACTTTCTTTTTGTTCATAACCTCTTTCCAAGAACTGCTCTTCTCATAGCAGGCCAAAATGCACACTATCACCTGTGCAATGAGAGATTATTGGGTCACAGAGTGACTTGATGCATATGCATTAATAACATTCCCCATGCTTAACACCCCTCTCCCAAATCGTCTAACACATGTGCTATGGAAAATAATGGATCTTCCCCCCCTGGCTCCCTCTCTCATCACCCAAATGAAAGGAAACACTGAAGGGTGTTTAGGGTTAAATAAACTCAATCCCTCTGGTAACACCACCTAAACCTGAAAATTATATAATATAAATTATATAGTAATATTTTATATATATA
>JAQMYK010000003.1:22165195-22184468 GCA_030014345.1 Clarias buthupogon
TATATGCAGACTTACCATGAGCTGTGTGAGCAAGCAAAAAAATGCATATTTAGCTTTTGTAATAAAATAAGTCATTTCTATCAATCTCTCATAATTTTGCGTTGGGACGTTTTTAATGAGAATATAATACTGCTGTTTCTGTAGGTGTTGGGGAAAGACCACCCTGATGTAGCGAAACAGCTCAATAATCTGGCTCTGCTATGCCAGAACCAGGGCAAGTACCAGGAGGTAGAGGACTACTATAAGAGAGCGCTGCAAATTTACCAGAATCGGCTGGGCCCAGATGATGCCAATGTGGCCAAAACCAAAAATAACCTGGTAAGGACTAGTGAGACATTTGACTTATGAGTTGCCCGAGAGGAGAAATGTATACAGCAGCTATATAAAGAAATTGTATGTGTTTAATTAACAGGCCTCATGCTACCTCAAGCAAGGGAAGTACAGACAAGCTGAAGCTCTCTATAAAGAGATCCTGACACGTGCTCATGAGAAGGAGTTCGGATCAGTGGAGGGTAAACGTTACCCATCTCAACAAAACTGTTAATTTATACAGGACCCTTGTCCTGTACTTTGCCCTCTCACATGCTCACCAATCCAGAAAAGGCTGTTAATTAGATGATTTAGATCAAATCAGGTGTGCTAGAAGCTGAGAAAAAACTAAAACGCTCAGGGCAAGGGGTCATCCAGGACCAGGGTTAAGAACTACCGGGCCACACTTATAATATGTGACCAGAATAATGTAAAGTAGTTGGTGACAGATCTGTGTTGGCTCGGTTGTGTTGGAATAATGACAGTGAGGTTTATGTGCAAACTGTGATATACAGTAATTACAGTCCTTTTAGTAGAAATCTTCCTATTTAAAAAGGGAGTATAAAGTAGAGGAAAAAACTAGTTAGCCTTACTGAACAGAGTGTAGTTGTGTAATATGAAACGCTTTGTGTTTCTGACACCCTGAGAACCTCATCAAGGCGAACTAACCGAGCTTGACCCTGCCAAACAAGGCGTGTTTGTTCTGCACTGCAGATTTTTAGCTTTGTAGTGCAGGTGCTAAGAGGAAGTAGCGCACGGTGTTGCACTGGAACCTTCTCATCAAAACAAAACAACTGGTGTGACTGGCATATTCTACAACAGAAAAGAAAGAAAAAAAACATGAGAATACTAAGCAGGAAGTACTGTAGCATGTATCCAAGACATTTGTAGCATGATAAGCCCCTCATTGTATGTTAGAAACTATCAGTAAGCCTTAGCTTTACCTCTGACTGTTACAGAGTGCTAAACTGGACACCCTAAGGCTAAAAATGCTAAATGAATATCCCCTCACAGAAAATTCATCATACAAGAAATTGCAAACACGTAAACATGCTTGGCTAGCATAGTGGTTAGCACTGTCGCCTTGCACCTCCAGGGCCCGGGTTCGATTCCCACCTCTGTGTGCATGGAGTTTGCATGTTCTCCCAGTTCTTGGCGGGCTTCCTCCAGGTTCTCCGGTTTCCTCCCACAGTCCAAAGACATGCAGATTAGGCTTATTCCCAAATTGCCCGCAGTGTGTATGTCCAGGGTGTACCCCGCCATGTGCCCTACGTTTCCTGGGATAAGCTCCAGGCCCCCCCAACACCCTGTATACAGGATTAAGCGGTATAGAAGATGAGTGAATGAGTAAAGCGTGCTCGTGGAGTGTCTACCTGTTTCAGTTATTACTATAATGTCTGTTATATCTGTTATCAGTTATTACTACATTAATATAACCCTGTGGTTTGCCTTGTAGCCCACCTAAAACTTCCTAATACAGACATAAAAACTGTTGAATTGCATGTTGGATTTTGCACTTTAGCCTCATAATAAATTAATTTCTGTTCTGGGAGACAAAATAAAAAAAACATTTTGGTTATAATCTTAAATTCTTCTTCCTTTAATCGTTTTCTCACTTACATTCAGGAGAAGGAAGACCAGTTTGGTTTCACACCGCGGAGGGAAGCTCTAGACCGGTACGCTCAGCATTCTTTTTATATCTTTGACTTGTCCACACCACATTTCTAATAACGTGTCTTTCTGGGTGTAGGAGAGTTTGAAGCGCAGTGGTTCTTTTACAAAGCTCCGGGAATCTTTGAGGCGGAGCAGTGAAAAGCTGGTTAAGAAGCTAAAAGGGGCGGGAACACAAGAAACAGCACCTCGCAATCCTGGGTACTTTTAATAAAATTCTTAATATTATTATTTGTCTGTACACTTTGTATGAGTGCATGCTGAATATCGAGAAATGTGCACGGTTTCCATGAATATTAACTCTAAGGCTCTTGGATGAGTTTATCAAGGTCTGATGCATTTTGTATTTTCTTTATAACAGAATGAAAAGGGCAAATTCCCTCAATGTGCTGAATGTAGGAACAAGAGAGAGTCAGGACATGAGGTTAAGGGTAAGATCTGACCAATACACTGCCACTTTTCCTGCATTTAGACATTACTTGTTGATACCCTAGTAATTAAAGTTGAAATTATGCCATTTTGCTGTTTTCTCTAATTGCACTATGTAACAAGGGATACTAGCTATATTCTATTCATTCCATTTAATTGAGTCCATTTTGTTAATTGTTTATTTTTTTCTTCCAGAATATCAACAGGCTTACAGACAGCCGTACTCTCAGCTCCAGCACTCAGAGTTTAGCACGCCGGAGTTCTTTAAGTGGAGAAAGTTAATCTGTTTTTAAGCCAAGTTCCTGCTCCTGTCTCCGTACAGCTGCATGAATCAAGTTTATAACCGAGAAAGTATTTATCTCAAATGAAGGTTAGGTGGACCACACTAAACTCGCTCTAAATAAAGATTCCTCAGCGGGAGCAGATGGTGTATACAACATTGCATATGACAAAAAAACATGGCGAGTTTCTTTCTGACGCTGCAAGCCTGCTGCACTATAATATTACTTTATTAAAGTGTTTCTGAAGAGCTGTTTAAATCAATATGGCTCATTTTATTCTCTGCATTCCAAAGTCAAATTCCTATTAAAACTAACTTTTAAACACTCACATTGTGAAATAAGACACTTCATTTCTCAATTGATTTCAAAATAGAGTTTTGTGATTTACTGTAGATCCTGCTTCATGTCAAATGTAAATTGGTTTTAAATTGTATTGCTGTAATCAGAGTTATTCATGTGAAAAGTTGATGTACAGACTCAGTATGGCGATGCTATAGAACAAATTAAACCTTTCATATCATTAACAATGGCCTACCATTATCATTGGCAGATTCAAATCCACAGCCATCTATGAACAGGTGTCCAAGAGAGTGAACTTGGCATTGATTTCTAAGCACTCAGACTTCTACATGAGGTACAGCCGTGACCGAACACGAAAAGCATTTTGAAGACTTAATGTGTGTAATAAATAACAAATGACCAAAAGTAAAAAATAAAAAAAACCCAGAAAAATAACATGATCTAGTATTCTGATTCATAATAAAGTGCACAATCATGCCATTGGGTTTGTAGAAATAATCAGTATTTATTACTGATATTGTGTTGAGTGAAAAACATTTAAAAAATATGTACATGTGTCAAAGTCTAAGCACGTTTCCATTCCGATCACAAGCATTACGCCTGTTGAGCAATCTGAGAAATCTTCTGCAGCATTTCCTCAGACTGCAGCTGCTCCAGGGTCAGCAGAGACAGGCCCAACTGGTCCTCCTGTAAAAAAAGAAAAAGAAAATAATTATATTTTCTCATTTTCAGAAGTATCATCCCTACAAATAATTAAAAAATATCCCACTGTAAAACTTGTTTAAGTCATAAATAAATAAAAAAATCTTGTTTAAATCATACTTGGATAGTGTACATACTGTTCTTGGACACGTCTGAAGAGGGAAATTGGACCTACCCGTCTAAATGGCTGTGCCATCTGCCGCAGAAAGTGCTTGGCAAGCTGCACTGTCTCGTCGATAGTCAGGTTAAGGCTGCCATCTGTGATGTGTTCCTGAATCCAGCGGGGAAGTTTACCTCGCTTGTCGGCTCGGGCGTAACGCTGAGAAAGGAAACCAGACGGCTGAAGTGATTGAAGGCAGACGTCTAACCTTAATCGACCAGGCGTTTAAGACAATGAAGAAATGCTCACCTTGTCTGCAAAAATCATGAGGCCGTAGTCGGTCTTGCCTCGGATGGCTCTGCCTACACACTGAGCTGCATGGCGCATGGCATCGAAAGTCAAGAAGTCGTTCTCACGGATTTGAAACTGGTCTCGCAGATACTCTAGACGAGCCTGAAGGAGCAAGGAACGGCGCTGAATTATTCCACTGATGATATCAAGTAGAAACCGGGACATTATACAGGATGCAGTGTGACAAAAGGATTAACCTTAAGTATTCGACTCTGCGTGTAGACATAAGGCACTCCGAACATAATCACAGCTCGCCCAAAGTGATGAACTGGGGGTCAAATAGAGGCAATGTAAATCCATTACAGTATATAGTATAAAATGTTATTCGGATAAATGTTCCGAAGTCATATAGTTGATGTGTTAGCGGGATACGTACCAAAGTCTATTCCTTCAGACACTTTACCTCTGGCCACAGAGAGCAAGATGGCACCTCTGCCATTTTCACAAGCCTGGAACAGCAGATTATGAGAAGCACTAAATATTTTCTATTTTGAAACTGGCAATTTTGAGATAAAAATTTGAAATAGTCTCTTGACCTCTTGGTACTTCTCTAGAGCCATGCTGGTCTCTGCTGCATCTTGTGTCTCTATGAAAATAAGCTTGTTCCTCTGGATGTTTTCCAGAATTCCCTGCAGTCCAGAAGAAAAAAAAATAAAATAAAAAAATCAGACATATTCATAAAATGCCCACTTACTTGACAGCTACAGAACTAATAGCAGTACTACTTTTTTTTTTTGCGTACCTGCTCATACCATGAAGCCACAATGTTTTCCATGTACACATAGCTGGTGAAAAACGCTACGATCCCATCAGGCACGATGGCCGACATTTCCAGAAGCAGGTTCCCATAGTTCCGGATCACAGCTGTGCCGTACAGTGCATTAAATGTTCAAAGCTTTACAATGTGGGAATTAATATAACAAAGATTCATGTAATATCACTCACCAAAATCCTCTCTGGTCTCAAATTTGGAACTCAGTGTCACTTGGTCGTTTCCACGCCCAACAATCTGAGAAGATTTCATAAGATTCAGGTGTAAGATTTGAACTAAGCTTTAAACAAGATATTTTATTTGAATGTGTTACTGTTAATGTTCACACTCACGAGAGGGCAAAGGCAGGTGCGTGCCAGTGTCATGGTGAAGGACGCCATGGTAACAGGGTGGAAGTCCAAGATTCTGGGATAAATTTCTAGTGGAGAAAGAGTCTTTGGAAGAGGAGAAGAAAAGGTTATTTTTGCTACTTAATTACCTAGTAATACCATCATGTTATTTTATATAAAATCTCCAGTATTGTTCCAGAAAATAAAATCACTAAACAAAAAAAAAACACTTATTGGAAGGTGCGTCCAAACTTTTGCCAGGTACTGTATGTTAACCGGACTTACCATTCGGATAATTATAATAGTGCATCAAATGATACAGTGCTAAGCAAAAACACTTCCATCATACAGCAATCATTCCCTAGGAAATCACAGCAAAATGTGCTAATGTACTGAATGAATTATGAGTAATCCCCGAATTAAGGAAGTAAGAAAAAAAAAAATCCATCAGACGTATTCTTATCAAGATGTTAATCGACTAATTAAAAAAAGTTGGGTGATATTATCTTAAGCAGAAAACCTGTATTCAGCCACAAGGTCATCGTGAACAACCCTATTCACTATCCTGTGGTAAAGCGTGACAGCTGCTAGAAAATCTTGAGGGTAGATAATCCACAGGGTCTATCCTGATATTGTGAGAACCATTTGCATAATTTCCACTTAAAGGCCCATATGTTAGCAAAGTTTCTAGTCCAGATGGATAATCCAATCCAAAAGGCCAGAGCCACAGACAGGCATGGTCTGGTTAAATTCCCTTTTATTGCAACCCGCAAGCTGTTTAAACTGACAGGCTTGGGCTGGATCCGCTCCAAGCCAGGATCCAAATGTGCCAGGATCCTGTAGCATGGTTATTAGTGGCTACCCGCTCAGCATAACATTGTACATGAGGGCACTTCAACCCCAGGCTAGAAAAAAAAAAACGGATGTTTATACCCACTTTTAGACAAATCCACAAAACTTAAAATAGCAGTGCATGAGTGCGAGAGTATCCGTTATACGGCCTTAGCAACACATCGGCCACGAGCAGGGGGGGAAATGACTGCGTAGGAAAAATGAGCATTATGTACCAATCAATTTTATGGTACATAGAAGTTACTTAGCGCAGGCAAAGCCACCAACACCAAAGGAAGTGAAAGTAGTGAAACGAACATTAGAAGAAAAGCACGCTTACCAGAGTAGAAAGGAATAGGAGAATACTATGACTATCCTTGAAAAACAGAATAACTTTTGTTTCTAACAAGTCAATTATATGAAATTCACGAACTGTGCACATGCACATGATGTCAGTATTTATGGTAAATACTACGGCTCACTTCATGATCCTGTTCTTGTGTAGGTAAACAAAATTAATTAGTTGTTATACAGGTGTGGCAGTTTCAGGTATATACAGGTGTGGAGGAATTATTTTCCAGTTTGGCTGACATGACTGTGTCATTTTCAGGATGTTCATTCTCTCATGATGAAAGAATAAATGTATTTCTGGAGGGGAAGTGGGAGGAGGGATGCTACAAAGGAAGGCTATTTACCCCTGAAGTAATGATGACTGACTGGAACCGCTCGAACACAGGCTTTATAGCGATGGAGGGGTCCATGCAGCTGGAGAAAGTAAGGAAAAAGAGAAAGGATTTTTTTGGTTTTTATTTAATGCAGGTCATTTCTATGAAACACACTAAAGCAGACTTTCAATGTAACCCACCTAAAGTGCAGCACGGGATTAGCGATTGTCGGAGTTTTGTCTTCAAAAGGTTCTATAATAATCGTGAAGCCTGAAAAAGTTTGTTTATTTATTTAAACTCAAGACTGCTGGGAAATATTTGAAGTGTAAGTATAAGTACTGTGATTAGAATACAGACTTTAAAAAAAAAAAAAAAATTTTTACCTTTGCTATAGGTGCTAACAAGAGTAGCAAAATGCGAGATGAGTGTAATAGCAGAGAAGTCAGCGATATCTGCAATTTCTAGAGTTCTCAATAACGAGCGTAGTCTCTCTGCACAGAATCTGAAAAAAAGACAAAAACACAGCTCATGTCATGTATTCGATGATGACAGAATTACATAATGCATGTTCTATTAAATGTCTTTATAACGTCAATATATTTAAATAAATAAATAAATTTCTAAAGTTTTATGCTGCACAAAATAAAATTAAAAAATAATTTAAAAAATAATAATAATAAAAAATAAAAAAAAACACTTGTCATACATGACACGCAGCATACAGACATGCCTCACCTGAGTGGCTTGCGGTCAATGCACACCTTCTCAAAGATATCTTTAAGGAACTGAGGAGAACTCTCTTGCACAACGTGATGGATGCGCAGCCGAGCCTTCAGGTACTCCAGGAATCGCTTCATGAAGCCTATAAAGTGTTCGGCTGTGCGGATATTTCCTGGGACGGCCTCTGCAGCGAACATGCAGAACATGACACAAAACAAAGGACTTTTTTATGGAAGTTTATTACACTTCATTTCAATTATAAAGGGAAAGCCATGTTGGGGATATTTATATGCAGCAGTGTCTTCACTTCACTTTTTGTATATTCCATTTCTGATTTAGTGTCCCGTTTGCCAAAATGGCCTGAGATGCAGTCGGCCTTCCAGTTCAACCCAAAAGGTGTTCAGTGGGATTGAGGTCTGTGGCTCTGTGGAGGTTACCCGAGTTCATTTACACCAACCTTACCAAATCACGTACTTATTATTATTAGAACACTATAGCGCACAAAATCATTTTCTACAATTGTGTGGCAACAGACTTGGAAAGAATCACAAATTGGTGTCGTGGACAGATGTTCATGTACTTTTGGCTATCGTGTCTTATCCGAAGGTTCAGGGCGGCTGCAGGGTTTCAGCATATGCATAGGTTTATAGAGAAGAGAAGAGCACACATATTCTGTCTATGACACAGACATGGCAACGTACGTAACCTGAAAGAAAAGAACTAATATCCAAGTGTGCAACAGTCTTGGTGAAACTATGATGGACAGAGAAGAAAACACAATTATGTTTCTTTAATCTTTTCGTACAACACTTCCGTTACTTATGGACTTACAGAATGTAAATCAAAATGGCACGTTTTACACGAGTCTCACAAAGCTTTTTTAGGATGGAAATGTTACATATCTGCTTTACATTTACGGCATTTGGCAAATTTTCTCATCCAGAGCGACTTACAAAAGTTCTTTGAAGTTTCAATTAGATACATCTTTACACTGGATTACTAGGTTTCTAAAAAGTACCATAATTCAAACACTGTTTTTTGTAATGGGGCGTTAACCTAAATACCTAAGTCTTTAGCTGTCACTTAAAGACTGCCAGTGACTCAACTGTACGGACATCTAGAGGAAGTTCGTTCCACCACCTACAGTAGGTGCCGCAACAGAAAACAGTCTAGATGCCCGTCTTCCTCGATCCCTGACAGATACTGGGACCAGTCAAGCAGTGCCTGACGATCAGAGGGAGCGTGGTGCAGTGCGAGGTGTGATTAGAGTTTCGAGGTAAGGGGGTGCTGGCCCGTGTTTAGCTTTGTAGGCGAGCGCCAGCGTTGTGAATTTGATGCGGGAAGCTACAAAAAGCCGGTGAATGGAGAACACCGGCTCAGCAGTGATCCCATCACACATGATGTAACAAAGTCCATTCAACTTCTTCATACAGACTGCTATAGTAAACATGATGGAAATTTATATTTATTTATACCACAGCATGTTCTGATGCTCTGAGCAAATATATGGGTGTATAATAATGTCAAATAAATTTATAATGTAAAAAGAGTGATTAAAAAAAAAATGCAAGAAACAAAAGCAACTGTATGCAGACAGACTGACCTTGGAGTATTTCAGCTGGAAGTACTGGATTAGACAAGTAGACATCGGTTTCTCTGGCAACATTGGCTTCTTTTAATCCCTCCACTAATCTCCTGTACTCCTCCTGTAGTTTAGCAGCATCGGTTTCCTTAATCCTTCAAATGAAAGTAAGAATGCTGACACTATTTCACATGAAGGATATGCTACAGTCTACAAACGCATAAATGTCAAGACAAAAAAATAAGTAAATAAATAAATTCGGGTTGAAAATTAGCTGAATGAGCTCTTTGGATTCACCTTTGGATGGTATTCTGAAGAGTGTCCACATTGGCCTGACTGCGGTCCAGTGTCCTCCTGGTGATGTTCACGCTCATTGAGTCAATGCACACGTTATCTGGGATGACAAGAACGATTATACACAACTGTTCAGATTCGTCATGTAGGGTGGAAAAAAAATAATAAATCACTGTGATCACAGTCAATAGTTTTGACATTTGCTGCATTCTTTATAAAATTTAACTGTCAGAGGGTCACAAGGGAGTTTAGGACTTTAAACCTCTAAAATCTCAACCTTATTCTCGCCATATCTATTGGCAGGTGAGAAACGACCCACGGGAAATATATTTGGGGTCCCTAACCAACCTTTCTGTGACTGATCTATTTGGTCAGCTGTTCAATCCGACTGCAATCGTTCTGATTACAGGTTCCAACTCAAATGTTTCCCTGGATGCAATAAGAGAATATATTTATTCCAACAAAAGAAAAGGATTAAGTGGTAACATGGCTAATATATATTTACCTACTGAACAGATCATCAAAGGTTTATTTACATCATCTCTCTTATTCTGATTGAGCCAGATCGGGTCAGACTGTTCTGATAGAGATGTTTCAGTGATGATTATTAAAATATTAGGGTCCATGTGAACACTCCTAATGTAACTTATCGGCACTTAAAGTAGTATTGTCTATTTTGCCACTGTATTATGTGTCCTTGGGAAAACATTTCATTCAAATGTATACAAGAAATAACAGTAAAAAGCACTTAACATGATTTGACTTACCAATGTTATGAGCTTCGTCAAAGACAACAACAGATTTCTTTGCAAGCTCTTTTGAGACCAGGTCTGCAATTTTCGGGTCCAGGAGGTAATGGTAACTGTAAACCACTATGTTTGCATGAAGAAGCTGATTAAAAAAACAAAAAAGGAAAAGAAATGAAAGTAATCATACACTGTACATTTATTCAATGTTAAATAATTAAATAAACAGACACCTAATTACAGACAATCAGTGGAATTAAGGATTTTTTTTTTTTTTTTTTTTACTGTTTATACATTTTATTTTGTGATGAATGTGAGTTTCTTATCCCAGTAACAAATCAACATCACATTCAAACATAAATACTGTCCCGTCCTAAAGCAAGAATCGTAAAGAATTCACACAAAAAAAAAAAAGAGAGAAATGCAGATATGATCCAACTGAGGTTAACTTCCACCAAAGTGATGGAAAGGCCAATGTGTGGAGAAAGACATGATATAAAAAATTAACAAATAAATTCTGGCAAAAAATGTTGAGGTATTGTCATGGCAACACACTCATTAATCTTTACTGATGATATAACTCATGATGATAGCAGCAGAATGAAATCTACTGAAACATTCTGTCTGCAGAAATTCATCTGGTCTAAATGAGAAAAAAAAAATTTCATAATGAAGCAGGACAATAACCAAAAACACAACAAAGAACTTTATTAGGGAAAAAAGTGAAGGGACCAAGTCAGTCTCCAGAACTCAAAACAACTGAGCATTCATTACACTTCCTGAAGAAGAGACTGAAGACAGAAACCCCCCCAAAACAAACATCTGAAAGAAGCAGCAAATACAAGGCTGAAAAAGCATCACAAAAGAAGAATGTAACAGTTTGGTGAGATGTCTGAGGGTCGCCAGCTTGACCCAGTTATTGTAAGAAAGTGTTGGTGGTGTTTTTGGTGTTTGTGGTTTGATGGTGATGTCTTTCGACTGCTTCCTTTGAGGAGTCGCCACGGTGGAACAACTGATCCACACAACAACTCGGCACAGGTTTTATGACCTGCGGTTCCCTTCCTGACACAACCCTCCTATTTTATTTGGGCTTGGGACTAGCACTGCATCTTCCACATGTTTGCTCAATAAAAAACTGGGTTGTTTCCCCACTAAGTGTCATGTTCTAAATTAATTACAGTATATCTAATTAATCTAAATGTAAACAACACAAAATAAAATGTCATTTTTTAAACTCTCATCCAAATACTTTCAGCGTAAAGCAGAAGAAGAATTAGCCGTGCCGTTCCAATACTTTTGGTGGGGAAAGCATACAAGGTAATCCACTATTTTTTTTCCATCAAATCATCACTTTTTTTTTTTTTTTTTAAATATCATATCTAAATCTATCTGTATAAAGGCTGTAATGTTTGGTAAGATAATACATACTGAGTAGCGTGCCAGGTAGTACGGGCACCAGCCTTTCCTCCGTCCGAAATCTTTAAGATCATCTAGATTGTAAATGCCAGAAGGGATTGGCACCTGCCTGCCCACAGCATCAAACTCCTGCACACGCAGAAACAAAAAAATACTGACTTTGATAAACATTTATTTTAAGAAATATAAAATACATGTTAACAGTGATAAAAAATTTATACTGCATTACCTATAGAAATTATTTCAAACTATTAGGATGACTGACCTCAACTGACATGCACTTTCAAATCACCATGAGCTGTGCATTAATGCTACGTCTTTACCTCATAGAAGCGGCAGACAGGTTGGCTCGGGTTACTGTGACGTTGTGCACGAATGTATGATGCTGTCAGACTGTGACATTTGCCATCCACCTCTTTTCCAAAGCGCAGAGAGCTTACCTGTACACATGAGTATTAAGAATCAGTCTCTTATACACAGCATCAGTTTCAGACCACAGGACATGATTAGTTACCTGAACTGGCTCTTAACACTAGGATTATTCTTAGAGATGGGAATTACCAAGAACTTAACTTAAACACGTCTCCTGTTATACTGAACTTGCATCTTCCTAATACACAACATGACTGCAAATCAATCCCTGTTATCCGTTATCACCCAAATGAGGATGGTTTCCCTGTTGTTTCTGGTTCCTCTCAAGGTTTTTTCCTACTGCCGTCTCAGGAAGATTTTCCTTGCCACCGTTGTCCTTGACATACTCATCAATCTGATCATTTTGATTTATACATATTTTCTCACTCATTTAATTTTCTCACCATTTTTAAACGTACTATGTAAAAAATATATATATAATAATAATAATAATAATAATAATAATTGAATTAAACATCCAATACAATTACATACCGATTATATATTTTGTATTACCCAGTTTTGTTACAATTCTAACTTATCAAATAATTCGCTCCTACAACACAGGATGTTGTGGTGTGTGAATAGTTTAGAGCAGTGACCTGCAGGATTATATACATTTTATAACTGCTCATCTCTAATTATCCTCTTAATGTATAAAATCTTTTTAACTTGACCCCTACTTCAGGATGAATGCACAGATTCTTCCTTGATGAAAGTGCTAGAGCCAAGAAGTGATTTTCCTCTCCTGTTTCCTTCGCATAGTATTCCATTAGCTTTCTCAGCTCCTCCACCACCTAAAATACAGAAGATGAGCAACGTTTAGACTTGAGATATCAGGAACAGCGAGTACACAACGTCGTCACTTACCTTCTCTATCTCAGGTACAGTTCGAGAGCAGTAAACCAACTTGGTCACCTCAAGAGGGTAAGTCTGTAAGGAATCAAAAACACTTAACAGGTTTCTTCTTTTCGTAACAACAACAAAAAAATTTTTATGAACATCACAGATAACACAGATCTTCACCTTCTGATAAGCAACAATCAAAGACAGAAGGGAAATAGTTTTTCCAGTCCCTGAAGGCATCTCCAGAACGCCATGACCCTGAAATGGGAGGAGATAAAGAGAGGTGTTATACAAGTTTTGAGACTGGAAAGTCAGCAGGGAAGCTGAGGAGTGAGAGATCTACAGGTGGCAGTGATGCAACCTACAGAACTTTAACTAGATAATGAGTGGTACTGAGGGGAAACGTGCCAAAAAAATAAAAAATAAATAAGTGTGTGCGGAAGTACCAGACAAAGAGTTCAAAACACAGAACAGGATAAAACTGGGTCTGGGAAGGATGCATTAGACTTTTTAAGGAAGGCTGGTCTGGAAGATCTGTTTTAAGAGGCCAGGAAGAGGAGGGATGAGGAATGAGACCTACATGTGGTGGTAATGTAACCTACTGGATTCCAACCAGAGTTAAACAACAAGGGAGGAAAAGAAGAAGAACACATGATGATGATGATGATGATGATGATGAGTGGAGACTGAATGACCTGCACGTGACATACCTTGGCATCCAGTGTCCTCTTGAGCTCCAGCATGTAAGAGTACTGCTCTGGGTAGATGTAGTCATAAGGGAAATAAACCAACAGCCCTTCGATATTCAACCTGCAGTAAAGAGTAACATTTAGACTGAAAGAGGATTTTAGTTATGTTTAATTTGGGTGATATTCATGGCAAGCTAGTGTACAAGACCTGGTGATGTGTTGCAGGAATTATCTAACAGTTTGCGTTACTCACTTCATGTTTGTAATGGCTTAATGTCAGGACCGTTGCAGCGCAGTTTCACCTCGTTTAATGTCTCGGCTGCAGCTTGACAGCAGCTACGATGTCAAAATGCGACAAAAAACCAATCACGCCATCAAAACATACGGCATCGACTAGCGCGCGCGCACACATTACACTCTGTTGTCTAGGCGGCACGACGTCGCTGCCTAAAAGCGTCATCCTCGTCCGCGTTTATGATTGGCTGCTGTGGTGTAAACTCTACATCTGATTGGATCACACAAAGTACAACCCACAAACACAGCCGTCCAGACCAGACTAATCAAAGCGGAAAACAGGAAGAGAACTGAACCCAGACTGCAAAGAGGAGAAGGAGGAGGATAATATTTTATAATTAATTTAATCTTTATAATTGATAAGTTTTTTCATTAATTAATTTAAATTTAATAACAGTATACCCCTCTTTCTTGCATTAAAAAATGACATTGTAATTTTTTTTTAAAGTATCAAGTTAAAAAAAAAAACAATGCTGTTAGAATTCTTCATTAATGTGAGTCATATGAGATAGAGTTTTACTTTCTCCTTCTGGTGCTCCTTTACAATCTTTTTTTATTAAAGACTAATCTATTATTATTATTATTGTTATTATTTTCTGGGTGTGTTGTTTTATTTATTTTAATCTTTTGTTATTTGTTATTTATTTCTCCTTTTATCCTCCCTGGCTATGATGGTTGCTGTTTTTGAAAAAAAGAAAAAAAGAATTCAGTACTAGCTTTGTCATCTAAATTGTTTCAATTCTGTTGTGTATTGTAAGAGTTTCTACGTCCAGATTTAGGCTCTCAAAGGTAAATACTATTATATTAATTTTTTTATTTAATTGACAAGGTTAGAGATTTTAGGCTTTAAATTATTTTTGTATTTTGTATCTCATTTTTCCTTAGAGTATTTAAAACGCTGGGTTATAGAAACATTCATTCATTCATTCATTGTCTATACCATTTATCCATTTATAAGTACAGGGTCGAGAGGGGCCTCGAACCTATCCTAGGAGGCGGGGCATGAGGCGGTACAACCTGGGCAAGGGGGGCCAATCTATCGCAGGACACACATACTTGAGAATTTGGAAACAATTTGGGAACGCCTGTTAGCCTAATCTGCATGTCTTTGGTCTGTGAGGGGAAACCAGAGTACCTGGAGGAAACACACCAGCACGGGAATTGAACCCCAACCCTGGAGTTGCAATGCAATTTGATGTAAACAAGCCAAGTCATATGTATGAACCTGTATATAGGATTTTTTTTTAATTATCATTTTGTATAACTGCAGTTTCTGAAATGCTCAATCCAGCCCATCTGTCTGTTGTGAAGCCTCTGTATCTGCATGATTGTATTTATTTGTTTGTTTGTTTGTTTATTTGTTTATTTATTTTCATTGTGATGCATATATATGATTACGGATTAAATAACTGCATGATTGTTTGGGTCTTCATAAAAAGGGGACAGTACATGTATGTTCATAATCCTGCCTGAATCACACATAGAACAGTCAAACATTGGTCTTAAAAACTGACTATTGCTGATCAACACAACTCAAATGATGATGAAATTGATGATGAGAAAAAAATACACTACAATGTGTACTATAAATCAATAGAATTGTCTTGTATTTTTAAAGACCAAAAAAAATTAACTTTTATTAAAGTTTTTTTTTTAAGTATTTTTTTCAAAAACATGAATCTACCACCTACTGTATATTTACCTACAGTCATTTGTGAAACACAAACTACATCAGTATTACCACTGATTATACCTTATGGACCCCTGGGGAATAAGATCTCATTGTAAGGGCCATTGTGAAATAAAGTTTTTAACTTTACATTTTCTTCTGCAATAACACCCAAATAGAATCTCTCAAGTTTTTTTTTGTTTGTTTTTGTTTTGCCTGGAAGGAAGTTAAGGTTAATGCACACTAGACACTAGACACTTTTATCATACAGCAGCAGATAAAAGACAAAGTGAAAACAAGGAAGCATTGATCCATACAATATTTACATTTATGGCTTTTACAGGACACACCTATTCAGACCATTTCTGCATACAAGCAGTTGAGGGTTAAGGGTTTTGCTCAAGGGCCTAACAGTGGCAACTTCATTCATTTTAAGTGCTCAACTAGCACAGAATACAACCTTGTAAAATTCACACAACACCCTCGTAGTTATTAAATTTGTGTGTTTTTTTTTGTATTTGTACTGATGTTCTTGCACCATGTCCCAAAGCCAGGTTTTTACATCTTCCTTGTATAATTTTTCTGTATTCATGTTCCTGATGTATCCTTTTATTTCACTGTTTACAAATAAATCAAAGTATTGAATTGGTTTTAATAATATTTTATTTACATGACAATGTTAAGCTCACATCTCAAATTATGATATTCATCAATAATGAACTGCGTTTGTGATAGAAATACCAAAAGAACAAAAAAATAAACACCTAATAAATATATGAACATCATGAACCGGTTTCAATCACAGACACTGCGTAAATGGGAGAAATCAGTATTTCACATCAGTCATGTGCAAATGTGACTGCTCTTTACATTTTGCACTGGATTTGCTTCATGTTTAGGTGTTTTTAAATAACACGGTAAGGCAGCATAAAAAAGGTCACAGTCCAGCTCCACTGAATAGAATATCAATGTAGTAACATATAATATAAACAACATATAAAACCAGTTTTCCGTTCTGCATCTCCATGTCAGATGGGCATTTCCAGAGTGAGAGATGCAGTCATCAGTTTGTAGACGTTCTGTCACAACCAGTTTATACCAAGTGCTACTTATCCCCTGAGCCTAAGAAGTACAAGGCCAAGCAAAGGACATGCACATAACAATGTTTAAAGACTCTCAGCCAGCTCACAGCTCACAACTGTCTTTCTCACTCTTGTACTGGTCCATTATACTGAGAACGTCCTCCAAAATAGATGGGCCAAGATCCAGGTTGAGGCCAGCAAGAGACTCTGAGCGTGACATGGTGGGAGAGAAGGCGGGAGACTCGCTGTTTTCACTTCGCAGGTCCTCGTTGCTCAGTCCAGCATCAGAGTCCAGACTCAGGCCTCGTTTAGGGTCTGGTGCAATGCAGCCCTCAGACATAGAATCATCTGAGGAGGCTTCGGAAAAAGAGCCAGCAGTGGGCACAAGGTGTCTCAAGATAGGGATGGATGTACATAAGGTGAAGTCATGGAAAGGTTCCCTGTACTGTCCAACTCCTTCCGTACACACAGACATGGGGTGTTGCTGATGATTGTGGTGGTTCTTATGCTGATTTGAGCTTTTCTCTAAGTGCAGACGAGGAGGTTTTGGAGGGGGTTGCTCGGGGGCAGTGAAGGCAGGCATTGAGATAGTGCTTTTAAGAATGGAAGAGCTGTTGTTTGAGTTATGATGGGGGTCATACCTGTGCTGGAGGCCTTTTACCTCAAATATGTCATCAACATGTCTGTTCATGCTGTTGGAAGAGGGGTGTGAGGGGCATGCCAAGGCAGGTAACATGTCCAATTTCCCTTTTAGGAAGCCAACATCTCCGAACATGTCAGTCTCCCCGTCTGGTCCAACATGGGCGCTGTGGCGCAAGTCTCCTAGAGGGGGGCTGATCATATCACTAGACAGAAGATCCCTCAGTTTTGGCTTTTTACCATGCTTTGGTACGGGTGTCTTTAAATACATAGGGGTCTTAGCTGGCATTCTTTTTCCCAGAATTCCAATGGCTTCTCTAACGATGAAGCTGGAGCTAGGAAAAGTTTGCTCCTGGTTTTAGCATTGGTTAATTCATGATTGGTTCACCTTTACCAAATCAAGATATTCTTTTGGTTAAATATCCATACTGTCACTGGATCTAGAGCTCAATTAGCATCTTTAGGATAAAGAAAAGCAAATGAGATGTTTTTGTTTTTGTTTTATTTTTCTAAACATCCAATCTCCTGGCTGGACGTGTGCTTCAAGACCACTGGAGATCAGGAACGCGTCAGCATTTCCATGAATCTAAGGAAATACAAAAAGAACAGCAAAGATTAAGCACTAAAAAGATTTGAAGAAGCAGTTGCCTCTAATAGAATTGGAATTTTAATAACGAAAACAGACAATAAAGTCTTCTCTCAAACTACTTTCAGTTGTTTGGTTGAAATATGTCTGCCTTGAGAATTGCATTTTAAGAAAAAAGAGATGAGACAGAAAAAATGCAAACAGAATCCTCAAATGAAAAACCCGGAACAATCCAAAATGACTACATTGCAAATACCAGTTTAATGTTTCTTTGAAATTATATGTATATATAGGAGATACACTCTTATACTTGACAAACAACAGAACACAGAACTTCAAGTATCACCCACATTTATTTTATAATCCTTCTTTCCATACCCTTTAATCAGAGGCCATGCTGAGAAAGTTCTCCCTGTCACTGTTTACACGCCAGCACAAGCAAGACTCAAGGCTCTCAAAACTGATACGCTTTTATGTTTTATACAGTTTATATTTCTATCTCCACTAAACATGTGAAAACCATCAAGTTCCTTCATGCTGCCTTATCCAGCCATGCTTGCAGCACTGTTTCCAATGTGATGAAGTCTACACATGGGTATATTTTGGGTAAAAGCAGTAAAAACAAAAGACAGCTCAGAAAATTGCTCAGAAGTATATGAGAAAGACGTCCATAATACCCAGACTGACAAATTGCTGCTATACTCGTTTAAAGCAGCGCCTCATTTGGCCCAGGAAAATAAGTCTGCTTAAGCAAAAACAAAAACAAAAAAAAGAAAGAGGCAAATTTGTGGTCACTAAAAGGGTCAGACACACCCCGAGGCTTGTAAACTCAGATATTTTTTTTTTTTACAATTCTATTATCTCTGGCATGACATGTGTTAAAACTGTTCAAAACCACATTTCCCTTTTTTATCTTCTTGTTCCTCTCTCTCTCTCCAGGCCATATGTTTTCTCCATCCAAGTGTTTACGGTCTCTCAGTGTGGTTCACTCACGTCTGACTCCACTTCACAAAAATATCCAAGGGAAGGGATTTATACAGTATATGACAAGTAGGGGAAGAGAAAAACAATGTGGATCAGGCATTTTGTTGAAATGTGCAAATATAAATCAGGGTTACACAGGCTGAGTGATCTTGAAATATGTGGAAAAGAAATATTAAGGAAAGGAAATTACTTTTTCATCATTCCCTGTTTCACTAAGACACCTCCATTATGCATTCAGTTCACAAGACTCAAGATGATCCAATTTCCGGATTTCCAGATTTAACCACTTGGTGCCATTGTTTAGCCTTACAAATCCACATCCAGCCCTGACGTCCCATATCCTGTCCCTGGATTAATCCAACCACAGACATATCCAACTTGTGAGAGTGAACTTTAAGTCAGAGAAGTAAGTAATGCTTGTAGGACAATTGTATAAAAATAAAAGTGTGGTATTTAGCACAACTAAATACCATTAACACTAATAAAACAGTTTATCTAGGTTTAGGGTTGAACCATTTATGGGAACACTTAGTCCCAGTTTGACTTGAACGACTCTCATATGTGTATGCATGGTT